>VFSX01000006.1:1162045-1357045 GCA_016618255.1 Chlamydomonas sp. UWO 241 | reverse complement strand
GAGCGGCGACGGTGGGCACGGGCACGGCGGCGGCGTTGACCAGGTCAACATCATCCAGATGCACGCGCAGCAGCTCAAGGAGAGCGAGTCGCAGCTGCCCGCGATCCTGCGCCAGATTGACCGCCTCCAGCGCACGGTTAACAACCAAGAGATGCGCATGGAGGGCGTCGTCACAGTGCTGCGCGACATTGAGAACCTGCTGCGCAACCAGCAGCCGGTCATCATCACGCAGGAGGCGCAGCCGAAGCGCGGCACGGCGGGCCTGCTGTCAGAGGCAGAGCTGGAGAAGGAGGTCAAGCGACTGCTCGGGAAGGACAACGGGTCGACGCGGTTATAGTGCTGAGGGTGGGGATCATGTGGCCGCTGCTCACCACTTTTGGGGTGGGGGGCTCCTACTCCTCTCACTGTACATAACTGCCGTTGGGAGGCCCGTTGCTGCCCTGCTGCGCAGGCCTGCGTGCCCAACCATTGACGTTCTTGGACTTTCCAACTCCTCGTGACACCCTGGTCACGTGCCCATGTACATAATATGCCATTTCATGTTGTGAAGAATTGACTGATTGCTCGAGGGGCCCACTCTAACTGCCTTCATCGCATTCTGGGCGTGCGCCTGGTCGACCGGCACAGATTAACTTATATTCGGCAGGTGTGCGACACAGAGCCAATTGAGAGCCTTGTGGCAAAGCGATCAATGCAGTGGCTAGGCCATGTGATGCGCATGCCGGCTTCTCGTCTTCCTCGTACGACTTTTGACTGCACAATGGTTGTGGCTCGGAAGCAAGGCCAGCCTCCAGCCTCCTCCCGACACTATTTTCTTAAGCTACTGATTCAGCAGCTCGGCGAAACTAGTGGCACTCGTTCTGATTGGAAGACTTTTTCAGACACGGCGTTTGAGCATGCTCAGGATAGGGTCGGGTGGAGAGCCGTGGTGTACGGTCCGGCTGCCCCTCAGGCGCCGGCCCCTCCACCACGGCGGTCAAGTAGATTGGCAAGCGCCACTTGACCCCCTATCCCCTAGAAGCAGTTAGGACCTATTTTGGAGGCGTCGCACAATAGCTCTCCTTTTTGCTCTGGGACTGCACGTTGGCAGGCAGCCGGCTGGTGGCTGCCGCCCCTCACAAGTAATTGTTAGGGCCAGAACTGGACTTGGGTCTAGGCGGTGGTACTAGGACTAGAGGTAGTCTTTGCTGGAAAGCCGATGTAACTGTAACTGCAACTGCTTGAGGGGCGTCAAATTGAAGTTGCTCGGTTTTCAACCAACCAGCGATCTACGCTTACGGTTTGCACAAAGTTATACTATTGTGAGCCGGTAACGCTGACTTAGCTAAGAGACGGTTAAGCGATGTGAGCAGCTCAGATGCCAATTGACCATAGGGAGAGGCACATCCCGTTTGGGTTGCCAGCACTGGCGACGATACATGATGACGCTGACAAGTAGGCAGGAAATATGTGGATTGAACAACTCAACGATTTACAAACAACAGTGTAAGGTACGCGCACAACTGCACAACTCCCACTCAGAAAGCAGCAAGTGTAAAGTACGCGCATAACTGCAGAACGTACGCGCACAACTCCCACGCAGTACGCAGTGCGTGCACAACTCCCACTCCCACTCAGTACGCAGTACGTGCACAACTCCCATTCAGAAAGCAGCCAGTGTAGAGGACGCGCACAACTGCAGAACTCCCACCTCTGTCTTACACGGCTCGCCGGTGCCTCTACTCCGTCATGGTTTGTGGTGGTTGGTTGTGTTGTTGCTGCTGCTCCTCCTGCTGCCGCTTGGGGTAAGCCGGATCTTGGGCGAACTGGTTGCAGCTCAGGCATCACTAACTCCCAGTAGAAAGCCGCTCGTGGCAGCCTGGTGGCAAGAGCCCCACCTACATGTACCACTCTGAAAGCGGGACCGCCTGGCTGGCGACACAGCGTTGCCTTCATTTGTTTATTTCAGCCATGCGGAGCGCGTCATCGCAGATGCGACCACTCTCTCTCTTGGGCTCCATCATTCCCTCTCTTGCGCTCTTGGATTTATGTACGGGATTTATGCACAGACTGGAATATCCATCATCATGCACGTGGTTTATGTACGGATGAATCGCGCGCGTGCTGCAGCGCTCACGGCCCAGCAGGGGTGCCTGCTCATGGCGCGTGCACGCCTGTGCCCGCGCGGCGCTGCTGCTGCTGCTGCTGCTGCTGCTGTGCTTGTAGCTGCGACGAGCGGAATGCGGCCTTTGCATTGGTGCCGCTGCTACGCGCAGAGGACGCAACAGACCCAGCGAGCGCCTGTGGCGCGCCAGACGAGCCTCCAGCATCGCGAGCCAGCAGGTCGGCGCACGCGCGCTCCAGCGTGCCACCGCTGCCACGCCCGGCCAACGCGGCAGCCGCGGCAGCCGCGCATGCGACATGCGCAGTGTCTGCGCCGCCGCCAGGGCGCGCATCGCCGTCCTCTGCCAGCAGTGCGTGTGCGCGGCTGATGGACTGGGCGGCGGCGTGGGCTGTGGCGCGTCCTGCGCGGCCGATCCCGCCCTGCTTCTGCCTCTGCACCGCACCGGTGGGTGCAGCTGCAGCCTCGGCGATGCCACCACCCCTCCCTGCACTGCCCGCCCACAGCAGGGTAGTAATGGACGCGTAGAGTGGCGACATTGGCTGCGGTGGTGGCGGCAGCGCAGCCCGGCCGGTTGCAGCGGCGCCGCTCAACACGCCGACGACGTTCACAGCGAGGCTGACGGGTGGCGCCATGTCTGCACTGTGCACGCCACCACCAGTGCTGCCGTCACCACCAGTGCTGCCCTTGCCACTGCAGTCTCCGTGCGCCGAGCCGCTGCCCGTTCCGCGAGCGGCGTCCGAGTGTCCGTCGAGCGCCGCCGCCGTGGCCGACGCCACAGGCGTGAGCAGCGCTGTGTTGTGCGCTGCGGTGGACATGGCCTGTGCTGGCTTGTTGAGTGAAGCGGGCGCAGCCACGGGAGGCACGGGCATGGGCGGTGTTGTGGCGAGGCCCAGGGTCGGCGGCGGCGACCCTGCGGCCGTGCGGGGGCTGCCCGCTGAGTGGTGGGACGACGCGGTGGGCGGCGCCTGCACGGCGGCCGATAGTACGTTCTGCTGCTGCTGCTGCTGCTGCTGCTGCATGGCAGCCACAGGCGCGGTGAATGCGGAGGTTGCTAGCAGCGGGGGAGGAGGCAGCAGCGTGCCGTTCAGGTTGTCGCTGGCATCAAAGCGCTCCTCTGTTTTGCCGCCGCCCCCGCTCGACCGAGCACCCGACTCGCTGGGTGGCCTAGTCCCCTCACCGCACACGCCAAGCAGCATTGCGGTGCCGTGTGCGCCGCTCGACCCGCTCGGCACCGACGCAAGCGTGGACGTGGACGCGCGGCCAGACAGGCAGCTGCCGCCGCCGCTGCTGCCGATGCTGTCGGCGCTGTGGAGCGGGTGGCCGAGCACGGTGTTGCTGCTGGTGGTGCAGATACCACTGGCGGCTGCCCTGGTTGGCGTGACGCTACCGACACCGCCCAACACTGCCGCCGCCGCCGCGGCGCCCTTCTGAACAGCAAACACGTGACCACCACTGCTGCCGCCGCCACCGGGCTCCCCGCTGAACACGGGGTTTGACGTGTTCCACTCGGCGCCCGTCCTGCCAATAGTGGCAGCGCGCACGTCGCAGGAGCGGGTGCCGCGGCCGTGGCCAGAGAGGTTGGCCGACGGCGCGCCAACACCACCGCTTCTGCCTCCGTATACCACCCCAACCGAGGCGCGGCCGGCGTGGCGGCGGCGGTAGCGCACAAAGAACACAGCGCCGGCGACGACCCCCGTGAGGACGATCACCGAGAGCGTGGCCGCGAGCACGAGCGCGATGAGGCTGACTCCGCCTCCGGAACTGTCCTTACTGCTGCCGCTGCCGCCAGCACCACCCTCGCCGCCGGCGCCCGCTGCTGCATCCCCGCTGCCGCCCCTGTCGCTGCCCCCACCAGCACCAGTGCCGTCGTCCGGGTTGTCTCCGCCCGCCGCGGCGCCCAGCACCTCGAACCCCTCGTCGCGCACAGACAGAGGCACGGGGTCGCCAACCGGCGGCAGCAGCATCGGTGCGACGTTCATGGCGGCCCCGTGCAGTGCAGCAGTAAGGACTGGGGAGGGCGGTGCGCCGCTCGGCGCGAGGGGCATTGGCCCGAGGATGCGGATCTGCAGGTCGGTGCGCACCTGCAGGAGGAGAGGGATAGAGAGGCAGAGGGAGGGAGGGAGGTTCAGTGTCGGCATGTGTGCCTGTGTGCCTGTGTGCTCCTGTATGCTTGCGCACGCACGAGAACAGGGAGAGCAGCAGAGGCAGAGCAGAGCAGGCAGAGAAGCAAACGCACGCGTGTGTGTGTGTGTGTGTGTGTTTCCACCCCCCTGCCTGCCAGCATGGTGCCAGCAGTGATACGATGGATAATCAGATGGATGGATGATGAGATGGATGCTCAGATAGATGCTCAGATGGATGCTCAGATGGATGATCAGATGGACGATCAGATGCATGGACGGTCGCGTGCGTGCGTGTGGGCGTGTGAGCTGCGCAGCGCACCGCACCTCCAGCTGCACCTCTGAGCTGCCGCAGCTCCCGTCCGGTGACACCGACGCCAGCGTGCGCACCACCGTGGCCGGCGTGAAGTCGGGCGGGAGGCGCATAGCGAGCGCGAGCAGCTGCCCAATCGGGGCGCCGCCCCACCCGCACGACGGCAGCTTGGGCCGCGACACTCCGCAGTAGCGCGGCCCAGCGCAGCACGACCAAGAGCGCACCGCACCGCCAAGGGAGGCGAGCGCGTCGGCGGCGGCGAGCGCGAGGTCGTGCATCGCTGCGAGCGTGGCCGCGTCGCATACGCCTGCATACACATATTGGAGGGTGGGGAGGGGAGGCAGTGCGGCAGCATTGGTGAGTCAAAGCGTGGCATGCAATTGTGCGCCCATGCATCCCTTCCAGCATGGCCGCGGCGCATGCGCCTACACAAACAGATTGAGTAGGCAAGGGAGGCGGTGCGGGTGCATTGGTGAGTCGAAGGGTGGCATGCAGTTGTGCGCCCATGCATCCCTTCCAGCATGGCCGCGGTGCATGCGCCTACACAAACAGATTGAGTAGGAAGGAGAGGCAGTGCGAGTGCATTGGTGAGTCAAAGGGTGGCATGCAGTCAATGGGTGGCGTACAGTCAGTGGGGTGTGTGGGAGCGGGGAGATGGGGGCGGGGGGGGCATTACA
The DNA here is from genome assembly GCA_016618255.1 of Chlamydomonas sp. UWO 241. Classification (NCBI taxonomy): domain Eukaryota; kingdom Viridiplantae; phylum Chlorophyta; class Chlorophyceae; order Chlamydomonadales; family Chlamydomonadaceae; genus Chlamydomonas; species Chlamydomonas priscui. The sequence goes on along the minus strand of VFSX01000006.1, from coordinate 1,351,831 downwards.
GGGGGTTGGTGAGTCATCGCCTCAGCACGCGGCCAGCACGCGGCTGCAAACACAAGAAGCGGACGAGGGAGTGTGTAGCGTGACTATGATTTGTGCTCGGCTGCTGCAAACCCCAAGGCAGTGAAGATGTCGATCGTGCAAGGGGGAGGGAGGGGGTCGTGCACCAAACCCAGCCAGACCCACGCCAAGGTAAAAAGAGCGCGAGCAGGCTCAAGACTCAAGAGCAGCTAGGGTCACAAGCAGCCTGCAGACTCACCGTTGGACCCGCTGATCACCGGCAGTGCGAGGAGCGCGCCGACATCGTGACCGAGCACAGCGATGTCCGACGAGGGCCCTGAGCTGCTCAGACTGCTCATCCATGCTGAGGCGGCCAGCCCCGTGAGCTTCAGCTGCGTGCACACGTCGGCAAAGGGAAGGGGTGGTGAGGGTGGTGAGGGTTTAGGAAGCCGAGTAGAATGGCCTCGGTCTGGTGACCCGCTCATCCACGCTGAAGCGGCCAGCCCCATGAGCTTCAGCTGCATGCGCACAGGGGAGGGGAATGAGGGCGGTGTTGAATAGGGAAGGCCTACGGGCTAGGCCCAGGGCCTAGGAAGACGTAGAGGCCACAGCCCCCACTACAGCCGTTGAGCCCCTCAACGCCCGAACACCTATTTTACTGTTCACAGTTTACAGTATGCACGATTCAGGGGGCTGGCCCCGTGAGGTGCCTTTCCACACCTACCTGGAGTGTGAACACCGCGAGCAGCGCAGGCAGCGGCAGAGCAGAGTCCTGTGTGCTAGCGAGGCCGGTGTTGGCATTGCTGCCGCCGAGAGCCAGCGCACCAACTGGTGACTTGACCTGGGGGGAACGACACGGATGCACCGTGTGTGTGCATGTGTATGTGTGTGTGTGTGTGTGTGTGTGTTTGTGTGTGTGTGCAGTTGTGTGTGCGTGCACATGTGTGTTTGTGTTTGCGCGTGTGCATGTGCAGGGGTGTGCATGCGTGTGCGTGTGCATTTGCATTGGCATGCTTTGCATGTCTGTGTGCGTCTGTGTGTGCGGAGCGACACACACCTGGAGAGACACCGACACCGACACTGTGTGCGGCTCGCTGCCCGGCTCGCACATGTTGGCATCGGTCGCAATGAAGCGGCGCAGCACAAACGAGATGTCAACGATCTCGTCGAGGCTCTGCGCGTGCGTGCATTGTGCGTGAGCAGTGTGGCAATGTGTTGCGCATGCACGTGCTGTGCGCGCACGAGAGCATGGGCGTTGCGTGTGCGAACGCGTGCGGTGTGCACAAGCATGGGCGTTGCGTGCGCAAACACATGCGTTGTGCACGAGCATGGGCGCTGTGTGTGCGCACACAGCTGGAGCGCTTGTGCGTGGCGGTGAGGGCACGAGGGCGGGTGCATTGGTGTACTGGTGTGTGCACATGTGCGCGTGCAAAAGAGAAAAAACGGTGTGCCCCGTGTGCAGTGCTGGAGCAGTCAAGCCCAACTAGCTCAGGTTTTACAGGTTTTACACGTACGCGCCCGGAGGACCCCGGGGCATGGGTTAAGGCCTAGACTACACGTCTAGGGGGGCTCTACTAGGAGAGCCCGCAAGGCCACGCAGCGGGCCAGCCTACCAGTCCCACCTAGCTCAACTGGGGTGAAACACGACCCACTCGGCAGGCGGTGGGCTGGCGCTGTCCCTCTATGAGTTGCTTAATCCATGCCGCGGGGCCTTTCACACTAGCCTACATGTCTACCATGTTAAGTTCATAAGCTCTTCGCCAGGGGCTCCCGCCCTGGCGCCGCTCGATGGCGGACAACCGGGACAACTGCGCTTGGTACTGGGCGGCTGAAAATCTGGATATTTACCCTGAGCGGCTGTGACGCACAGCGCTACTGATGAACTGGTCCTGATGGGGCGAGGCTATGTGGCAGATGGGGCAGCGGTACGATGGAGAGCACGATGCACGATGGCGAGAATTGCGGCGAGCATGCACCCCCTCTCACAACGATCGGAACTCAAGCAGATTGCGGCTCCTAATGGTTTACTGTGCCTGGATGGAAGAGAGAGACGGATGGCGAGAAATTGAGAAACATGGGAAGCGAGGCACATGCGGCTAGGCTTTGTGAGGAGGTTGCGGCGCAGGGGTTCCCTGCCCCAAGGCGCAGATTATTAGATGGCGACGCGATCGATGCACCAGCCGTGCGGCATGGGGCGAGGCGAGGCCCCACCAGCGGGCGGGCACCATAATGGAGATGGCGGCTAAGAACGGGGAATGCGGCTACCGGGAATGAGGCTACGGGTTATGCATGCCAGGGGACGGCGGACAAGGCTAATGCGTCACGGCGCATGGATAAAGAACGGGGAATGAGGCTACGGGAGCTGGCGGGCGCGGCGCGCGCATGGCGCGCGCGGCGCATGGGGGTTGCATGGCGGCGCTCTGCGCGTGCATGCATGGAGGAGATTGCTGGCGGGCATGGAGGAGATTGCTCGCGGGCGTGGAGGAGATTGCAGGCGGCAGCATGGAAGCGGATGGCGAGAAATTGAGAAACATGGGAAGCGAGGCACATGCGGCTAGGCTTTGTGAGGAGGTTGTGGCGCAGGGGTTCCCTGCCCCAAGGCGCAGATTATAGATGGCGCAGCAATCAATACACTAGCCGTGCGGCATGGGGCGAGGCGAGGCCCCACCAGCGGGCGGGCACCATAATGGAGATGGCGGTTAAGAACGGGGAATGAGGCTACAGGGAGAGGATACGGGTTACAGATGCCAAAGGGGACGGCGGAACAAGGATCAGCCATAGGTGTCACGGGGAATGGCTAAAGAACGGGAATGAGGCGGGTGGTACGGGTGCTGGCGCGCATGGAGCGCGGCGCGGCGCATGGAGATCGCATGGCGGCGCCCATGCATGGACGAGATTGCTGGCGGGCATACAGGAGATTGCTGGCGGGCATGGAGGAGATTGCTGGCGGGCATACAGGAGATTGCTGGCGGGCGTGGAGGAGATTGCTGGCGGGCATGGAGGAGATTGCTGGAGCCAATGGCGGCGGCGGGACTAGTAGTAGAACACAGGCGCACACCAACAATGCGTTGCTGTCACTACCTGGGTGGTATAGGGTGGATCTGGGGGCCCAGTGTCCTGTCTAGGTCCAGTGCGTGCGCGCGTGTGGGGGTTTACCCTCACCCCTACCAGGTAGCCAGCCAGTTTCCCACTGAAACTGAGTTTAAGGTGTCAGGCGCTAGCGCCGACACCGGTCTTATACATCATTACTGGTGTCACACAGACTGTAAGATCCATCATCATCATCATCAGCCTGGAACTGGGAGCGTATCAAGAGATACGGCCTAGGCAAACGAGGACGGCGGCTGGGGGGGGGGGGGTCCCTCAAACATCACGCTCGCCTCCCAAATTACGGAGTTCACGCCGGCCGCCAGGTCGGACCCTGCTTCACGTTGCAACAGTTCACGCCACCCTGACGTGACCTGTGACGTGAAGTACAAGCCTCAGTACGGTACACGAACAACTGTCAAACCCAACAGAGATGGACAAGAGTCCCGGCAGCTGGATCTGCGACGTCGTGCAGTGCACAGCGCACAGCGCACAGAGCACAGTGCAGGAGCAGTCAAGCCCAACCAGCCCAACTAGAGGGCCGCACGACGAATCTGGCAGTTGGATGACAGCCCTGGCAGCTGGGTCTGCAACGGTGCACAGTGCACAGTACACAGTGCACAGTGCTGGAGCATTCACGCCCAACCACTACACACTACAACAAGCCAGCTTACACCAACCTAGCCAACAACCCAGCCAATAACAAGCCCAGCCTACAATAAGCCCAACTCGACACAACAACAAGCCCAACCAGCCCAACAAGTGGGCCCCAAGACCCACCCTGCAGGGCTGGTGCTGGCCCCAGTAATTCCTTCATCCACGCCTCGGGGCCCTTCACAGAGAACTGGGAGCGTGCGTGAATAACTGTAAAACCCACTTGGCAGTTCGACAACATCCCTGGCAGTTGGGTCTGCGCTGGTGCGCAATGCACAGCACACAGTGCGCAGTGCAGGAGCAGTCAAGCCCAGCCAGTTACAGTTACAGTTACATCGGCTTTCTAGCAAAGACTACCTCTAGTCCTAGTACCACCGCCTAGACCCAAGTCCAGTTCAAGCCCAGCCATCCCAGCTAAAGGGCCCCAAGACCCACCTGGCAGTTGGACGACAGCCCTGGCAGCTGGATCTGCGACGTCGCGCACGTAAAGCGGCGCTCCCCCTCTCCCGGCGTCCCGGCGTGCGAAAACGCGACGCGGCGCTCTGCGTAGCTCACAGCGCCCGTCACGTTGTATCTCGCGTTGGCATCCACAACGAGCAGCCAGTCGCACGACGCGAGGATATTGACAAAGAGGTAGCCGGTGTTGTTCCTGGTGTGGGCGTGTGGGCGTGTGTGTGGGGGGACGTGTGTGTGGGGGGACGTGTGTGTGTGGGGGGGGGCATGTGTGTGTCTGTGTGTGGTCGTGTGTGTGTGTTTGCATTTGTGTGTGTGCGTGTGTGTGTGTGTGCGTGTGTGTGTGTGGATGGATGGGTGGGCGCGGCTGGGTGGGTGGGAATGTGTGAGGTGAGGGGTCGGCAAGGGGGGGGGGGGGGGGAGACACGCAACATCAAGTGTTTAAGCACACCGCCATCAGGTGTTTAAGCAGCACACCGCATCACGCATGCCCAGTGCGCGCACCTGAATACGGTCACGCGCGCGGCCACGCCCCCGCTGCCGTCGGGCGCCTCGACGTCGGCGCTCGTGCCCGCTCCACACAGCTTGGTGCTCGGCACCGTGCCGCCCGCAATGTCAGGCAGCATGCACACGGCCGCGTCGCTGCCGTAGCCATCAACAGCCTGCGGTGCACGTGCGCGCGCAGAGAGAGTAGTGTTACAAATCCACTGCCGGCGGTCACAATCAGTTCCAAAGTTCCAGCGGGGCCATCAGATAGCAGGCACAAGGCCCACCAAAAGGTCGAGCTAAAAAAGTAGCCCACAGTAGCGCGCAGGGCAGGGGAGTGGAGGGTTGCAGGGTAGGGGAGGGGGGGGGGAGTCAGCTCGTGGTGGGTGCGGGTTCCGTTTTAGGGTTTGGGGTTTGGGGTTAGGGGTTTTAAGGGTTTTAGGGTGTAGGGTGCGGGTTCCGTGTTCCATGGCGAGGAACCAGAATTTGTGAAGCAGAATTTGGGGACTAGAATTTGGGAGCTGGGTGGTACCACAGCACCAGGCGCTGTGGCCCGCTTTCCTCGCCGCCAAGGCTGCGGGGAAGCGGGCGCAGTTTCACCGCGCGCGCCTCGTCGTTGACGGCGAGCGGGTGCCTGCACCTGATTGCTAGATGGCATTCCCTCTGGGCGTGTTTTTGAAGGGGAGGTGGCGCCACACGCGTGCGGTGGCAGGTGCGGTGTGGTCGCTGAGTAGAGTGCTGTGGCGGGTGTGCTACTAGCCCCGCTTCCGGTGGTCTGGGGGAGGGCTGTTTGGTCCCTTCATGGTTTTATACCTTGGGTCCGCCCTCTGGCCATTTGAGGGGCTGGGTGTGCAGCCTGCACAGTGGTGCTGCTTGCTTGGCGCCCGCCACCAAGTGTGGATGGCGTTACCGTGGGCTACTTGTAGCTTGACCTTTTGTGGGCCTTGAGCCTTGTTTCTCTAAGTCCCACTGGAGCTTTGGAACCGTACGTGTGACCGCCAGAAGTGGATTGTAAAACTCTCATCATCATCATGCTTGCCAAGCCCTGATCCATGCTTGCGTGCGAGCATGCGAGCCACCACCCCCGCCGCCACCCTCTCCCACTGCAGCCATCCCCTGGCTCTCCCCCACCTGGCAGGGATCTCTGCCGTTGGCCATCTGGGAGCAGGGCCCACAGTCAGAGCCCTGACAATAGTCCAGCAGGTTTAGAGGAAACACTCGTGTTGTGTAGTCGACCCTGTTGAAGTCGAATGCCGAGCTCGCTGATGCGTCGGCATCCAGCCCAGCCATGCCCGCCCTGATCGGTGTCACTTCCAGGACGGTGGTGGCGAACGCGTACGGGGTGGACTGGGCTGCCACATGCCATGGGCATGCCAGGAGCAATGCGCCAAGCGCCGCCAGGTGCATCATGGCACGATGAAGCCCTGTGATTCGCGCCATTACCATGGGAACTTGCTGTGGGCCCTGATGCGCCGCCCCGATGCCCCGATGCGATGCTGGCATGTGCGATGAGTGGGTTGTGCCACGACGATGTGTTGTGCACGCTTCCCCACGCTAGTCCATGCGATCGTGGCTGCGGCAGGTGAAGCGTCAGCTGTGTGATGAAGGCGGGATGAAGGCCAGCTCGCGACCGCATGTTGCAAAAGTGTGCACCCTCCGCGCCCGTGGCGCAAGTGTCGGGGATCAGACACGTGCCCCCGCCTACAGAGCTTTTGTCTTGCTTAGATGCCGCCTAGGTGGCTTCAGCGGCGGGGAACGGATAACACAACTCTTGCAACAGTTGGTTGCAAGAGCCTGTTGCGCACATTGGTTGCAGACATCTAATTCTTTGCAACATCACAACGGATCAACACATTCTGTTTAGATTGCACTATTTCGATGACTTGGTGCCCTGGGGAGAAGGGACGTGTGGGGGGGGTGCCAGTGGTTGGCATCGCGCCACCAACCACTGAGCAGGCGTGCGGGCCCTGGAATGTGAATGCATGCCAAGTTGGCGCTCTGACAGCGCTAGTTGGCGAGCAGGCCCCCGTATGCGCAGAGCCATCGCCTGGTGCTTCTACTGCCGCTGCCGCTGCCGCTGCCAAGGACAATGGCGTGCCTGGGCAGTGCAAGCGGCGGCCCAACATCAAGTACGCGGACGACCAGCTGCGCCGGGCGCCCTAGCTGCACGTCCGCTACTGCTGCCGCTGCGGTTGTCGCTGCGGTTGTCGCTGCTGCTGCTGCTGCTGCTGCTGCTGCTGCGACTGCGCCCGTGCGTGGTTTGGGAGCAGCGCCGCCGAGCCTCTGCCCCCCGCTTTGTTGGTGCCACGGTCCCACCGCCGCCCCTGCCGTATGATGCCCCTCCACCCACCTGGCTGCCAGGCACCACCTCCAGCGCCCCCGTTGTCGGCAGACATGACGTCAAGAGCCCACGGCCCACGGCGACGCGACGCGTACGGCGACGCCCTCTGCCCGCTGCCCCGGGATGGCCAGTCACTGCCGCCGCCTTAGGGGCGTCGCCGGCGGCGGTGAGGGCTGGCGGCAGCCAGGATGGGGCTTGCGCCGGCACATTCGCCAGCACCGGCAGCCCCCACGCGGTGGCCGCTGCGTCCTGTGGTGGCTGGCAGAGGGCGTGCGCCAGCGCGTGCGCCAGTGTGTACGCGTGCACTTGGTCATCAAAGCCAGATTGCGCACCGACACTCGGCAAGCCGCGCTCCACCTCATACACAGTGGCACCTCTCTCAAGCGCGACGGCGGGCCCTGCTCGTACGCGCCACTTGCCTCCAGTGTGAACTCTGCTCCTGCGTGGGTGCAAGGTGCTACGTGCGTGTGTGTGTTTGTGTGTTTTTATAATGTGTGTGTGTGTGTGTGTTTGTGTGTGTGTGTTTGTGTGTGTGTGTTTGTGTGTGTGCGTGTGTGTGTGTGTGCGTGTGCGCGTGCGTGTGCGTGGTGTGTGTGTGTGTGTGTTGTGCGCGTGAATGTATTGTGTGTGTGAGTCTGTAATTGTCTGTAATTGTTGCTTGTGTGTGTGCATTGTGTTTACTGTGTATTGTCCCCAATACACAACCCGCGTGGGGGCAACCTTGGACCCTCTCACACTTTCTGTGTTGTTGTGTTGACCCCAGGGTGACCCCTAGTTGACCCTGACCCCAAGAGCTCGAGCTTGAGGCTACACTTGAACCTTTTGTCTATTTACTTACCTTCGCCTCTGCGTCACCGCGGTACCTTGATTGTTGCGGCAACCCTGGTCACTGTTGGTCCCGCCCACGCGCAACGCACGCACGCCACTGAGACACCGGATCAACGAACTGTGAGACCCAGCCGTGCGCTGACGCTGTGAGCGCGGCGCGAGGGTCCAGAGCGCCAAAAACAGTCCCTGCCCAGTTCGATTAGTTTCCTCAGCGGCAGCGCACGCCAGCGCCAACCCTAGAATGTAGGGAGGACCGCGGACTCGTTGTCACGCACGCACAGTATACGCAGCTGGCTGGCCCAACCACCAGTTGCGAGTCTGACCAGACAACGTGGCGACCGCCATGCAGACGCGTCGGCGAACTCATGAGATCTTCTCGGGGGAGCGTAGATCCAGGCAGCAGCGAGGCAGCGGAAGAGGAGCCCCGACATCAGCCGCGCTCAGAGCCCATGCAGGTGCATGCTGCCAAGCTGCTCCAGGCACCGCCAAGTGCACACCCCATGCAGCAGCATGCTGATGAGGAGCCGCAGCCGCCGAGCGCACATCAGATGCACGTGCATGCTGCTGCGCACGCACACACAGTGATCTTCTCCGCAGACCTCCTCCCAAACCTGTTCCGCGCACTCGACTGGCGCGGCAGGGCGACTCTGAGGGCCTCATGCAAGACGCTGCGCGCGCTCGTGGATTCCCTCGTATCTTCGGTCACAAGCCCCTGGGGAACAGGCGCGGACAACCTTGTGCATGCACTCGAGCGGTGGCGGGGAATCAAGGCGCTGTCGCTCAACTTCGGCAGCCTGGACTGCCTCGCGGTGCTGTCGACAGCACAGCTCACTGGACTCACCAAGCTCAGCATCCGCCAGGTGAGAGATCATCAGAGAGAGTGTGCCACCCTGCCGCAGATCCCATGCCGTCCCGTGTATCTGCTCAACTACTCATTATTTCGTGACCCGTGTTTGGGAGGGGACCTGTACCTGGTCGAGAGAGACAGAGAGGCTCACTGTGCACGTGCGCCTGAGGGCTTGCGCACCTGCCTGCCTCCGCAGAACCGCTTGGGCTCCTGGGAGCTGCCTGCGTTCAGCCCAAGCCTGGCGGCGACGCTGACCTTCCTGGACGTCAGCCACTCGTCCCTCACCTGCATCGAGGCCGTGCGCAGCTGCACGCAGCTCAGGGTCGTGCGCATTGCTTCCACAATCGTGGATGACCTGTCGCCGCTCGGAGCATGCTCGCAGCTGGTGGGTAGCGCGCCGTGTGCACGCGCCTCAGTTCATTCCCTGCCAATGCCACACGCTGGGGACCCCTCCCTGTCCTAGGGTCACCTCCCTGCGCAGCTCCAACGCATCCCAATGACAAACTGCAACACATCACGTGCAGGAGGAGCTGTGGATGGCTGGCTGCAACAACGTGCGGGGCTTTGCGTGCCTAGCGGGCTGCCCTCGCCTGCGCAAGTTCGACCTGCACACCTCCACCGCACTTCCCGGGGTGTACTCCCAGCTGGAGGCTCTGACGGTGCCATGCCCTCGGCTCGTCGACCCTCATGCCTCTGTTCACCCGTGCTCCGACATCGCACTGGAGGGGCGCGTGCACGACCTGGAGCCGGGCATGCCGGCTGGAGTGCAAGAGGCAGCGGCGACGGCGCTGCGCTCTCTGATGGACGATGAGAACGCACGGCCTGGCATTGCCGACGTCATCACGAGCGTGGGAGCCATTCCCAGCCTGGTGCGTCTCCTGCCTGGGCGCAAAGCGAGCGTCCAAGCTGCTGCGGCCCTCACACTCTGCCAGGTGGCATTCTCCAGTGCTGAGCGCCAGGCGGAGATCGCCGCCGCGGGCGGCGTCCCTCTCCTGGTGCAGCTCCTGGAGCCTGACGTCCCGCACTTCGTGCAGCACGCAGCAGCGGGCACGCTCGTTAACCTCTCTTGCAAGAGCGCAGCGCTCAAGGCCGCCATCGTGGCGACCGACGCGATCCAGCTCCTGGCGCCCTTGCTGCAGAGCCACCACCCGGCGGTCGCCCGCAGCACGTCTACTCTGAGCAACCTAGCAACCACGCCCCGCGCCGCCGCTGCCATCATGGCCGCTGGCGCGCTGCCGAGCCTGGTGAGCCTGCTGGGCGACGCGTCCATGGCCAGCGGGGGAGTGCAACAGACGGTGGCTGTCTGCTGCTTGCTCAAGAACCTGGCGCAGTCCGGTGGCTCATCAGTCGCCGGCTGCTTTGCCACCGCTGGTGGCATCCATGCCATGGTGCCGCTGCTGGGGCCTGGCTACCCGGTGATGGTGCAGGAGGAGGCAGCAGTCGCCCTGGGCGCTCTGTGCAGCAGCGGCAGCACCGAGGTTCAGGCTGCCCTGTTTGCCTCTGGCGCCGGCCCCCTCATGAACCAGCGGTGCGCCAGGATGCTGCGCGCATGAACACGCCCTCCCACGGCCCACACGCCCGCACTCAAGTGGAGGCAGTGCGCCGCGCTGGTCGTCTCTGGGGTCAATCCCCACTCTCTGGGGGCGATCCCCGCCCTCTTCATGCAGCTGCGCACCTATGCACTCAGAAAGAGCGCCCTCCTGTGTGGACACCCACAGGATGATCAGCGATGCACTCCTGAATACGCCCCCCCCCCCACCGCACATACGCGCCTCTCCCATCTTACATAGGGGGGCGTGGGGGGGGCACGGGGGGCAAAATTACAGGCCTCCAGAAGTGGAGAGGGCGAGGGGGGGCTGCTGCAGGTGTGACACTCACATCTTTTCCATTTTCGCCTCGGGGAACTTTGCACCCCGGTATTTTGCCGCAGATTTTGCCGAGTTTTGTTGTACTGTGTGCAGTACAGCCCCCACACTTGGACCCTGACAATGAAACTTTGCTAGATAATATATCACCTAGGGGTACTCCTACCTGCAAGGGCAGGTTGAGAAACGAAGAGACGCCCCATCGGCAGCAATCCCTATACGACATGATACTCAGGTACTTTTGTACCCCGCGTCCCCCCACCCATCTAACATGCGCGCGATCTCTCACTGACTTGCTTCCAGCACACACTCGTTCACGTTCAGAGGGTGGGTCCCCAAGCTTGATCTGATATATACAAAACCTTTGAACATTTTGCGCTGCTAGTTCAGCAAGCCCCCACCTGCACGCGACTGGCAAGAAAACAGTTTTGCTGCGCGTCCTACTCCCCGGCCGCTACGGGGAATATGCTAAACAGAGAAAGAAAGAAGAAGAACCTGCAAAGAACAATGCCACACATGAGGGGAAAGAAGGGAAAGAAGGGGCAAGAAAACAGGGCCCGCCGCCGGTTGTGTCCCGAAAGTGTGTGCACCCTCTGACTCGTATACACCCCTACATTTGCGCCCTACGTTTGCGCCCTAATTTGAATCTCACACACTCAATCTGATGCCACGCTCCACTCAATGCACGCGCATGTGATCTGCAGAGGTCCGAGTGTGGGACTGTACCTATTAAAAGTACTCCGCCGCAATGTAAAGGCTCCGCTGCTGTACAGACGTGACACCACATCAGAGGGGGGGGGGGGTCATGGAATTAGAGGGGGTGGCTGGAGCGTGGGAGGGGCGAGGGCTCGTGGTTGGGTTGTTCTGCTCTGATGTGGCGACGTGCGGAGTCTGGCTCGCCTCGTGGGGTGTCTGGGGTGGTGTTGCCGCGTCGGTGGGTCGAGGGGGGGGGGCGTCGGGGGTGGTGTTGCCACGTCGGTGCATTGCGTCCCGGTCGGACTACTGACTGCTGCCAGCTGCCTGCTTTAGCCGCACTGCATGGCTGCAGCACGCTGCCTAGCTATAGCTGCCCAGCTGCAGCACGCTACGTAGCTGCAGCACGCTGCCTGGAAGTTGTTAGTCGCACGCATGCACGGTGCGTAGTTGCCTACCTGCAGCATGATGTTTAGCTGCAACACGTGTTGCACGTGTGCACGCTGCCTGCTAGCTATTAGACACACAAACGCACGCTGCCTGCTAGCTGTTAGCTGCTGTTTGACACACAGACGCACGCACGCACACGTGTGCGCACACACGCATGCACGTACGTATACACACGCACGCTCGCAAGCACAGACCGTGGTGGCCGCCCGGGTGAGGAGCGAGGTGTGGGGCGAGGCAGCAGCTGGGCGGACGGGACTCCCAACATTGGAGGGCGCCCCCCACCTGTACGCAGGTATGATCTCTAAAAAGTCTTCACCCGTGCTCCTATGGGTTTGGACTTTGACCAAGGTCCAATTGTGGGTGGATTGTAAAACTCTCATCATCATTTTGTCAGGAGGACAGTCAGGAGGATGAACCACGACCATGACGCGCTCTAAGCCGCGCAAACACAGCGAGGTCGCCGGCGCGCTAGTCGCCCGCGCGGCCACCGTCACAGACTCGGTGAGCAGCGGTTCCCCCGGCTCAGACTCCCCGCCACGCCACCGCGGGTGCGTCGGTGAGACACAGAACCAGCTTCCGGCGCTCCCTGGGGCGCTGGGGGCGGCCACATACGCGGAGGCTGCGCAACACATGCATGGAGGCGCCAGCAACCACATTTCGGCCTCGGCCGACACCACAGACCCCCTCCGCGCCATCCTGGCGGGGCAGGCTGACCTCAGAGGCCTGGTAGGCGGGCTGGTGGACAGGGAGGCGAGCGCGCGCGCTCAGCCACAGAATGCGCCGACGCATGTGGGCGCGACACAGATTGCCGACGCCGGCCACAGCAGCGACGCCCTCGCGGTGGTGCTCGCTGTGGTCCAGGCGCAGACGCAACAGATTGCGTCCCTCGTGGACCTGGTGCACCTCCTGGTGAGCCGCGTCCCCGGGGCGCCCATGCAGATGCCGCATGCAGTGCCGCATGCGGCCCACAGTGCGCCCCGCGCGGCGCCTGCTGCCAAGGCTGCTCAGCCTGCCCGGCCCGCTGCTGCTGCCGCCCCTGTGGCGTCGGCAGCGGGCGCGCCGGCGGCGGAGCGGCCTGCCCGGCCCGCTGCTGCTGCCGCCCCTGTGGCGTCGGCAGCGGGCGCGCCGGCGGCGGAGCGGCCTGCCGCGGCGGGCGCCGCGCGTGCCGCATCTGCGCGCGGCCCCTCCCGCCGGGGGGGGCTGCCCGCGCGTGTGGGCGAAACGTCGCTGTGCCGCAGCCACGTGCTGTCCATCCCTGTGGCAGCCGCCACCAGGCTCATAGCGGGCCGTGGCTCTGAAGGCCAGATGGCGCGCGACGGGATCGTGCGCGGCGCACTGCGCGACGCCTCCTACTTGGGGTCCACGCGGCATGTGAGGCGGCTGTTCAGTGACTGCTATGGTTCCGAGGAGACGGCGGTGGCGGCGGCGGCTGTGCGGGTTGCTGCAGCCGCCGTGGACGGCGTCAGCCTGCCCGTCTGCCTGGCTATGAATCTCGTGCGCTTTGTGCACGACGTCTCTGGCCGGGATAGGCCGGCTGGTGGCGGGGTCGTGTCCGCGTCGTTCCTCAACGCCAAGCCTGCCGTCGGGGGCATTGGTGTGGAGCCGCGCCGGGGCGGCGTGCTACGTGTGCTCTTTACCGTGGCGTCTGACGCTGTGGCCGACACCGTCGTGCGCTCCCGCCGCAACCTGCGCGACGTGGACCCGTCGGCTGCTGTCTTCGACGTCCTCAGTGACCGCGAGGAGGCGCAGCACCGGGCGCTGTGGCCCGCTTTCCTCGCCGCCAAGGCTGCGGGGAAGCGGGCGCAGTTCCACCGCGCGCGCCTCGTCGTTGACGGCGAGCGGGTGCCTGCACCTGCTTGCTAGATGGCATTCCCTCTGGGGGTGTTTTTGAAGGGGAGGTGGCGCCACACGCGTGCGGTGGCGGGTGCGGTGTGGTCGCTGAGTAGAGTGCTGCGGCGGGTGTGCTACTAGCCCCGCTTCCGGTGGTCTGGGGGAGGGCTGTTTGGTCCCTTCATGGTTTTATACCTTGAGTCCGACCTCTGGCCATTTGAGGGGCTGGGTGTGCAGCCTGCACAGTGGTGCTGCTTGCTTGGCGCCCGCCACCAAGTGTGGATGGCGTTACCGTGGGCTACTTGATGATGAGTTCGTTACAATCCACTTCTACTTGTAGCTTGACCTTTTGTGGGCCTTGAGCCTTGATTCTCTAAGTCCCACTGGAGCTTTGGAACCGTACGTGTGACCGCCAGAAGTGGATTGTAAAACTCTCATCATCATTTTGTGTGTTGGGGCGAGGGGCAAGTGGGTGTGGCCCAACACACCCAAGGTTTGGGTGGGCACACTAAATCCAATGCGCCTCTGCTAACCTAGCATGAACACCCGCTGTTTTTTAAGAGCCCGCACCTGCCAGGATAGCAGCACGAGACGGCTGGGCATCGTTAAAGCTGCGGCGTCCGGTCGCGTCACTCGTCGCCACCTCGGGCGCGGCACCCCCCACTTGACTGAATCACTCGCGCGACACGTGTATTGTCAACCAGTGACCATGTCGCGGGTGGTGCACGCGCTGGTGCTGGTCATTGGTCTCGTCATCCTGTCGCCTGTACGGGCGGCTCCTCCTCCGCTTTCCTCATCGACGGGATCCACCAGGCGCGAACCCTGTAGCGCGCACTTGGATCGCATGAGGGACCGGGGAGATGAACAACCCCCGAGGGGAGAATAGGGGGAGGGTCACCAATCCGTCTACCCATGCAGCTGCGTCCCCGTACACACATGATGATGAGAGTTTTACAATCCACTTCTGGCGGTCACACGTACGGTTCCAAAGCTCCAGTGGGACTTAGAGAAACAAGGCTCAAGGCCCACAGAAGGTCAAGCTACAAGTAGCCCACGGTAACGCCATCCACACTTGGTGGCGGGCGCCAAGCAAGCAGCACCACTGTGCAGGCTGCACACCCAGCCCCTCAAATGGCCAGAGGGCGGACCCAAGGTATAAAACACACAGATACGCACGCACGCACACACGCACACACACACACACACACACACACACACACGAATGCCCGCACACACACGAATGCCCCCCCCCACACACACGCACGCACGCTCACACACACCTGCACACACACACACACACATACACACACACACACACACACACATACACGCACTCACTCACTCCCATCGACCCTCCCCCCCGCCCTCTGTGACACCACAGGCACCTTTCAGAGGCTGGCTGGCTGACCCCGACTGACCTGCGGGGCGTCGCCTTCTATGACGGCCGCCCCCTGGTTGGCTGCCCCGTGTACTAGGACGTCAACGCAGACGGCGCGTTCAACCCCGGTGCAGGTGCGCGCGGCAGCCGAATCACAACATGGTCCCGAGCTAAAGATTGTGCTCACCAATACTGGTAGGCTGGCGCGCTGCGTGGCCTTGAGGGCTCAACTAGTAGAGCTCCCCTAGAGGTTTAGTCTAGGCCTTAACTCACGCCCCGGGGTCCTCCGGGGCGTGAGTAACGCGTACGTGTAAAAAACTGTAAAAACTAACCAAACTGCCAAGAGCAAACCGCCCCCCCCCCCCCTCACACACATCCACATGCACACACAAGCACAAACACACACACAAAGCAGTACAGGTCCACATGCCCTGCCCCCGCCTCTCCACCTCAGCCGACCCCGCCTCACCCCACCCCAACGCTATGCCCTGGCGCCTGACCGCCTGCTGCTGCTTCTGCTGCTGCATGCCTGGGCCCCACTGGCGAAGCGTTTGGCATAACGTGCACCAACCTGCTGCTCCCCCCCCCCCGGCCCTCTCTCCCTCGTGGTTCTCCACCGTCCAAGCGCACGGCATCATAGGTACAGGCAGCGCATCCCTGCCGATCGCGTCCCCACCCTGCCTCAACCCCCCTCTCCCTGTGCATCTCCCGCACACAGGGCCTGGAATCCCCCGGCCAAGCGGACGACATCCCAGCACAGGCGCCCCCACCCTACCTCACCCCCCTCTGCACCCAACAGGCTTCAACAGCGAGGCGGGCAGGTGTGGTCGATACTGGTCGCATTCCCACCCGGCACCCTCAACCCCCTCTCCCTCACTGCCCCGCCCCCTCCCACAGGCGTGGGCTGCAGCGGCGTGGGATTCAGCTGCGAGGCGTCCCATCCACGGGCGGCACGTGGTCGATGCTGGTCACAATCCCACCCCGCACCCTCTCAACCCCCTCTCCCTCCCTGCCTCGCCCCCTCCCACAGGCGCGGGCTTCAACGGCGAGTCGTTTGGCGTCACCGCCGCAGGCGGTGCATGATTGAGGCTGGTTGTGATCCCACCCGGCACCCTCACCCCCTCTCCCTCCCTGCCTCGCCCCTTCCCACAGGCGTGGGCTTCAACGGCGAGTCATTTGGCGTCACCGCAGCGGGCGGCGCGTGGTCGATGCTGGTCGCGCCCCCGGGCGTTGGCGGCATCTCCGTTTTCCCCGGCACCGCAAACGTGGTGCCGGGCCTGCGCCTGGTGCACACCGCAGAGGCCGTAACCTGCGCCGTCGCGGCCGGCACGTCTTCTGCCGCGGACGCAGACCTACTGTCGTCGCTCCCGCTCCCGCTGTCCGCCCCCAGGGGCAGCCTCGTGCTAACGCCCCTCTCGACGCTGCTGCACGCGGCGTGCAGGGCTGTCGCGGCGCCGTCGTGCGGAAGCCCGCCGTGCAGCGCAGCACAGGTGCGTGTTTGGTTGTACAGGTTTCACAAGTACGCGCCCGGAGGACCCCGGGGCGTGAGTTAAGACCTAGTGTCTGGTTTTACAGGTTTCACATGTACGCGTCCGGAGGTCCCCGGGGCTTGAGGTAAAGCATAGGTTTTACAGGTTCTACACGTACGCGTCCCCGGAGGACTGCGGGGCGTGGGTTAAGGCCTAGCTAGACTGCACGTCCAGGGAAGCTCTACTAGGAGAGCCGGCAAGGTCACGCAGTGCGCCAGCCTACCAGGTCCCACCTACATGTCTGGGCCTCCCCCGCCCAGGCCCTTCAAATTCCTAGCCGCCTTAGCCCAAAATAGGTGTCGCTTACGCCCCCCCCCCCCTTCAGCCTTTAAGATGCCTGTGCCCTTCTACTGGGACAAAGCTCTACAGCAGCGGTCCCTGAGAATGATTTCAGTAATTAGTTTTTTTTGCCGGCTCCAGCAACTTTGACCGCCCATAACAGGCACAACACACAGCGGGTATTCATGCAATGCATGCCGTTATGCTTTCCAACGCATCGCCCCATGCCCTCACCCACTACGTGTGGGGTGGTTTTCTGGGAAATGGGGAATCCGGCTCGGAGCGGTATACGGCTCGCAGGGGAATCACTGCTCTACAGTGGCGTAGACTGAGACAGTCCGCGCCCTCTCGCAACGGGTGGGGCCCAAGCGTGGGTTCCCACTGGGCCTGTCAACTCCCCTGATCGGGATAGTCGCACCACTTTCCCCACCGCAGAGGGAGGCTGCTCTCAGTGATGTCGCGGCCGCTGTGTGCACGACCGCGCTCGGGCTCTCGCTTCCGGCTGGCTCATCGCTGCTCAATACGACCACGTTGCTGATGGACGTTGATGCCGTGAGCGTTGCGCAGGTGGGTGTTGTGTGTGTGTGCTGTGGGCATGTGTGTATGTGTGTATGTGTGTGTGTGCGTGTGTGTGTGTGTGTGTGCGTGTGTGCGTGTGTGTGTGTTTTACACCCTATGTGTGTGTGCGTGTGTGTGTGTGTGTGTGTGTGTGTGTGCATCGTGGCGGGGCTGCACGCATGTTGTGCGACCCTCAAGGTCAGATCACGTGCTGCTGTCAAAGACGTCAACACCGACGTCTAGACGTGAATGTTGATGGCCCATGATGCTGGCTGACATCGGCGTCACAGAACTCTCCTCTAAGCTGGGCATCACGCCACTCTCCTCGTGCTGCTGAGTCACCCTAGGGGCACTGCCGCTGCTGCTGCTGCTGCCGCTGCTGCTGCTGCTCTTGCCGTGTGCTGTCACAGCGTGTTGCAGCCTGCTCAGCTACCCCTACAAACACACTCATCCCCATCCCTTCACCTCCTCTGGTGACTGCAGCCGTGGCGTGAGGCTCTGCTGCACGCAGAGATCGCGGTCTCGTCTGCAGCACTTCACGTGGCAGAGCTGTTGAGTGGCGGAGTGTCGCCCCCGCCCGGCGGTCTCGGCGGCATCGCGTATGATGCGATCGCTGCTCAGGCCGTCGTTGCTGCAGGCATGAGGCAATCGGTGACCGTCGCCGGCGCTGCTGGTGGCCGCAAACTTATGTCTCAGCAGACGCCTGGTGACAGCAGCTCGCTGCGCACGCTGCAGCAGCGCACTGTCACCGCCACCCCGGCGCTACGCCTGGATGACGCGAGTATTGTTGCAACTGTGCTGCGGGCCGCTGGGGTTGCCGCGCAGCTTGGCTACACATCTGGTGCGGCTTCAGGACTGATGATGATGATGATGATGATGATGATGATGGTGATGGTGATGGATTTTCCAGTTGTGTGCACGATCGTGCATGCGAGGCTTGGGGCATCAGGCTGATCAGGCCTACTTGCTACTGCACCCACTGCTTTGTGCACGTTGCATCACCGGGGACCAGAAACACACACACACACACACATGCAGGAGTGCTGCTCCTCAACTGCCCGACGCTGCAGCGCAGGCAGTTCCCAACATGAGCGCGTGGTGCGACCGAGGCCCTGACCCCTCCCCTCCCCCCTCCCCTCCCCACAGCTGTACTGAAGCACACGCAGCTCCTCAGCGCTGCATCGCAGGCGGTTGCCAACATGCAGCGCGTGGTGGCGCAGGCGTGCGGGGGCAATGCGCTCGCAGCCGCGTCAGCCGTCTCGCAGGTACGAGTCAGCGGTGGTGGCCAGGAGTTGGCTGCCGGGCAGGGACCAGCAGCAGTGGCGAGCAGGAGCAGCCAGCATCGATGCACACACACACACACACACGCAGAGAGAGATATCGTTACAGAGAACTCTGCACGGCAGACCTAGATAGGCTGTTTCTAGTCATCAATTGAGGAGATTCCGTTTGAAGGCGGGAGACCAACCGTGCGCCAGCAAGAGGGTGAACAACCTCATTCGTAAAGCAGTGGGGGAAAGGGGCAGTGGCGGGTCATTGACGGCTGTGTTCGTCAATCCGCCTCGACTGAGTTTAAACTAGGTGTCGGCAGAAAGGCTTCCACAGTTGTGGAAATCATGCTAAGATGATCCACTCGGTGGTGACTCGCTCGATGAACTCGGGGCGCTCGGGGATGTCGCGTGTGAAGTCGAAGAGATGGATGTTTGCGGAGGGCGTAGAACGTGACGGAGTGGGCGCAAAAGTCACCGGCGTGAGCCGGAAGGTGGTGATGGCGCCGCCGGCACAGAGCGAAGTCGTGTCCGAACAGCGGCAGTCGTGCAAGTGGGAGGCAGTGGGAGGGAAGCAGCGGGAGGGTAATCGGAGGGAGAGGGGGAGGGGCGGGGAAGGGTTAGGGAGGGGCGGGGGGCACAAGATGGGGTGGGGTGCAGCGGGGATGGAGGGGTGGAAGACAGGAGAAGGGAGGGAGGAGAGGGGAGAGAGGAGGGAGCCACACTGTGGCCCGGCCACATGGCGCATACATAGGCGCTGGTAGCATGGGGGGGGGTGCATGGGGTGCATGTGCGCGCATGGGGCGCATGGGGGCAACTCCATGTGACGAGCATGTGGGTGTATGAAGGTCGACGGGGCGGCAGTGGGATAAGCGGTGGGTCTCTTGAGGTGGGGCGTGGGGTCGAATGAACGACTGGGCAGTGGGCGGTGGGCGGGACGGTGGCGGCTGGAGGAACTCGGTAGCTCAAGTTGAGCGCTGGCTCGGGCCGCATGGCGGTCGAGGTGATGGCACTGAGATACCTGGGCTCCGTTGTCTGAAGCTGCAGAGCTGCGGGGGGAGGGAAATCTGTGCGGTAGGGCGTCACGTGTTTTTTGCCATGTGGAGGGCGAGCGAGAGAGTGCGGATGAACTGAGTTCCTGGATGCATGCGTCGACTGGCTGCTGAATTGGCAGCCCGACGACAGGGGGCGTACGGAGGAGGAGAGGCGGCGAGAATCGGCGGCGGCATGGGTCAAGGGGGGTCGACGTAGGCGGCGGCGATGACTGCGCGGCGCCCCACTCGCCCACAGAGTGAGGCGCCCACAGAGCGCCCCCACACACACGCACACACACATACACACACACAGTGCACGTGCTGCATACAATGATGCAAACCCAGCAGTGCTGGGCCCTCCAACGGTGGTGGGTCTTAAAACCCTCCTTGGGTGGATTCCGACCCAGACCTGATCCCTCCGACCAAGGCAGGTGGGCCCCACGCCGACCTGACCTGGGTAAGTGCTCACCCGCCCGCCCGCCCACCGCTTGCAGGGCTTGCTGTCGCGCAATGTGGAGCAGCTGGCCTCATTTGCTGACCGCCTGTCGCCGGCCGCGATCGCGAGGGACCTGTCGGGCAGCCGCGTGCTGCAGGCGTTTGTGGCGGCCACCACGGTGCGTGCGATTGTGTGTGTGTGTGTGCTTGCGTGTGTGTGTGTGTGTGCGCGCGCGTGTGCGTGCGTGTGCGCGTGTGTGTGGCTAACAGCTATCAGGCAGTGTGTGTGCGTGTGTGTGTGCACGCGCGTGTGGCATGTGATTGTGGGGGCGTGTGCGAGAGAGTGCGTGTGCATGCATGTGTTTGTGTGTGGTAGTGAGAGAGACACGTGCTCAGGTGCGTGTGCGCAGTCTCGGATCAGAGCACGCGCCAAAAACGCGAACGCGCAGAGAGGCATCTGCATCCCCCGCCTCCGCTACTGACTCATCCTCTTTGCACTCCCTCACTTCTCCATGCCCCGCTGTGCACCACGCGCAGTACGAATCTCTGGCACAGGCAGCCGCAGATGCGGAGTCGCCGCCAACGCCGCCGTCGCCGCCGCCGCCGCTGTCACCGACGCCCAAGCTCGCGCCACCCACTTATGGCGCCACCGACAGGGTACGTGAATCCCTGGGTGGCACTCACCCACCATACCTTGCATGTGCAGCAGTGCCTAAGGCTGGGGGTAGGCCTAGCCTTTTCTGTCTGCCCCCCCCCCCCCCGGGGGGGTCCCCCCCGAGCAAAGCTCTTGAGGTCTGAGCAAGCAGCTTCTTTAGGGCAACGCTTGTTGACTAGAGAAGCTGAAATCCTAAACGCCCACGCTGACGCGCTCCCACCACCGTGTGCCAGGCGCCGCCTTTGCTCTTCGCAGGTTCCCCCTCAAACGGCCTCAGCACCACGCAGCCACCCACCCCTGGCGACGAACCCAGCGGCTTCAGCAAATGGGCGAAGACGCACGTCGGTGCTGTTGCGGGCATATCGGCCGCCATCTTTGCGGTGCGTGCGTGCTCTGATGCGCGCGCGCATGCACACACACACACACAGCCACACACATGCTGTCGTGGATGCCTCCACCGCTCTAGCCCACAGCCCCCTCCCAACGCCCGAATTAACAGATGCCCACACACGCACAAACATGCACACACCCCTACACCCCCCCCTGCAGGGGATCCTGCTGAGCGCCGCTGCCGTTGTGATCCTTGTCACGAGAGCGCGGAAGGCGCGCGCCGTGTGCTACGCACAAGCGTCGGCACCTATGCTGCCACCACCCATCCAACCAACGCGCATTGGAGGGAGCAAGCAGGAGGGCCGCTTCTCCACCAGCCACGCCGCCACGCCTCCTCTGACAGACGTGTCTCCCCCTGCGGCTGCGGTGGCCACTGTGAACGACGACGACCCCAGGCTGCAGCTCGCGGAGCCTACGCTGGTGCGTGCACAACAGGTTGAGGCATGGATGATGACCAACACAATGTATAATGAATCCGGATCACCTGTGGAGACGCCTTTCCACCGCCGCGAGGGGTAGTCGTGGAGACAGGGACAGGAAGGGAGTGCCGACTGTTTGGGTGGCGGAGCTGGAGTTGCTGCGGAGAAGGCTGAGCAGACTTCTGCAGTCACGTGCACGTGCATTGGTGGAGCGTGCCGTCAGGAGATGTGATTTAAACGAGGGCGTGTGTGATTTAAACGAGGGCGTGTGTGATTTAAACGAGGGCGTGTGATTTGAACAAGGGCGTGAAACATCAAGCTCTGTGGTGGTGACCCACCCCATGCATGCTAGAAATGCACTCGTTCATCACCATCTATGCACGAACGAGTGTGGGTGAGGATGCATTGCAAGTGGAAGATTCAAAAGTGGGAGATGAGAGGCTCTGCGGCAGGCTCTTGGCGTGCATGTGCTGTGGGGGACTTCTCAGCGCATTGATTTTTTTTCCCGGGGGTGCGCAAAGGGAAGGCACCGTAACAAAAGAGCGCCACCGCGTGCGGCTACATGAAAGCAGCATCTTGGCGGTGCGCAGCTGCATGAGGAGGGTGGGGATTGGCCCCAAAGGCGACCAGCGGGGTGCACTGCCTATGCCTATGTCCATGTGGGCACCGCACGCGTCTTCAGAAGCACGGCATCTTGGTGATGCGCAGCTGCAAGAGGAAGGTGGGGACTGGCCCCAGCGGCGACCAGCGCGGTGCACTGCCTATGCCTATGTCCATGTGGGCACAGCACGCGTCTTCAGAAGCACAGCATCTTGGCGATGCGCAGCTGAAAGAGGAGGGTGGGGACTGGTCCCAAAGGCGACCAGCGCGGTGCACTGTTTATGCCTACTTCCATCTGCACACCGCGCGCGTCTTCAGAAGCACAAAATCTTAGCTACGCGCAGCTGCATGAGGAGGGTGGGGATTGACCAAAGCTGCATACTGCCTCCATTGGAGTCCGGGCAAGTAGGCCGCGGGAGGAATTGTTCATGCACGCAGCATCTTGGCGCACAGCTGGTTCATAAGAGGGGCGGCACCAGAGGCGAACAGCGCAGCTTTGACCTCGGTACTGCCGCTGCTGCACAGCGCGCCCAGAGCGACTGCTGCCTCCTCCTGAACCATCACCGGGTAGCCAGGCCCCAGCAGCGGCACCATGGCATGGATGCCACCAGCGGTGGCAAAGCAGCTGGCGACTGATGAGCCGCCGGACTGCGCCAAGTTCTTGAGCAAGCAGCAGACTGCTACCGTCTTCTGCACTCCCGCGCTGGACGCGCCGCCAAGCAGGCTCACCAGGCTCGGCAGCGCGCCAGCGGCCATGATGGCAGCGGCGGCACGGGGCACGGTGGCGAGGTTGCGCAGAGCAGACGCCGACGTGCTGCGGGCACCCACTGGGTGGTGGCCCTGCAGCAGGGGCACCAGGAGCCGTATCGCGTCGCTTGCCACGATGGCGGCCTTGAGCGCTGCGCTCTCGCAAGAGAGGTTGACGAGCGTGCTCGCTGCTGCGTGCTGCACGAAGTGCAGAACGTCGGGCTCCAGGAGCTGCACCAGGAGAGAGACGCCGCCCGCGGCGGCGATGGCCGCCTGGCGCTCAGCACTGGAGAACGCCAGGTGGCAGAGCGCGAGGGCCGCGGCAGCTTAGACGCTCGCTTTGCGCCCAGGCAGGAGACGCACCAGGCTGGGAATGGCTCCCACGCTCGTGATGACGTCAGCAATGCCAGGCCGTGCGTTCTCATCGTCCATCAGAGAGCGCAGCGCCGTCGCCGCTGCCTCTTGCACCCCAGCCGGCATGCCCGGCTCCAGGTCATGCACGCACCCCTCCAGTGCGATATCATAGCGCTGGTCAGTGGAGGCACGAGGGTTGACGAGCTGTGGACACGACGCCGTCAGCACCACCAGCTCGGAGTACGCCCCGGGAAGTGCGGTGGAGGCGTGCATGTCAAACTTGTGCAGGTGGGGGCAGCCCGCTAGGCACGCAAAGCCCTGCACGTTGTTGCAGCCAGCCATCCACAGCTCCTCCTGCGCGTGATGTGTTGCAGTTCGTCTTGGGGTGCGCTGGAGCTACACACCCCAATGCGTGCGCAGGGGCCACTAGCGTGTGGGAATTGGCAGGGAGCGAACTGAGGCGTATGCGCACGGCGCGCTACCCACCAGCTGCGAGCATGCTCCGAGCGGCGACAGCTCATCCACGATTGTGAAAGCGATGCGCACGACCCTGAGCTGCGTGCAGCTGCGCACGGCCTCGATGCAGGTGAGGGACGAGTGGCTGACGTCCAGGAAGGTCAGCGTCGCCGCCAGACTTTGGCTGAACGCAGGCAGCTCCCAGGAGCCCAAGCGGTTCTGCGGAGGCAGGCAGGTGCGCAAGCCCTCAGGCGCACGTGCACAGTGAGCCTCTCTGTCTCTCTCTCGACCAGGTACAGGTCCCCTCCGAAACACGGTCACGAAATCATCAGCAGTTGAGCAGATACACGGGACGGCATGGGATCTGCGGCAGGGTGGCACACTCTCTCTGATGATCTCTCACCTGGCGGATGCTGAGCTTGGTGAGTCCAGTGAGCTGTGCGCTCGACAGCACCGCGAGGCAGTCCAGGCTGCCAAAGTTGAACGACAGCGCCTTGATTCCCCGCCACCGCTCGAGCGCACGCACAAGGTCGTCCGCGCCTGTTCCCCAGGGGCTTGTGACCGAAGATACGAGGGAATCCACGAGCGCGCGCAGCGTCTTGCATGAGGCCCTCAGAGTCACCCTGCCACGCCAGTCGAGTGCGCAGAACAGGTTTGGGAGGAGGTCTGCGGAGAAGATCACTGCGTGTGCCTGCGCAGCAGCATGCACGTGCATCTGCTCTGCGCTCGGCGGCTGCGGCTCCTCATCAGCATGCTGCTGCATGGGGTGTGCACTTGGCGATGCCTGGAGCAGCGTGGCAGCATGCACCTGCATGGGCTCTGCGTGCGGCTGATGTTGGGGCTCCTCTTCCGCTGCCTCGCTGCTGCCTGGATCTGCGCTATGCGAGGACCTGAGTCGCCGGCGCGTGTGCATGGCTGTGGCGGCCGATGCCCCGTCGTTTGTTTGAGCTCACTGGCGGTGGGCAGCGTGATGCCCCTGATGTGGCTGCAGATGCTGATGTGCGCGGTGGTGGCGACAAGGACGAGGTTCACCTGAGGGTGTCAGAGGTTCCTAGAAGTTAAATCGGTGTTCACACGGTGTCCATTTGTGTGGAGTCCACACAAGTTACGACGACGGACGATGCAGCGCAGTCTTTTCTCAGTCTCGCAAGTGCGGCCTTATTATCGGTCGCTTGCTGTGTTGCGAGGGCAACAACTGGCGCGCTTCAAGCTTCTAACGAGATGAAAACACGGTCTGGCGCCTGCGCCTCTTTCAAAGTGGAAGCATTCGCAGCCTCGCTGGCCTCTCTCGACTGCCCCGATTTTTCACAGAAGATGCGCTGAAACGGCTGTGATAGGTGACTGTGGCGGGATGCGCGCGGCATGGACTCGTCTGGCCAAGCGCATGCGTGTGCCGGCATGCATGCCACCGTGCACCCTCAACCGCTGCCCCCTGTTACCCGATGTGTACGGCGTTTGTTCCATCGGCGTGGGTGTGTGAGTGGCGCGCGCACACACACACACACACACACACACACACACACACACACGCATAGGGTGTAAAACACACACGTGCACACACACACACGTGCACACACACACATGCACACACACACACACACACACACACACACATGGCGCGCACACACTTGGTACTTTGAACACACGCAGGAGTCAGAGTTCGTACTAGAGGCCGCAAGCGGCGTGTGCGAGCAATGTGTCGCGGGCGGGGCCGGCGCCGTCGCTTGCAAGGGGGGTTCGAGGTGAGTAGGGCCTGCTAAGTGGCGGCGGCGGCAGCGCGTAATCTTGCTCTGATGCATGTGGCCCCGAGCACGCACATGCGCTGGCGCACGCCCGCTGCCAGCCACCACAGGACGCATCGGTCGCTGCGGGGGCCAGCGCGAGCCCCATCGCTGCTGCCGCCAGTCCCCACTGCTGCCACCATTACTTAGTACAGACAGCGGATATAAGTCCGGAGGGTAGCTGTGTTTGTACAGCTGCAAGGGGCCGCACGGCCCATAATGCGCCTGTAACACGGATTGATTCATGTCGTAAGTATCTGCCTATGTCAGTGCCTCATCTCTCCTCGGTCACCCCTCCCCCTTCATCTCCAGCACATGATCAACGCTGCTCCGGGGACGGGCACGTTACATGTGGCATGCCGTCGTTTTTGTCCCGTCCCCGGGTAACGATTGGCGGTTTGGCACAGAATAACAAGCTGTGCCACAGCACACGTTTCAAACAGAAGACGAGATTCCCTTCTTGCGAATTTGTACAGGTTCTCATCAGTCCATGCCCAGCCGCGCCATCTCCTGCAGCACATCAGCACTGGCTCCAAAAGCGACAATGCTGGCATGGTTCTCAGCGTTACCAGAGCCAAGCGCATCCAAAGCCTCTGCTGCCACTTGTTTCACCGAAATTTTATTTGCAGGCCGTAGGAGCTGCACCAGTGCAGGGATGGCCCTGGCAGTGACAATGGCGACGGCGATCGCTTTCTCGGCGTTCTCAGCGAGGTTCATCAGCACCCTTGTTGCCTCTTCTTGCATCTCAGCTGCAGAGTTGGGCACCAGCAGCTTCACCAGTGCAGGGATGGCACCAGAAGCAGCAATCATGACCGAATTCTCCTCATTCTGAGCGAGGTTCAGCAGGACTCCTGCTGCGTTCTGCTTCGCGCTCGCTCGAGAGTTAGGTCCCAGCAGCAGCACCAACGAAGGGACGGCACCAGCTGCAGCAATCGTGACGGCGTTGTGCTCATTGTAAGCTGAGATGTTCTGCTGTGCTGATCCGGCATTGTGTTGCGCCGCTTCATGAGATCCAGTCTTCAGCAGCTTCACAAGCTCTCCTCTTTAGAAGAGGGAGGCACCAGCAGCCGCCATCATGGATGCACGCTCGTCATTACGAGAGAGGGCTGCCAGTGCCCCTGCTGCATGCACTTGCACCACGGCTAGAAATGCCAGCAGTGATGGCGGCCAAACTATCTGGATTGCAGCTCTGGTCTGATAATGTCTCCAGTGCTTGCCTCTGCTGAGCCGGCCGGGAGCCCGCGCCAAGCTTTTGCACAAGCTTCTTCAAGTCTCGCAGAGGGAGTGGAGGCATCGTGTGCGGTGACTGACTGCGCGCATGCGGGCAGGCAGGCGTGCATGGCATGTGTACGATGCATGGAGGGAGGAGGGAGGATTGATTCAAGCCAGGATTAATATGGACGCGCCATTCCGCACCGAAACCAAATTTGAAAGCTTAGCCACTGGGCCTTCATCTGTCGGCGAGCTGGGTGTGGGTTCCCGCTCCAAAAGGGTCAGATCTCGAGATGTCAAACCACGCTCTAGTTTGACATAAGCACCCTATGCGCTAACTCCTTACTTGACATGCGCGCGGCTGTTACAGTCTGGTACGTGGCGCGTGCAAGCACGCATGCACACCTGGCCCCTGGTGGGTCTGTGTGTGTGGGATGGCATGGCATGGCTGCACCGAGGCAGGCGCTCTGGGCAGCCTGCCCACTGAGTGGGCATGCGTGACCGTGGGCAGTGCATGGCTGAGTGGTAACCAGGTCTTTGGTCACCACGCCTCTCACCGCGTTCGCAGGGGCCAGCACGCGGTCGGTTGAACCCAATAGCTGGGAGCACGACAAGCGTGTCACGACAAGCAGCTCTAGCGCTTGTCTTGGGCGAGGCGTCGATTCGGTGCGTCGAGTCAAACGAGTCGCTTCAGTAGTGCACACGACGTGAGTGGCGTCTGCGTGTATGTGTTAAGGGGCGAGACTTGAGCGTACACGGACGGAGGGTGGCCACTTTTGAGTGAGCCCAGTGTGAGCCACACTCGCAGGATGGCGAAGAGCTGCAGCTTTTCGCAGCTGTACAGCTGTACACTCTCCTTGTATCCCTGCCCCTTTGTGCTGATGATGATGGATATTACAGTCTGTGCGACACCAGTAATGATGTATAAGACCGGTGTCGGCGCTAGCGCCCGACACCTTAAACTCAGTTTCAGTGGGAAACTGGCTGGCTACCTGGTAGGGGTGAGGGTAAACCCCCACACGCGCGCACGCACTGGACCTAGACAGGACACTGGGCCCCCAGATCCACCCTATACCACCCAGGTAGTGACAGCAACGCATTGTTGGTGTGCGCCTGTGTTCTACTACTAGTCCCGCCGCCGCCATTGGCTCCAGCAATCTCCTCCATGCCCGCCAGCAATCTCCTCCACGCCCGCCAGCAATCTCCTGTATGCCCGCCAGCAATCTCCTCCATGCCCGCCAGCAATCTCCTGTATGCCCGCCAGCAATCTCGTCCATGCATGGGCGCCGCCATGCGATCTCCATGCGCCGCGCCGCGCTCCATGCGCGCCAGCACCCGTACCACCCGCCTCATTCCCGTTCTTTAGCCATTTCCCGTGACACCTATGGCTGATCCTTGTTCCGCCGTCCCCTTTGGCATCTGTAACCCGTATCCTCTCCCTGTAGCCTCATTCCCCGTTCTTAACCGCCATCTCCATTATGGTGCCCGCCCGCTGGTGGGGCCTCGCCTCGCCCCATGCCGCACGGCTAGTGTATTGATTGCTGCGCCATCTATAATCTGCGCCTTGGGGCAGGGAACCCCTGCGCCACAACCTCCTCACAAAGCCTAGCCGCATGTGCCTCGCTTCCCATGTTTCTCAATTTCTCGCCATCCGCTTCCATGCCCGCCTGCAATCTCCTCCACGCCCGCGAGCAATCTCCTGTTTGCCCTCAAGCAAGCTCCTCCATGCCCGCCAGCAATCTCCTCCATGCATGCACGCGCAGAGCGCCGCCATGCAACCCCCATGCGCCGCGCGCGCCGTGCGCGCGCCGCGCCCGCCAGCTCCCGTAGCCTCATTCCCCGTTCTTTACCCATGCGCCGTGACGCATTAGCCTTGTCCGCCGTCCCCTGGCATGCATAACCCGTAGCCTCATCCCCGGTAGCCGCATTCCCCGTTCTTAGCCGCCATCTCCATTATGGTGCCCGCCCGCTGGTGGGGCCTCGCCTCGCCCAATGCCGCACGGCTGGAGCATCGATCGCGTCGCCATCTAATAATCTGCGCCTTGGGGCAGGGAACCCCTGCGCCGCAACTCACAAAGCCTAGCCGCATGTGCCTCGCTTCCCATGTTTCTCAATTTCTCGCCATCCGTCTCTCTCTTCCATCCAGGCACAGTAAACCATTAGGAGCCGCAATCTGCTTGAGTTCCGATCGTTGTGAGAGGGGGTGCATGCTCGCCGCAATTCTCGCCATCGTGCATCGTGCTCTCCATCGTACCGCTGCCCCATCTGCCACATAGCCTCGCCCCATCAGGACCAGTTCACCAGTAGCGCTGTGCGTCAGAGCCGGTCAGGGTAAATTTCCAGATTTTCAGCCGCCCAGTACCAAGCGCAGTTGTCCCGGTTGTCCGCCATCGAGCGGCGCCAGGGCGGGAGCCCCTGGCGAAGAGCTTATGAACACCTAGAGAAAGAAGGAGAGTGCTACTGTCCACACACAGATGATGACACAGATGTTCTGCTGTGACCTGGACCGTCCATGGAAACAGAGGCGCTGCGGATGGGTCAGTGTGCGTTTGGTCAAGCCCGGCCAGTGCCCTGCCACATCACCACCCGTGCCACCACACCGATAACCACACCCTCAACAGTCGGTGTATGCGCCGCCCACCCCACTCTCAGATCGCAGAGAAGGCTGCAGCAATGACGCCCTCCTACCTGCACCATCATGCCTACACTGCAATGTACCAGGTGAGGGAAGGGACGGTGGCCGCTCAAGAAGCCACAGCTGATGAGCCAATAGACCGGATCACACATGATACAGCGCCTGCAGGCACGGCAACTGCGGCACCACACGTGATCACGGAAGGTGCACATCGGCCGTTCGTGCTTGTGGCAGCTGACACGATGCACGAGGCATGCGCCACCCGGCAGCCCGTTTACACCCGTGGCGTTTTGTCTAGGAGCTCTATCTCTCCCACCCGGCGCACACGCGCAACACATAAGACTGGCAGCACCACAGCGATCCAGCGCCGGACACCAGCCGCCCCTACTGCACACCCACTGCATACCCTCGACACACAAGTGGGTGCTAATAACCTCCGACCTCCGCCACCCCCAGGGCTTCTTCAGCGCCTGCCCCCGCGGCCCGTTGCGCCTGCTCCCCTCGCGCCTGCCCCCCTAGCACCTGCCCCCCCCGCGCCTGCTCCTCCCGTAGACCAGTCCACACCCTCTTGGAGCTCCTTGATGGGAATGGGGATACCAGGGATGGCCATCATCATCATGGTGGCACGTTGCAGAGAGGAAGTCGTTGCCAAAGGCACCTGCCCCCCAGGGTCAGCACTGAGCAGCGGTGAGCCAGTCAGGGGGTCGAAGGTGAGCGTCGCCTCCTCCCCCTCCTTGTTGCTCTGCCCCGCGGGAGTCGGCCTCGCAGCGCCAGCCGTCGGGGGCGGGGGCTGGGGCGCTTTGGCCTTGGTGCACAGCGCCTTGTGGGTGCCCCATGCCTTGCGCTGGCACTGGGCGTTGCAGCCTACAGGGAAAGGTGTGTGTGTGTGTGTGTGTGTGTGTCTGTGTGCTGGTGAGGCCATGCGCTCCCTGACGCCCTGACGCCCAGGCACATGTGCGTTTAGCGCCGCATGGTCACATGGCTGTGATCTAGCATGCATGCGCTTGCGCTTGCGGTGACATCGGCCACCCACAGCGGACTTTGCGGCACACGGAGCAGAGCTTGAGGTTGCCACCAGGCGCCTCGCCAGCCGTGGCACCACAGTGATCGCATGCAAGCTGCGCGGGGGCCGATGAGCCAGGAGGCTCATGGTGGGCCTATGATCATGTGCGCCCTGCCACATAACAGCCGCGCTGTGCCCCCCCACCCGTGACCACCTCCCGTCCCCCTCTCAAGAGTCTGTGTGCGTGTCGCAACCCAACCCACTCCCGGATTGCATTTTTTGAAAATTGCATCACCTGCAGAAGGCTCCACCACGCGTGATCACGGCAGGTGCACATCGACCGTGCGTGCTGGTGGCAGCTGACAGGATGCACATGGTATGCGCCAACAGGGTGGGCAACAGGCAGCCCGTTTACACCTGGGGTGCTTAAAAGACAAATTTGTCTACGAGCCATACCTCTCCCGCTCGGCGCACGCGCACGCAACACTTTAGACTGGCAAAACTACGGCGGTCCAGCGCCGGCCGCACTAGCCACCCCTACTGCACACCCACTGCCTACCCTCGACACACAATTGGGTGTTAATAACTCCCGACCCCCGCCACCCCCAGGGCTTCTTCAGTACTTGCCCCCGCGGCCCCTTGTCCCCGCCCTCGCGCCTGCTCCAGCCCCACCCCAGTCCTCCGGAGCGGGCCCCAGGGGTACGGGAACGCCAGGGTTGGCCATGGCCCTCATGAGGTCACGAAGCATAGAGGGAGTTGTCGCCAGAGGCACCCGTCCCTGATGGTCAGCGCTGAGCAGCGGTGAGCCAGTCAGGGGGTCAAAGATGAACGTCGCCTCCTCCCCCTCCTCGTTGCCCTGCCTCGCGGGAGTCGGCCTCGCAGCGCCAGCAGTCGGGGGCGAGGGCGGGGGCACGGACGCCTTGCACACCACCTTGTGGGTGACTCATGCCTTGCGCTGGCACTGGGCGTTGCAGTCTGCAGCAGGAGGGGGGGAGGGAAGAGGGATGTGTCAGTGAGGCCTTGCGCCCAGGCGCATGGGCGTCTAGCGACGCATGGCCGCATGGCCTTTGATCTAGCATGCGTGATCTAGCTTGCGTGCACCCACAGTGGACGTCGCGGCACACAGAGCAGAGCTTGAGCTTGCCGCCAGGCACGTCGCCAGCCGTGGCACCGCAGTGATCGCATGCAGGCTGTGCGGGGGCCGAAGCGAGACCGCCATCTCTGGGCTGCGCCATGCTGTGGGGATCTCTGTGGGTCGAGGTGTCTGAAGTCCGCCCCAATGCAACGCCACCTGTGGGTGATGGCGTGAATAAGTGGCACGCACTTGGCGTCTCCTCGGCTGCCCCAACCTTCGACACACCTTCAACACCAAGCAGGGCCCTTTAAATTCGGCTTTTTCGTTGGCTTTGTTTACACGCACACAGGATGCCTGTGAGTGCGACGTTGGCGTTTGGTGTGCGGGTGTGGAGTGGCCCCCCTGAGTCGAGGCAAGGCTAGACCACTATAAACCACTACTGCGATGGCCATCAGTCAGTGGCAGCTGTACTACAGTAGTGGTGGCGCGCGGTAGCACGAGGGTGGTGAAGAATGCGAGGGGCTCGTGCTACACTGGCAGCGACCCTGGTGCTGCTTCTGGCCGTGGCGTTGACGCAGGAATGCAGCGGCCAGGTGAGGGGGGTCCCCCTGGCGTGTGATGGGAGCATGCATGCATGTCATGCATGCGTGCATGCCAGCACACGCGCCGCCTCCTCGCTCTCACACGGCAGTGCCACGACAGAGCGCGTCAATCACAGTACCACTCGTGCATTCAAAGGTCTACCTCCCTGCGTTCGCTTGTTGGCAAAAAGTGCATGCAACACGGCAACATTTTCTCTCTAGGTGGTGCCTGCCAGCGCCTCTGTCACGCTGTACTACTCCACCGAAGCCAACAGAGCATGCCTTCAGGACGCAAACTGCGGCGAAACCCAGGACGGCATCAGCAGGCGAGCACAACACTGCATGCATGCACACGCACAACACTGCGCATGCCGTGCTGGCACAACAGCCACAGCAGCAGCCCGCCAGTCGCCCGCAGGGCACTGTGTGTGTGCACACCAGACAAAACTGCAAAGCTGGTCTGCAGCCTGTTCTGGAGGGGGCACGGCAAACACACGGCGCCTCTCGCTGCTGCCTGCCGGCCAACTGCTGCCAGGGTCCTTGCCCAAGCCCGAGCCCAAACCTAAGCCCGAGCCCGAGCCCGAGCCCGAGCCCGAGCCTGAGCCCGAGCCCCAGCCCCAGCCCAAGCCCAAGCCCAAGCCCAAGCCCAAGCCCAAGCCCAAGCCCAAGCCCAAGCCCAAGCCCAAGCCCAAGCCCAAGCCCAAGCCCAAGCCCAAGCGCAACAAACACGCAACAAACACGCAACACCCACCCACCACCCACACACACTCACACACACCACACACACACACACACACACACACACACACACACACACACACACACACACACACACACACACACACGCGCACACACACGCACACACACACACACTCACACACACACACACGCACACACACACACGCACACGCTCTCTCACACACTCACACGTGTCCAGGTTCTGCTCCAAGCCCCTCGCCAACGCTGCGGGCACGTGCTTGCAGTGCTGGCGCTGCCATTTGTTCCCCGATGTATACGGCGTTTGTCCATCGGCCGTGTAAGTGGCGCACGCACGCGCTCACACACACGCATGCACACAAACGCACGCACGCACGCTCACACACGTACGTACACACACACACGCACACACACACAAGGTCATGCATGCGCACGTGTGTACACAAACACGCACACACAAACGCGCCCGTGCACGCCCACCCACGTGCTCACATACACACAAACACCGCCCGCAGCTGCCCGCGCGCATACTGGGAGCCATGCTTCCTCGCCGCCCACTGCGGCCAGGGTCTGTTCTGTGCCGCCAACGCGAGCTGTGCCACGTGTCGCGCGTGCGTGGCTGACGTTGACGAGGTGGGGTGGTTGCTGGGTGGTTGCTGGGGTGGTTGTGGGGTGGTTTCTCTGGGTAGCCGCCAGTTTAATTCAGGTGTCGGGCCTGGCGCCGGCACACGGTGCCTGTTATATTCATCATCATTTGAGTGGTTGTGGGGTCATCATCTGGGTGGTTGTGGAGTGGTTGTGGAGTCATCTTCTGGGTGGTTGCTGGGTAGTTGTGGGGTGGTTTCTGGGTGGTTTCTGGGTGTTGGTGGGGCGGGTTCTCTGGGTTCAGGTCGCAATCCAGCTTCAGTCAGGTGCCGGGCCTAGCGCCAGCACAAGGCGACTGTTATATTT
Source organism: Chlamydomonas sp. UWO 241 (assembly GCA_016618255.1). NCBI lineage: Eukaryota > Viridiplantae > Chlorophyta > Chlorophyceae > Chlamydomonadales > Chlamydomonadaceae > Chlamydomonas > Chlamydomonas priscui. Next base: position 1,318,243 of record VFSX01000006.1, on the reverse strand, counting down.
ATCATCATTTGAGAGGTTGTGGGGTCATCATCTGGGTGGTTGTGGGGTGGTTGCTGGGTGGTGGGGTGGTTGTGGGGTCGTCTTCTGGGTGGTTGCTGGGTAGTTGTGGGGTGAATGCTGGGTGGTTGCTGCGTGGTTGTGGGGTGCTTCTTTGGGTTCATTGCTGGGTGGTTGCTGGGTGGTAGCGGGGTGGTTGTGGGGTGGTTGCACCCTAGTAACCAACCGCCCACTCCCCCCCCACACTCACACTGTGACAGATGTCTGGAGAGTGCTCCCGCTCGTCCTTCCTGTGCCTTTCCAGCGCGCTCCTCCTCTATCTAACTAAACGAGGTCCCAACTAAGCCTCGTCCCCCCTCGCAGCACACTACCTCCTACCCCCCGCTCCTCACACGCACACATGCACACAAGCACGCACACGTGTCTGCAGACTGCTCGTTTGTGCTCCTTTGGCGCGCTCGGCGCCCCGCCTGGGCAGCCTCTTGATTTACCCTAGTTCACCCCACCGCCCTCCCTCCCTACCCTACCCCATATCGACTCTCCTCCCTCCCACACACACACACACACGCAGGTGTCTCGAGAGTGCTCGTTTGTCCTTCTTCGGCGCGCTCGGCGCCCTGTCTGGGCAGCCTTTTTAAATACCCTAGGTCCCCCCCCCCCCCTCGCCCCTAGCAACCTCCCCCCCCCCCCCCACCCACCCACACACACACACACGCAGGTGTCTGGCAACTGCTCTCGGTCGTGCCCCTCCGGCGCGCTCGGCGCCCCGCCCGGCGGGCTGTTGGCGCAGCGCCGCTTCAACACTGAAGACTACCTGTTCCTGGCCTTCAGCATCGCAGAGGTGAGCCTAGAAGCTTCAGTTTTCTTCACTGCTAGTCACTCTAACAGTCAGCGACTGTTGCTTTGCCCGGCGACCTGTTGGCACAGCACCGCTTCAACACAGAAAGACTGCCTGTTCCTGGCATTCAGCATCGCAGAAGTGCGCCTCGAAGCTTCAGTTTTCTTCACTGCTAGTCACTCTAACAGTCAGCGACTGGTGCTTTGCCCGGCGGCGTGTTGTCACAGCGCCGCTTCAACACAGAAAGACTACCTGTTCTACTGCTACTGTGGGCTACTTTTGTAGCTCGACCTTTTGGTGGGCCTTGTGCCTGATAGTCCCGCTGGAACTTTGGAACTGATTGTGACCGCCGGCAGTGGATGTGTAACACTACGCTTTCTGTTCCTGGCCTTCAGCATCGCAGAGGTGGGACCAGCCTTGCCCTGACTGACTGTGACATTGACTGTGACTGTGACTGTTGCTCTGTCGCTCTTGTAGCTGGTCACTGTAACACCTTTCTGTGCCTGGCGTTCAAGGATTGCAGAGGTGGGCCTAGGAGCCTTAGCTTTCTTCACTATCATTCCCGTACTAGTTGTCACTCTAGCACTCGGCGACTGTTGCGTCGCCTGGCGGCCTGTTGGCGCCCTGTTGGCGCAGCGCCGCTTCAACACCGAGGATTATCTGTTCTTGGCGTTCAGCATCGCGGAGGTAAGACCCACCTGTGCCATCACACTGCCACGATGTTGCCATCACATTGCCATCACATACTCGGGCTTGGGGCGCTACACGCCGAGCAAGGTCGAATGCGCTGCCTGTTAGGTGCGTCACACACGACTGTAAAATCCATCATCAGCATTGTCGGCATCATCAGGTGCCTCCGCCATGTGATACTTGCAGCCTCATTTTTTCCTCCCAGCGTTCAGGCTTGTGGATGTGGGCCCGAGTGCTTCATTGCAGAAACATTCTCATTCGTATTTTCAAGCATGCGCACGTGCACATACAAACTTCGAAAGCAAGCAAATGCCCCCCCCCACCCACCCACCCACACCCACATTCACACGCATGCAGGTCAGCCCTGGCAGCTCCCCTGCAGTCGCAGATGCGAGCCCGAGTGTTTCATTGCAGAAAAAATTGCATGCATATTTGCAGGCATGCGCACGTGCACACACCAATTTTGAAAGCAAGCAAATGGACCCCCCACCCTCACCCAGCCTCACACGCACACAGGTCAGCCCCGGCAGCTCCCCAGCAGTCAGCCAGCCAGTGCCACACACACGCATGCCCACCCACCCCCACCCACACTCACGCGCATGCAGGTCAGCCCTGGCAGCTCCCCAGCAGTCACCGGCAGCGTGCGTGCAAGTGACCTGAGGGAGTGGACGGGCCTCGCGGGGGGCCAGGTGCGTGTGTGTGGTGGTGTGTGTGTGTGGGGCACGCCTGCAACCAACGCTGCTGGTGGCCGCACTCTCTTTCCCTTTCTCTCTCTCTCTCTCTCTCTCTCTCTCTCTCTCTCTCTCTCTCTCTCTCTCTCTCTCTCTCTCTCTCTCTCTCTCTAACTCTTCCTCTCCCTCCTTCTCTCTCTCTCTCTTTCTCTCTCTCTTCCTCTCTCTCTCTCTCTCCGTCCCTTGAACCGATTTTGCACGCACCCAAACACGCAGGCTGCATGCACCCACAGTCTTGCAGTGCTGGGCACCGCACCCCGCCTTTATTCACGCTGTCGACGTCCGCACTTTTTTTCCCCCTCCCTTTCTCTCTCTGTTGCCCTCTCTCTCTCTCCCTCTCCCTCACTCCCTCACTCCCTCTCCCTCTCTCTCTCTCTCCCTCTCTCTCCCTCTCTCTCTCTCTCTCATAATGTGTTCGTGCACACACGCAGGCCAACTTTACACTGACTGCGTTGGGACTCGCCCTCCCCATCACGCCGTCATCGACGCTGCCGGTTCCGGAGCTCGTGGCCGAGCTGCTCGACACGCCATCGCAGGCAATCGTGTGCCCGCGCCTGTCTGGCCCTCTGGCGGGTGAGACCCCTGGGGATAGTGGATAGGCATATGTATACCGGTATAGACCGATCAATATAATCGGCACCACTGGCCATACGCGATGTGCGTGCATCTCACACGCAGACACGCGTGCGCGCACGCACACACACACACACACACACACACTGCTGCAGCCACCGTGTTCACCCTGTGCCCTTGCAACACTGCGTTCAAGCCACCCTCTTCCCACCTTCAGTCGCCAGGGATTTAATGCCCCCCCCCACCCCCCCTCCCTTGTGCCCCCCAGCCACTGTCTTCACCGGGTGCCCCTGCAACGCAACCTCCGGAGCGTCTACGTTTGCGTGCCCAGCGGGCGACCGCTGCTCGCGGGCCGCGGTGCACGGGCTGCCTGCCGTTGAAACAGCGAGGCAGCCAGCGCTGGGGCTGCTGCGCGCGGTGTGCGTGGCGTGCGCTGTTGGGCAGGTGGGAAGTGGGGCATGGGCAGTTATTTTTTCCCCATGGTTTTTAGTTAATTATATTACAATCGGATTTTACTGTGACCGCGTTGACTGTTGACCTCTCGTTGACCGCTTGTCCTCATACAACGGTCATCTGGAAGCTGTTGACTTGCTCTGTCTGGCGGGCTTGTCAGAGTAACAATCCGCTGGATGGGTTGAGCTGTGTGAAGGTGAAAGTACAGCCAGAGTACAGCCAAATGGCTGTGGAGAGCCGAAAAGGAAATAACTGGTACGCACCATCAACGCGTGGCAGCTGCCCTGCCTTCCTGCGCCGCGATGACCTGCGAAGAAACGCACCAAACGGACGCCACTAAACACCCCCTCCCCGCTCACATGGATGCGCACCACACACACAGTAACTGCCCCCCCCCCCCCAAACTGACACACAAACACACGTACACACTGCACACACACATACACACACTACACACACACACAGTACTGCCCGCGAGGCACCTACTTGGCCAACGAGACCGACCAATCGAGCCTCGAGTGCGCCGCTGGGTCGTATTGTCCATCGCCGGACGGTCAGGTGGGCGGGTGCACTGCGCGAGGCAGCTTGGCGGCAGTTGGGGGTCTTCGGGCAAGGACTAGGGGTTGCGACGCTTTCGGCCAAGCCTCACATGTGCAGCTGGGTCGTATTGCACAGCACAGCACAGCACAGCACAGCACAGAAAGGTGGACGGGGTGCTCTGCGTGAGGAAGCTGGGAGGAAGTTACGAGGAAGCTAGGGGGCGGCAGTTGGGCGGAAGTTGGTCGTACTGCCCAGGACACACGGGTTCAGTGCGGGAGACTGTTTGGGGAGGGGGGGGGAGAGGCTCCACTGCAGGGAGATGGTTGGGGGCTTTGAGCAAGGCCTGACGGTAATGGATTGCTAAGTCGGTGGTCGATTTTACAGTCCGTCTGACGCCTATGGTGGCGCATAAGACCCTAGGAAAGAGGCCGGAAGCTGCCAAAATTTGACCCTTAGCATGCCTTTTGCCATATTGCGTCGGTGTGACATGGGGCATGGGGCATGGGGCATGGGGCATGGGGCATGGGGCTCGATTAACGGAGACGCGTTCTCGTCGCCGAGCCCTGGACCCAGCAATGCGGCGCTGCTGGTGACGAGGATCTCCGTGCCGCTGACGAGCGGGGTAAAATACGACTGGCCCGGCTCCTGCTAGACTGGCCCTCGGTGGAACACTTCAGGAGCGGCTTGCCCGGCGCTGCCATGGCTTGGCGAGTAGCCGCGGCGCTGCCGCGGCCCGTGCTGGGAGACGGCCCTTATCCTCCCCCCATGCAGGACGCCATGCGGCACCGATCTCGACGAGTTGATCGACGAGCGGAGGAGCTGGCGCCCGTCAATGCATGCTGGACATTGGTCAAGATGGCTGCCCGTGGAGGCGGGCTACCATCACGGCTTCAGCGGTGGCGACCGCCGAGGCAACACAGAGTAAATCCGCTTCACCAATCGCAGCGTTCGTCACCGCGCTCATCCTCGGGGTCGCTCGTCTGCCGGTGACTGGCGTTGGAAGGTCTTCAGGCAGCCTCCATGACAACTCTGTCGTCCATGCACCCCTGGAGGGTGGGACCTGGCCATGCATGAGGCATGGGGCGCCGGCTGAGCCCCATGCAAACGAGAGCTGGACAGCCATGCACTGCCAGGCGGGGACCGTTCCAGTCAGCGCCAGTCGGCTCTGCCGGCTTGACTGGCCACAAGGCCACTACTGTGACCCTGAGGAAGGTCCTCTCCTATATGCTCCTTGCCAGGCATGTCTCTCAGAGACCGCTGTTTGGGGTAGTCTAGCCGGCGGGAGCGGTAGTCTATCGGCCGGGAGCCGGCGGTACCCTAGTACTTTAGTGTGCTGGAGTATCGGCGGGTGTCTCTAGTAGAAGAGTAGCCTGATTAGCTGGAAACCCCGTGTTACTGTTACTGTTACTGACACCACAAGCTAGGAGCGGGTGAGCCAAGAGCCCTGCCCCAACGTTTTTCTTTTCCGTTTTTTAGTTGTTTTCTGGTAGGAGCTCCTAGTCAATGTTTCGTCGACTGCCTTGACTGCTGCCCTGGCGTTGACCGCTGACCGTTGAATATATGCAACTGTTAAGCTCTCGACGCGCTCCATCTGATGGGATTGTCAGACCATGAAGCAACTCAGGAAATCACTTTATATCAACTGGCTACCAGTCATCGGTAGGCCATTGAATGGCTACCAGTGGCCCAAAAGGAAATGACTGCCTGCGCACTAGTGCCCTGCGCCCTGAGGCTCAACCCTGGCCCCAACACTCCCACAGCTGAGCTGCCCTGCTGGCAGTTACTGTGTGGCAGGCAGCGCCGCACACACACACACACATGCACACGCACACACACACACACACACTTCACCCACACGCACACGCACACCCAAACACACACACCCTGCACGCAGCTCGACTGCCCCGCTGGCAGGTACCGCGTGACAGGCAGCTCCGCACACACACACACACACACGCACACACACACCCTGTACACAGCTCGACTGCCCCGCTGGCAGTATATGCGTGACGGGTAGCTCCGCACACACACACACACACACACACACACACACACACACACACACACACACTACACACACACACACACTCCACCCCCACCCACCCACACACACATGCACACACCGCACGCAGCTCGACTGCCCCGCTGGCAGTTGCTGTATGACAGGCAGCTCCGCACACACACACACACACGCCCACCCACCCACCCACACACCCTGCACGCAGCTCGACTGCCCCGCCGGCAGTTACTGCGTGACGGGCAGCTCCGCACCGACCACGTGCGACTTTGCGGGGCTGCTGGAGGATCAGCCATACCTAGGTGAGTGCCGCAGGGGTGCCTCGTCATCGTCTCTCCAGCTTCTCGTGCGTTTAATCTGCCGACCCGGGCGTGCACGCAAGCATTTGATGAGTTTAATCCGGGCCAAAGCAAGTGAAATCCAGAGTTTGGTGAGTTTAATCCAAGGTCTTGGGGGTGCATTGCAGCGTCTCATGCGGTTAATCTGCCGACCCGGGAGTGCACGCGAGCGTTTGATGAGTTTAATCCGGGCCATAGCAAGTGAAATCCACAGTTTGGTGAGTTTAATTCAAGGTCTTGGGGGTGCATTCCAGCTTCTCGTGCGTTTAATCCGCCGACCCGGGAGTGCACGCGAGCATTTGATGAGTTTAATCCGGGCAAAAGCAAGTGAAATCCACAGTTTGGTGAGTTTAATCCAAGGTCTTGGGGGTGCATTCCGGCGTCTCGTGGGTATAATCCGCCAACCCCGGGAGCGCACACGAGCGTTTGGTGAGCTGAATCATGGCTCTGGCAGATTAAATCCAGATTATCCATGCACCGAATCCGCACCCATCAAGACCCCCACAGAGGCAACACGTCACACCCCCTTCTTGATACTCCCCCTCCTTTCCCACTGTCCCTCCCCCCCTCCGCCCCCTCCCGACACACACCACACTACACACACACACACGCACACACACACAGTCATGCCCACCCAAGGCAAGCGCGTCGTGGACCGAATCCGCACCGATCGAGACCCCCTCCGAGGCAACACCTGCCCCGTGGGCGCCACTCGGCCAAACATGCTCTGCCCGGCGGGGCGATACTGCCCGGAAGGTGCGCATACCAGATGTAGGGATTTGGCAATGCGTCTTAAAACCTCCACCTCTTCCTCCCTTATCCCCACCTCATCACCCTCCGCCTATGTTTGCAGCATCCATCGCTGCTCCGCCCTGCCGGCCACTTTTGCAAGGAGCAGTCCACGCAGCTGCAGAATTGTGTCTTAAAAACTCCCCCCCCCCCCTGCCCTCCCACTCCCCCCCACCCTCCTCCTGCGTTTGCAGCATCCAAATCGCTGCTGTGCCCGGCTGGCCACTTTCTCAATAGGCAGTCCACGCAGCTGCAGGAATTTGTCTTAAAACCTCCATCCTCCCCCCCTGCCCCCCCACCCCACCCCATCCTCCCCCTGCGGTTGCAGAATCCGAATCGCAGCTCTGCCCGGCTGGCCAATAAGCAGTCGACGCTGAGTCCACGCAGCCGCAGAAATGTGTCCTTAAGACTCCACCCCTTACTCCCTTATCCCCGCCCCCTCACCCTCCCCCCGCGTCTGCAGCATCCGAATCGCTGCTCTGCCCTGCCAGCTATTTTTGCAAGGAGCAGTCAACGAAGCCACGGAAGTGTGGCAGCCTGACGGCCTGCCCAGAGGGATCCTCGTCGCCGACGTTCCTGGGTGCGCACACTTTTTTGTATCCTTCTCGATCCCTCTCAAAGCTTCATGAGTGCTGTATTCTGTCACTTTTTTCAGTCAACATTTTTTCTCTTCTCAAAATCAAAACACCCATTTTTGGAAACCAGGCGTCAGTTAGCGTGTCATGTTGAGAGTAACTTGCACGCTTGCGTGGCCGCTGCCCAGAGAGCTCGTCGTCGCCGACGTTCCTGGGTAAGTGTGAATCTGCTTTATTGTATGCTGTTGCTTTGTTGAAATATAGCTGCGTGGAGTTTCATGAGTGCTGCGTGTCTGACGGCCTGCCCAAAGGGCTCGTCGTCGCTGACGTTCCTGGGTGCGTGTGCCTACAAAAAAAAAAATCGTCCTGAAGTTATATTTGTTACTAGAGGAGGTCGTCTCTCTCCTTTTCTTTGACGCTTTGATGGGCAGTTCCACCTTGGAATCTTTTACAGAAAATCGCGTGCACCCTGTCACAACACAAGTGTTCCTATTGTCTTTTTGAATCCAAGTCTGTTTTCTTCTCGCAGATGCTGCGTGTTTGACGATCCAACAGCGTTTCTGTTACTTCTTCGATTGGAAACCAGGCGTCAGTTATTTGGCGTTCTTGTTGAGAGTAACTTGCATTCTTGCGTGGCCACTGCTCAGAGGGCTCGTCATCGCCGACGTTTCTGGGTGCGTGTGCATCTGCTTTATTTTACGATGTTGCTTTCTTCAAAATATAGCTGCTTAGAGTTTCATGAGTGCTGCGCAAACCTGCTTTACTTCTGTTACTGTTTTTTTTACTGTTTTTACTGTGCAGCATTGTTTCTGGTCTCGTACTCAATGCGCCCACTCCCTGCCCGTTCCACGTTTTTCCAGCCTGTTCCACGTTTTTTTCAGATCCACAGACCATGCAAAACTGAGCCTGCTCCCACTGGACCTACCTACTCACCTACTCCCTCGCCCCCTCCAATGACAGGCGAGGCGCTCGCGCTCGTAACTGGCATCGCTGCATCACCACCACCACAATCCCCCCCCCTCCCCCCGCCCCATTCTCCCCCCTTCCCCTCCCCCCCCTTGACCACGCAGGCGAGGCTCTCGTAATTGCCCTTGGCATCGCTGCATCGCTGCCGCTTATTTGGTTTGCCATCCGTTGGGCAGACCAATCGGCAGCAACAGCAGGTGTGTGTATGTGTTACTTTGTCGGACTCGCAACACTTGTGCTGGAGGAAGGAACACCAGGTGTGTTGTATGTGTCAAACACGCGTGCATCGCTGCCACTCATCTGCTTTGCCATTCGCTGGGCAGACCACTCGGCGGCAACAGCAGGTGTGTGTGTGTGTGTGTGTGTGTGTGTGTTGTCGGACTTGCGACACTTGTGCTGGAGGAAGGAACACCAGGTGCGTTGTATGTGTTAAACACGCGTGCACGCTGTTGCTGATCTGGTTTGCCATCCGCTGGGCAGACCACTCGGCGGCAGCAGCAGGTGTGTGTTTTTGCACTGTTCAAGTGCTGGGAAATGTTGTGCACATCTTTCTGGCTACCAGGTGCGGCCCCACCCAAGGGGAGGGGGTTCTCCAAGTTGATGACCCCAAGCCATAATCGTGCAGAGCTTGATGGGAGGAGTCCAAATCCACTCAAATCGTTCAGTTTAGTGGCGAGGAAAGATAGACACAAGAGAAACTTCAAGATGACTGAAAGCTTGACCTTGGGATGCAAAACAGGCAACCCAATGGATGCGTATCCCACTGGACTGGCCAGATAGGGCTTGTCAAGAGCTTTAAATCACCCATATTTGAAGGTCGACGGTCAAGGCTAAGGCCGCGGTCAAGGCGGTCAAAGTTTGGGGGTGGGTGTCTTGGCTCGGACCCAAAATCTTTCATTCAAACTGCGATACCGCCTGCATATGTGCCGCTGCCGTTGCCTGACACCCTGAGAACCCTTAACACAAACAAGCGCTGCCCCCACGTGTCATTATGTGCAGTCAAAAATGGCAAAGCAGCCTAGGCGATGGAGCAGCACCGCCTGCGCGCGGCCAAGTGGATGTTGCTCGTGCTATCCGACTCTGCATCCTCACCCACATGGCCCACTAATGTGCTTCTAACCCTGAACCCTAAAACCTGAACCATGAACCCCTGCACGCAGTTGATAACGGCAACGCGGCCGAGGCCATGGAGCAGCTCCGCCTGCGCGTGGCCAAGTGGATGCCGCTCGTGCTCTCCGACTCTGCGTCGTCAGCCACGTGGCAAAGCGTCAAGAAGAGCGGCAACGGCGAGCACACACACACCAGCACGCGCACCGAGTGGGCGGGCGCGCCCGGCGGGGCTGCTGCTGCTGCTGCTGCTGCTGCTGCTGCTGGCGATGCTGCTGGCGGTGGTGTTGCCAATGGTGTTGTGGGCAAGGGTGTTGCGGGGAATGGTGTTGCAGCGGTACAGGGGCGGTACAAGGGCTTCCAGCGCGTGGAGCCGAGTCTGGGCCTGGAGTTTGTGAACCTGGGCATGCGTCTGAAGAAGGACGACACTGTGGTTCTGCAGGGCGTGTCTGGTGGGTAGCAGGGTGTGTGCTTTGTGTGTGTGGTCAATTTTGCAGTCCATCAGACGCCTTTGATGGCGCATTAGACCCCAGGGAAGAGGCCGGCAGCTGTCAAAATTAGGCTGTTTAGCATGCCATCTGCCATCATGATTGCTGTGCACGCAGTGCTTATCTCGAAAGGGTGTGTGGGTGGCAGGTGTGCTGTGTGTGGGGGGCCGTGCGGACTTTCAGGGCGTGTCATGTGGGCGGTGAGTTCACAAACCTGGGCACACACCTGCGCCTGAGGAAGGACGACACCGGGGGGTGTCTGGTGGGCGCGTCTGGTGAGGGGGTGGGCGTGCGCGCGAGTCAGCATCCAGGCGGTGACAACAAGGAGGTCTATGTGCTGCCACGTTGCACTGGACCCTTAGGGTGTCCCTACCCAAACCCCAACGTCTGATCTGCGCAAGTGAATGCGGTCATAATGTCTGAGACGGTCCGGGGTGCGCCCCAGGCGGTGGTGGGCGCCTGAAGCGGTCAGGGTGGCGCCTGAGGCGGTCGGGATGACGCAGAAGGCGGCGCCTGAGGCGATCCCGGGTGCGCCTCAGGCGACGCCTGCTGAGGTCTGCGCACCTGAGGCGCCGCCTGATCCGCGCAAGCAAATGAGCCGCTTGAGGCGCCGCCTCAGGCGTTGGGAATGTGGTAGGGAAGGACGTCTACGCGCTGCCACATCGCACTGGAGCCTTACAACCCCTCAAACTTGGCACCTGTACCAAACGTCACCCACCCCACCCAATCCAGGCTTCTTCCTGTTGGCAAGCTACCGTCATGGGGCCCGGTGGCTCTAGCAGACCCTAAACCCGCAACACAAACCCGTGCTGTGTGTTGACTTCCCCTTCCCCTGTATCCTACTTGATCAAATCATGTCCAGGCTTCTTCCCAGCGGGCAAGCTCTCTGCCGTCATGGGGCCCAGCGGCTCCGGCAAGACCACCTTCCTCAACGTGCTGTGCGGCAACGTGAGCCGCGACTCGGTCATCAACGGCCAGGTGCGCTGAGCTGGAAGATCCTGTAAATCTCGTGTTTTAGCCATGCACCCGAAACATTGTCAACCGCCAAGACCACCTTCCTCAACGTGCTGTGCGCCAACGTGAGCCGCGACCCGGCCTCGCATCAGGCACACGTCAACGCACCGGTGCAGCTCTCGCGGCATGCTACTAACGGTACCCTATTAAATACGTCACCCAAAAACCTGAACTCCAAGTCCCCACGCACACCAGATGGCACCCTTCTAAACCCCAAGCCCTAAACCCTGAACCCCTAACCCTGAACCCCCTCTCAACCCAGGTACGCGTCAATGGCACGCCGGTGCTGCTCTCGCGGCTCACCAACATCACGGGGTTCGTTCCACAGGTGAGAAAGCCGCAGCTGCATTCCACTTGATCGTTGCATTCCACGTGATCATTGCGTGTCACATTCGTTGCATTATGTGCACGCTTTGCTACTCTTGCGGCTCGCCGACATCACGTGGGTTTGTGCCACAGGTGGTGACAGACGCAGTAACTGTTGCATTCCACTTGTTCGTTGCATTCCACTGTATCATTGCATTTCACGTTTGTAGCTCTCTGTGCATTCCGTGCTGATGTCGCGGCTCACCGACATCACGGGGTTGGTGCCACAGGTGAGAAACCCGCAGCTGCATTCCACTTGATCGTTGCATTCTACTTTGTCATTGCATGTCACATTTGTTGCATTATATGCACTCTGTGCTGCTCGTGCGATTCACCAGCATCACATGTTAGAACTGTTGCACTCTACTTGTCCGTTGCATTCCACTGTGTTTCACGATTGTAGCACTCTGTGCTGCTCTCGTAACTCACTAGCATCCTGGGGTTTGTGCCACAGGCGAGAACAGATGTAGTAGCTGTTGCATCCCACTTGATCGTTGCATTCCACTGCAGAGTTTCATTTCACGATTGTAGCACTCTGTGTTGCTCTCGTAACTCACCAACATGACAGGGTTGTTGGATGCCACAGGTGGTGATAGACGCAGTCACTGTGTTGCATTCCACTTGCTCACTGCATGTCGCATTCATTGCATTATGTGCACGCTGTGCTGCTCTCGCGGCTCACCACCATCACGGGGTTTGTGCCACAGGCGAGAACAGATGTAGTAGCTGTTGCATTCCACTTGATCATTGCATTCCACTGCAGAGTTGCATTTCATGTTTGTAGCACTCTGTGCACTCTGTGCTGCTCTCGTAACTCACTAGCATCCTGGGGTTTGTGCCACAGGTGAGAACAGACTCCTAACTGTTGCATTCCGCTTGCTTGTTGCATGTCACATTCGTTGCATTCTGTGCACTCTGTGGTGCTGTCGCGGCGCACCAACATCAGGGGGTTCGTGCCACAGGTGACAACAGGCGTGCTGGTCCCTCCCCCCCCCTTAGCTAGAAGCTTCAGCCTTTGTCCTTTCAGTTTTCCCTGACTGCAGCACCCAGCCATCTATCATGGCTTCACCTGTAGAGAGGATTGGGGATGGCTTTTACCCATTCCCGGGAGGGAACATACACCGCATGTTCGCTCTGTGCACCGCATGTTCTCTCGCACCATCATCCCGTGACATGTCATCGCATGTCCATCATCACGTCACATTGCACATGCCGCCCACAATCACTGCCAACCAGGACGGCATTGTGCACGCCAATCTGCCTGTCCGCGAGAACATGGCATACGCAGCAGCACTCAAGCTCCCCCCCCCCCCCCAAGCTTTCGCCTAGGCCTTGTGCGGTGGCTGTGACACCTCTCCTGTACACTCAACAAGAACGCATCCCTGCCTGGCACAACACCCACCATCACTGCCAACCAGGACGGCATTGTGCACACCGATCTAACCTTCCGCGAGAACCTCGCATACGCAGCAGCGCTCAAGCTGCCCCCCCCCAGCTTTAGCCTCGGCCTTGTGTGGTGGCTGTGACACCTCTCCTGTACACTCAACAAGAACGCATCCCTGCCTGGCACAACACCCACCATCACTGCCAACCAGGACGGCATTGTGCACACCGATCTGACCTTCCGCGAGAACCTCGCATACGCAGCAGCGCTCAAGCTGCCCCCCCCCCAGCTTTAGCCTCGGCCTTGTGCGGTGGCTGTGACACCTCTCCTGTACACTCAGCTAGAACTTATCCCTGACTGGCACAACACCCACCATCACCGCCAACCAGGACGACATTGTGCACGCCGATCTGACCGTTCGCGAGAACCTGGCATACGCCGCGGCACTCAAGCTGCCCCAGAGGGAGTACCCCCGCTCGGCGCGCCGACGTGTCGTCAACGAATGCCTGACCATGCTGCAGGTCAGTGGCTGCATCATGGCTGCATCATAGGGGCTGTGGTCAGGCTGTGATAGTCCATGTTTCATAGATAGGAGAGTGCGAGAATGCTAGAAGCTTTTGCTGTGCTGCGGTGGAGGTCTAGGGGGTGCGATCCCGCGGGCCTGTGAACCCCGGCCGTGCTCCCACGGGGAGGGAGTCAGATCTGGGGGCCGAGTGCCCTGTCTAGGTCCAGCCCCGACCCACTAGTCCCCCACCACTAGTCGCCAGCCACATGTCTATAGCGCTCGGGCGCTATACGCCGAGCAAGGTCGAATACGCTGCCGGTAGGTGCGTCACACACGACTGTAAAATCCATTATCAGGGACCTGTCTTATCGCAGCAGCTTAAGCTGCCTCGCTGGACGAACCCCGTGCGGCGTGTTGACGAGTGCCTGACCACGCTGCAGGTCAGTGGCTGCACCACACGCCCAACTTCGAGGCCCTATCATGGTGATGATGGATGTTGCAGTCAGGCGCACCTCTGAAGGCGCATGCGAATGTGCTTGACGTCATACAGTCACAGTGACAGTAACATTGGCTTTCCAGCAATGACCACCTCGGCGTCATAGGGTCAGTGATAGCCTGTGCCTCTGTAAATAGAGGCACCTCTTGTCGCAGAAGCCGAAGCTGCCCCCAAGGGAGTTCCCCACCAGGCTATAAGTCGGTGGTGCAACACGGTCCTATCTTTGAGCCGCGATCGCAGGGACTGTGATAGCCTAGGCTTCTTTAGATAGGGGCCTCTCTTGTCTCATAAGCTGAAGCTGCCCCGAGGGACTACCCGCGCGCGGCGCGCCGGCGCGTCGATGAATGCCTCGCCATGCTCATGCTGCAGGTCAGTGGGCGCACCACATCCTGACGCTGCCGCTGTCCCGGTTGGAAGGTCCACCCGGGACTGTAGCTACGCTCCCAGGCCATGCGCCCACTGTGATGATGATGGATATTACAGTCTGCGTGTCCACCAGTCATGATGTATACGACCTGTCGGCGCTAGCGCCCGACTGTAACAGCTACCCTTGCGCATGTGCAGTGAGGAGTTGGCACGAAGGGTGCTGTATGTCAGGACCAGCCAGCGGCCTGACATCTTGAGATCCGACCTTTTGAGTCCCTCTCTGCCCCAACGGGCAGTGTTTGCGTCTTTTGATAAGATTTGGGCCAGCAAGAAGATGCAAGTGCAGTCTAAGATGCGGGTTTACAACACTTTCGTGCTGCCCCACTTTCTGTACGGCTGCGAAACATGGGCCCCTACTAAAACACAACTGACTCGATTGGAGGTTGCCCACTCTAACTGCCTTCGTCGCATTCTGGGTGTGCGCCTGGTCGACCGGCACAGATTAACTTATATTCGGCAGGCGTGCGACACTGAGCCAATTGAGAGCCTTGTGGCAAAGCGATCAATGCAGTGGCTAGGCCATGTGATGCGCATGCCGGCTTCTCGTCTTCCTCGTACGACTTTTGACTGCACAATGGATGTGGCTCGGCAGCAAGGCCGGCCTCCAGCCTCCTCCCGACACTATTTTCTTAAGCTACTGATTCAGCAGCTAGGCGAAACTAGTGGCACTCGTTCTGATTGGAAGACTTTTTCGGACACGGCGTTTGAGCGTGCTCAGGATAGGGTCGGGTGGAGAGCCGTGGTGTACGGTCCGGCTGCCCCTCAGGCGCCGGCCCCTCCACCACGGCGGTCAAGTAGATTGGCAAGCGCCACTTGACCCCCTATCCCCTAGAAGCAGTTAGGACCTATTTTGGAGGCGTCGCACAATAGCTCTCCTTTTTGCTCTGGGACTACACGTTGGCAGGCAGCCGGCTGGTGGCTACCGCCCCTCACAAGTAATTGTTAGGGCCAGAACTGGACTTGGGTCTAGGCGGTGGTACTAGGACTAGAGGTAGTCTTTGCTGGAAAGCCAATGTAACTGTAACTGTAACTGCCCCAACACTCTTTGTCTGCCCGACCACAGCTGGAGCACATCTGCCACTACCTGGTCGGCACAGTGGAGCGTCGCGGTATCAGCGGAGGACAGCGAAAGCGTGTCAACATCGGGCTAGGTGGGTCGCGGCATGCGCAGTGATCTATTGATCTATCAATACACGAGATGCCGCGACATGGCCCTTGATATCGCAACCACTCAAACTTTGAGCATCGCGGTATCAGCGGAGGGCAGCGCAAGCGCGTCAACATTGGGCTAGTTGGGCAGTATTGATGAATGGGGGGGACAGGATCTATCTAAAATCAACACGTGACTGTGTGGGCAACGTTGAGGCGACACAGCATCAGAAGAGGGCAACGCAAGCGCGTCAACATCGGGCTAGGTGGGTCGCGGCATGCACAGTGGTTGATCTATACATGAGATGCCACGCCATGGCCATTTATATTGCAACCACTTGAACTTTGAGTGCCAAGGCATCAGCAGAGGGCAGCGCAAGCGTGTCAACTGCGGGCTAAGTGGGTCGCGGCATGCGCGGTGATCTTTACATGATATGCCACAGCATGTCGCTTGACATCACAACCACTTGAACTTCAAACTCTGAGCGTCGTGGCATCAGTTGATGGCAGCGCAAGTGCGTCAACATTGGGCTCAGTGGCTCGCGGCAGTATTGATGGATGGTGACCAGGTGACCAGGTGGGAAACGTTGAGCGGCGTGGCATCAGAAGAGGACAGCGCAAACGAGCGAATATCGGGCTCAGTGGCTCACGGCAGTATTGATGGATGGGGGGCCAGGATCTATCTAGACAAGACGTGACCAGGTGGGAAACGTTGAGCGGCGTGGCGTCAGAAGAGGACAGCGCAAACGCGCGAATATCGGGCGCAGTGGCTCGCGGCAGTTTTGATGGATGGGGGGCCAGGATCTATCTAGACAAGACGTGACCAGGTGGGAAACGTTGAGCGGCGTGGCGTCAGAAGAGGACAGCGCAAACGCGCGAATATCGGGCTCAGTGGCTCGCGGCAGTTTTGATGGATGGGGGGCCAGGATCTATCTAGACAAGACGTGACCAGGTGGGAAACGTTGAGCGGCGTGGCGTCAGAAGAGGACAGCGCAAACGCGCGAATATCGGGCTCAGTGGCTCGCGGCAGTTTTGATGGATGGGGGGCCAGGATCTATCTAGACAAGACGTGACCAGGTGCGACACGTTGAGCGGCGTGGCGTCAGAAGAGGACAGCGCAAACACGTGAATATCGGGCTCAGTGGCTCACGGCAGTATTGATGGATGGGGGGCCAGGATCTATCTAGACAAGACGTGATCAGGTGGGAAACGTTGAGCGGCGTGGCGTCAGAAGAGGACAGCGCAAACGCGCGAATATCGGGCTCAGTGGCTCACGGCAGTATTGATGGATGGGGGGCAGGATCTATCTAGACAACACATGACAGGGTGGGCACCGTTGAGCAGCACGGCATCAGAAGAGGGCAGTGCACGCGAGGCAACAGCAAGCTTGGTGGGTCGCGGCATGCGCATTGATCTTTCTATACATGAGATGCCACGCCATGGCCCTTATATCGCAACCACTCGAACTTTGAGCATCGTGGCATCAGCGGGGGGCAGCGCAAGCACGTCAACTGCGGGCTAGGTGGCTCGCGGCATGCACAGTGATCTATTTTTACATGAGATGCCACGCCATGGCCATGTATGTCGCAATCACTAGAACTTTGAGCGTCGCGGTATCAGGGGGGGGCAGCGCACGCGAGGCAACTGCAGGCTATATGTATTACACACAGGATAACGTGTCTGTTGGCCTGGACCTTCAACTGCCTTGTCATCCTGTTGCACTTGCCCTCGTCACTTATCAACCATACATGCACACACAAACACACTCTGGATGCTCAGGTCGTCGGCCAGCCCAGTTTGTTGTTCCTTGACGAGCCAACCTCTGGCCTAGACTCCATCATCTTATTATACGTTGCACAGACCCAACCACCCACCCGTACACAAACCAACCAACCAATCATACACACACACGCCTGCATGCTCGCAGAGGTCGTCGGCCAGTCCAGTTTGCTCTTCCTGGACGAGCCAACCTCTGGCCTAGGCTCCATCATCTTATACGTTTGCACAGACCCACCCATCCACCCATACACCAACCAGCAAACCAATCATACATACGCTCACTCTGCATGCAGAGGTCGTCGGCCAGCCCAATTTATTGTTCCTCGACGAGCCAACCTCTGGCCTAGGCTCCATCATCTTATTATACGTTTGCACAGACTCACCCATCCACCCATATACCAACCAGCAAACCAATCATACATACGCTCACTCTGCATGCAGAGGTCGTCGGCCAGCCCAGTTTGTTGTTCCTCGACGAGCCAACCTCTGGCCTGGACTCCACCGTCCATTTGAATACTCTGCGCATACCTACCCACCCACTCGCCCAACACTGCACACACACACACACACTCTGCATGCAGAGGTTGTCGGCCAGCCCAGCTTGCTCTTCCTGGACGAGCCCACCTCTGGTTTGGACTCCACCGTCTCGTCAGACATTCTGCGCTCGCTCGACGACATGGCTCAGTCGCTCGGAATGACGGTGGTCGCGGTCATCCACCAGCCGCGCTACTCGAGCTTCAACCTGTTTGATGAGGTGGGCCTGGGACTCGGTAATTTCCGTTTGGGCTCTGCACAGCCATTTGGCTGTATTTTGGCTGTACTTTGACTGTAAACACGGCTCAACCCATTCAGCGGATTGGTAGTCTGACAAGCCCGTCAGACAGAACTCGCCAAGAGCTTTCACATGAAGTACATATGAGGGCAAGCGGTGAACGGGAGGGCAACGGTCAACGCGGTCAAAGCAAAATCCGGCTGTGGAATAATTAATTAAAAAAAACACGAAAATAAAATCACTGCTGGGACTGCAGAATGGTGGTGTTCTATTGAACCCCTAGGAGGAGGTGGGGGGCAAACAGCAGGGATAAGCTGAAGGAGTGGAGTGAGATTTACAGAGACCTCTTATGGTGCTAGCACCCCAAGATTCCTTTCCGGCCTCTTGGGTCGCTAGCACCGCTCCTTTTATCAGTTCGCGGCTTCACGTTCCTTTGGCAGCCTTTGGGACACCATCCACCCACCCTGCTGGAAGGTGGTCTACCTGCCATGGTCACGCGTGACTGTAATTAAACGAACACTACTGAAAGGCTGAGACAGAAACGTCAACTGCAATGCGTCTGTGTGCGCCTGGAACGCTGTGCCTGGAGCGCTGTGTAGGAAACTGTGCCTGCACACAACATTCACTCCTGGTGCTCGTCCGTGGGCAGGGCAGCCGCACCGTCTACATGCACAGATAGCAGCAGCCACCAGCAGTGCTTCTTCGATAGGGCGGTTGACCGCCTACGGCGGTTTCTGGGCGGAAATAATTGATTGATGTTTTAGGGTTTACCGCCCGATTTTTTTCGATTTGGGTCGCCTTTTGCCTTTTTGTCGTTTTTTTTTTTTTGCCGATTTGGTCTCGGCCGCCAGCGGCCGGGCTGTAAGACTTAATTAATTGAAATCAATTGAAGAAGCACTGGCCACCAGGGCCATTACAGGCGCCCAACGGACTTTAAAATCGACCGTATAACAGGTCTCAACTTCCACCCGACCAACTACCCGCTCACCCACCAACCCACCAACACGCGTACAGGTGCCGCTCTTCGGCCAGGGCGGCCAAAAAGTCTACCTGTGGGCCCACCCGGGATAGCAGCCCTTTAACCACCAACCAACAGCCAACCCTTACGCCATGTTTGCATGGTCTCGCCATCCTGGTAGGCTGGCGCGCTGCGTGGCCTTGCGGGCTCTCTTAGTAGAGCTCCCCTAGATGTGTAGCCTTGCCTGAACTCACGCCCCGGGGTCCTCCGGGTGCAGTTACATTTACAGTTACATCGGCTTTCCAGCAAAGACTACCTCTAGTCCTAGTACCACCGCCTAGACCCAAGTCCAGTTCTGGCCCTAACAATTACTTGTGAGCGGCGGTAGCCACCAGCCGGCTGCCTGCCAACGTGTAGTCCCAGAGCAAAAAGGAGAGCTACCGTAGTGATCCATGTACTTCACGGCTAGATAGCTCACGGCAGCGCCGTTGACCGCGAATAGCGAGTCCGTGGAGCAAGCCAGCGCAAAAACAGACAGTTCACACCCCGCACCGAGACCCGATCCGTCGCGTTTTTTGCGCTGGCTTGCTCCACGGACTCGCTATTCGCGGTCAAAGGCGCTGCCGTGAACTATCTAGCCGTGAAGTACATGGATTACTACGGTATTGTGCGACGCCTCCAAAATAGGTCCTAACTGCTTCCAGAGGATAGGGGGTCAAGTGGCGCTTGCCAATCTACTTGACCGCCGAGGTGGAGAGGCCGGGTGCGCACGTGCAAAACCTGTGAAACAATGGTCTCGCCACCGATGGACATCACAGTCCTCCATTTCTAACCACGCAACCAACCAGCAAGCCACCTGAACAAATCAGCCACCCAACTACCGTAGCCACGGTTAGCCTTTGCGCCTAATTAAGTCTGAAAACCTTCGTGCTGCCCCACTTTCTGTACGGCTGCGAAACATGGGCCCCTACTAAAACACAACTGACTCGATTGGAGGTTGCCCACTCTAACTGCCTTCGTCGCATTCTGGGTCTGCGCCTGGTCGACCGGCACAGATTAACTTATATTCGGCAGGCGTGCGACACTGAGCCAATTGAGAGCCTTGTGGCAAAGCGATCAATGCAGTGGCTAGGCCATGTGATGCGCATGCCGGCTTCTCGTCTTCCTCGTACGACTTTTGACTGCACAATGGATGTGGCTCGGCAGCAAGGCCGGCCTCCAGCCTCCTCCCGACACTATTTTCTTAAGCTACTGATTCAGCAGCTAGGCGAAACTAGTGGCACTCGTTCTGATTGGAAGACTTTTTCGGACACGGCGTTTGAGCGTGCTCAGGATAGGGTCGGGTGGAGAGCCGTGGTGTACGGTCCGGCTGCCCCTCAGGCGCCGGCCCCTCCACCACGGCGGTCAAGTAGATTGGCAAGCGCCACTTGACCCCCTATCCCCTAGAAGCAGTTAGGACCTATTTTGGAGGCGTCGCACAATAGCTCTCCTTTTTGCTCTGGGACTACACGTTGGCAGGCAGCCGGCTGGTGGCTACCGCCCCTCACAAGTAATTGTTAGGGCCAGAACTGGACTTGGGTCTAGGCGGTGGTACTAGGACTAGAGGTAGTCTTTGCTGGAAAGCCGATGTAACTGTAACTGTAAGTCTGAAAACGCCCCACAAAGGCTCCGTTTACGTGAAATCAAGTCTGAAAACGCTCCGCGCAGGCAAAAACAAATCGGCGGGATTCGACCAACGCTCTACAGGCCCCGCAAAAACCGCCGCGAAGGCAGCGCAAAGACGAAAATATGCAAAAAAAAACGCCCCGCAAGGGCCTTGAATTCCAACTGAAGAGACCCTTCAGTGGATCCCCGCAAAGGCTAGTCTTAGTAAGCGTTTCTATGGTAACCAACCACCAAACCAACCACGCAATCAGGTGCTCCTCCTCGGCCAAGGCGGCCGCACAGTCTACATGGGCCCGCCCGGCATAGCAGTCCTCTACTTCCAGCACGGACTGCGGTTCACGCTGCCAAGGAACGAGAACCCGGCAGACGTGCTTATGGACATTGTCGGGGGCAAGGTCCTGCGCACGGGGGACCCGGACTTTCGGCCGTCAGGTGTGCGTGTGTGCGTGCGTTTGTGTGTGTGTCTCCCTCTCTCTCCCTCTCTCTCTCTCTCTCTCTCTCTCTCTCTCTCTCTCTCTCTCTCTCCCTCTCTCCCCCTCGCTCCACCTTTCTCCCGCTCTGTGTGTGTGTGTGCATGCGTGCGTGCGTGCGTGTGTGTGTCTCTCTCTGTCACCCCCCCTCTCTCCCTCTCTCTACCGTTATCTGTGTGTGTGTGTGTGCCTGATGGAGGCAGGTGCCCCTCCATCTGAGATGCCACTGATGCACGTCAGGTGCCCCCCCCCCCTCAATCCCTCCTCCCCACAACCAGGCCCCGACACTGCTTCCCGACGCCCCCTTGCCTTTCAGATCCGATCGCGTGGTGGCGTGACGAGCACACAGTGGGTGTCTGCGTTTGAGAGATCGAGCCCTGATCCTGCCCTGATCTTGCCCTGATCCTTCTTGGCCCCCCCCCCCCTTGCTGCTCGCCCACAGATCTGGTCGAGTGGTGGCGTGACAAAGGCACGCAGTGGGTGTCTGCGTTTGAGCGAGCCAACCCGCTCATGAAGCAGGAGAACTTGGTGCTGGACCCGGAGAGCCTTCAGGACATTGACGACGCTTTTGACATGTGAGCGACTGGTTCAGGGTGCATGCGATTGAGACCCACAATCTACCTGCCCGCCCGCCCGCCCGCCCACCCACCGCCTCAATCCCGGACAGCCTTCAAGACATTCATGACGCTTTTGGCGTGTGAGTGGCTGGCTCAGGGTGCATGAGCCGTGCAGATCAAGACGGTCGATTTGCCCTAGGCGGTTGGGGATGGGTTTGGCGTTTTGGGTGGTGGTGAGCGTTTCGGGCGGTGGTGAGCACCTAAGGTGGCCGGGGTGGCGCCTGAGGCGCCGCCACAGTCGCGGAGAGGAACGAGGCGCCTGTGGCGTTGGGAATGTGGTCGGGTGTCTGGTCCAGGGCGCATGCGAACGTGACTTGCAGGACGCATGCACAGCACATGCTGTGACTGACTGAGACTGTACGCGTTTGACGATGCGTGTTACAAGTCAGTGGTTGGCCCGGGCCAACCGACTGACACGGGGGCATGCAATGGAGACCCACAATCTGACTGGCTAGCTTGCTGCTTGTCCGCCTGCACGCACACACACACGCACGCCCGCACGCATGCCCGCACGCACGCATGCATGCATGCACGCACGCACGCCTGCCCGCACGCCCGCACGCCCGCAAGCATGCAAGCACGCACGCACGCACGCACGCACGCACACACGACCGCACGACTTCACGCACGCACGCACCCACGCACACAGGCATGGCTGGCTGGCTGGCTGACCCAACTCACCTTCTTACTGCCTCACCACAAACGACAGTGTTGACGAAAACGGCATCGGCACAATCGACCTCGAACAGATCATGGACCTTTTTGATCTGCTGGGGATGCCGCTCACGAGGGAAGACGCTGCATTGCTCATCGACAAGATTGACCCAGTGAGTGTGATTTACAGTTTTTACATGTACGCGCCTGGAGGACCCCGGGGCGTGAGTTAAGGCCTAGACGACTACACGTCTAGGGGAGCTCTACTAGTAGAGCCCGCAAGGCGACGCAGCTCTCCGGTGAGTGTGATACGTGTGTGTTGTGTACGTCCCATTGGGGTGCTGGTGGCCCCAACGGGTGCTCAATGGGTCGTCCTTGGCGCTCGGCGTGACAAGTGATTTCCCAGTGCGACCGGCCATGAGATGCGCCCCCTCTCCCGATGCCCACGTATCCCAGGGGACCAACGCCGACGCCCCCCCCACCCCACCCTGCCCGCCCCCCCTCTCCCTGCGCCACCCCCCCCAACGCCCCCCATGATGTGTGCCTGTGCGCCCCCCGATGCCCACGTATCCCAGGGGACCAACGCTGACGCCCCCCACCGCCACCCTGCCCGCCACCCCTCTCCCCCGCCCCGCCTGCGCCCCCCCCCCCAACGCCCCCCCCATGATGTGTGCCTGTGCCCCTCCCCCGATGCCCACGTATCCCAGGGGACCAACGCCAACGCCCCACCCAACTCACCCTGCCCGCCCCCCCTCTCTCCTGCCCCGCCTGCGCCCCCCCCCGCGCCCACCCATGATGTGTGCCTGTGCCCCTCTCCCGATGCCCCCGTATCCCAGGGGACCAACGCCTACGGCACCCTGCCAGCGCACCCCCCCCCTCAGTTACAGTTACATCGGCTTTCCAGCAAAGACTACCTCTAGTCCTAGTACCACCGCCTAGACCCAAGTCCAGTTCTGGCCCTAACAATTACTTGTGAGGGGCGGTAGCCACCAGCCGGCTGCCTGCCAACGTGTAGTCCCAGAGCAAAAAGGAGAGCTATTGTGCGACGCCTCCAAAATAGGTCCTAACTGCTTCTAGGGGATAGGGGGTCAAGTGGCGCTTGCCAATCTACTTGACCGCCGTGGTGGAGGGGCCGGCGCCTGAGGAACAGCCGGACCGTACACCACGGCTCTCCACCCGACCCTATCCTGAGCACGCTCAAACGCCGTGTCCGAAAAAGTCTTCCAATCAGAACGAGTGCCACTAGTTTCGCCTAGCTGCTGAATCAGTAGCTTAAGAAAATAGTGTCGGGAGGAGGCTGGAGGCCGGCCTTGCTGCCGAGCCACATCCATTGTGCAGTCAAAAGTCGTACGAGGAAGACGAGAAGCCGGCATGCGCATCACATGGCCTAGCCACTGCATTGATCGCTTTGCCACAAGGCTCTCAATTGGCTCAGTGTCGCACGCCTGCCGAATATAAGTTAATCTGTGCCGGTCGACCAGGCGCACACCCAGAATGCGACGAAGGCAGTTAGAGTGGGCAACCTCCAATCGAGTCAGTTGTGTTTTAGTAGGGGCCCATGTTTCGCAGCCGTACAGAAAGTGGGGCAGCACGAAAGTGTTGTAAACCCGCATCTTAGACTGCACTTGCATGTTCTTGCTGGCCCAAAAAGAAGATGCAAGTGCAGTCTAAGCGCCCCCCCCTCGCTCCGCCTGTGCCCCTCCGCGCCCGCGCCCCCCCCATGATGTGTGCCTGTGCTCCTCCCCCGATGCCCCCGTATCCCAGGGGACCAACGCCGACGGCGATGACACGCCCAACCAGGATGGCGCCGATGGCGCAGGCGGCAGCCGCGCGGAAGGTGTCAGCGGCAGCATTGGGGCCGTGAGAGGCGACAGGGGCGGCGACCTCAGTGGGCCGGCCGGCGCGCGCCGACCGGCAGCCACCACGCGCACGTCGGCGGCGCTGGACGCGATGGGCTCCGAGCAGCTGCCGCAGGCCGAGTTGCGGGCGGTGGCTGCGAGGCAGCAGCGGCCGGCGAGTGCTGCCGCGGCGGTCGGCAGCCGCGACGGTGATGGTCGTGCAGCGCTCTACGCGCTGCCTCCGCCGGCGCCACACCCAACCCCGCACGCGGTTCCGTTGCCGCCCGGCGCCGTCGGCCGGTCATCAGAGCCAGGGCCCGTCAGTCCCACGAAACGCGCGTATGGCGACGACGTTCCTGGTGCCTCGCCGTTCTTCAATTCCACTGCTCCAACGGCCGCGGTCCCGAGGTCATCAGAGCCCGGGCCGCCCCGTGGCGGCGGTGCGGGCCATGGCCCGTACAGCTCAGGCCCCACCCCCCGCAGCAGCGCGGGTGCGGCAGGCGTGGGTGGCGCGCGCATGAGCTTAGCGGGTGGCGGTGCTCGCATGAGCTTAGCGGGTGGCAGCGCTCGCATGAGCGCAGCCGGTGGCGGCTCGCGCATGAGCGCAGCAGGCGGCGGTGCTCGCATGAGCATCACGGGCACGCCGGTGCGTCTGCTCGCTGCAGTATCGCAACGTCTCACCCACACAATCACGACGATGCTGGGCGGCGTGATGCCACAGCGACTGGGCTCGGGCCACGAGTTGCCGGACGCGGCGTCCCGCAGCCCGACCCCAGTCACGGGCGTGTCTCCTACCAGCCTGCTTTTGCAACAGCAGCTCAACCGGCGGACCTCCGGGCAGTTTGTCGGAACCGGCGGGCGGCGGGTGAGCTGCCCGTCAGGCGGAGCACCCGCAGCGGCGGAATCGGACCCTGACACAGTGCCTGCGCCGGCCGCGCCGCCGCGTGGCCCCGTCATCTCCAAGCAGCAGCTCATGGGGGCGCTGCTCGCGACATTCGACAAGAAGGTCGCCGAGTCGCGCGTCCACCCGATGGACCGCTTCGCAGACCCCGCGGCCGAGCAGTTCTACACGCTGCCCGATATTGACGTCGCCCCGCGGACGTCCCAGAGCAGGGGCAGTCCCGGCGGCGGCGGAGTGGTCGCAGGAGAAGCTGGCGGCGCCACGCAGAGGCAGCCCTGTGGGGCTGCGGCGCCGTCGATCGACGCCGTTTCGCCGTTTCAGCTCCTCGCCACTGCGCAGCAGGTGCAGGGTACGCGTGCGCACGGTGGACAGAAAGGCAGCCCCAGCGAGGATGGAAGCGAGGGCGCGGTGGAAGCAGCGGGCGGCGATGCGGTCGGCCCGCTTTTGCCCGTCAGAGGCAGCGCGCTGAGCTTCGGCCTCGGCAGCTTTGGCTTTGGCGCCGGCTCCTCGAGGCGCATTCGTGGCGGCGACAGGGAGAGCAGGCTGCAGCGCCGATCAAGCACCGAGGCGGGCGGAACCGACAGCGATGGTGGGGGTGCGAACGGTGAGGGCAGGAGTGGGAGCAGCGGCGGTGGCGGCGCCCCCCTACGGCATTCGTCGTCGCTGCCGTCGCTCAAGGCGGCCGGTTACCACAGGTCCGGTAGCGGAGGCAGCGCTGGATCACACGGTGGCAGTGGATCCACGCCTCTGTCGCGCGGCCGGTCGTCACAGAGTGGAGGCGGCGGCTCAGGAGCGAGCGCGGGGGCGATCGCAGAGGGCGCAGAGCTGCCGTTTACGTCACCGCCGCCGCCGCCGTCACCGCCGGCGCCGCCGCCGCCACCACCCACGCCGCCACCCCCCGCACCGCGGCCACCCGCACCGCCTGCGCCACCAGCTCCGCCGGCGCCAGCACCGCGGCCACCCGCACCGCCTGCACCACCCACGCCGCCGGCGCCTGCTCCTCCGCCTCCGCTCCTTCTGTCCGACCGGCGCATATGGCCTTGTGGAGAGAGCGGCGAGGAGAGAGAGCGGCCTGCCGAGCCCGTGTGGGTGGTGAGCCGCGGCAGCGGTGGCCATGCGCCGTCGGCGGCGGACGCGGCGGCGGACGACCGTCCGTTGAACTCGGGTGACGGTGCCCCTCCTCCTTACAGCCCCAGCCATGGCGCCAGCCCGTGGTGCGTGCCCAGCAGGGCAGCGGCAGCACTGGGTGACGGACTCGGGCTGGACTCGCTCGGCGGCTGGCCCATGTGCGAGGCCCGGGAGGGCGAGGGCGACGCCGTGACGCCATTCTACAGCGCAGGCGCGTCGTTCGGCGCCGCCGCTGCCGCGTCGTCCGAGGGCGGCGCCCCGCAGCGGCAGCGCTCGGCCGTCGCCACGCGCGACTTGTCTGGTCTGCTGCGCACGGGGGTCTCGTCCGCAGGGCCAAGCTCCCACTCTGACAGGCACTCACGAGTGGCGGGCGCAGGTCCCAGCTCCCTCTCTGACATGCACTCCGGAGGAGGAGCGCAGCGGACCTCTGGCTCAGGCGGAGCCCTGCTCCATGGCGGCGTGTCGTACGTGTCCGAGTTTGGCGATGAGCCGTCGGACTGGCCGCTGGTCTTCGACTCGGCGGGCGAGGAGGAGGAGGTGGCCGGCGGGGAGCGCTCGTTCCCGCAGCACGTGACAGCCCCCGCGGGGCTCGCTGCTGCGGCTGGCGGCGGTCGCGGCGGCGGCGGCGGCGGCGGCTCGTCGACGCGGTACCGCTCCCTCAATTTCGACGCGGCGGTCAGCTTGTTGAGCGACGGCGTTCATAGCGGGCCCCTCCCCCTAGCGACCAGGCACGTCGCGCTCGCCGGCCGCGCGCAGGCGCTGCCCGCCTCGCCGTTTGCTGCCGCGGCGCTCCTGCCGCACGGCCACACCCGCCATGCGTCCATGCCCGCTGTCCCCGTCGCACAGCAGCAGCAGTATCAGCGCTCGCCGCTCGCGCTCAGGCTGCGTAACGCGGCAGCAGCCAAGAGCGACAGCCGCCAAGGGGGAGGCTTGCCGCTGGCGAGACCAGGTGCAGGTGGCGTCGCAGGCGGCGGGCGCTCCTCGACAATGAGCGGGGACGCCCAGCAGCCGCGCACGCTGCTCACACAGGTGATGATGATGATGTTGGGCGTGTGGGGTTAAGGTCTGGGCAGTGATTTTATTTTCAATATTTTTTGTACTTTATTATTTCACAGCCGGAATTTTCTTTGACCACGTTGACTGTCGACCTCCCGTTGACCTCACAATTAGGTCATTTGAAAGCTCGACGAGCTCTGTCTGGCGGGCTCGTCAGACGACCAATCCACTGAGTGAGTTGAGCTGTGTTCAAAGTCAAAGTACAGCCGGAATACAACCAAATGGCTGTGCACAGCCAAAAAGGAAATCACTCGGTCTGGGTCATGGCTTTTACCAACTCGGGGGCTTCGGGGGCAGGCCAAAGGCCCAGTGAGGGCCAAAGGCCCTTGGGCAATATACGAGTGATGCTGATGATCCACATGATCAAGGGATTGCGTGGTTGTCTGTCCGTCCGCCTAAGTGTCCTCTTCTGTCCTCTTCTGTATGCTCTACTGTACTTTAGGTAGACCCCTCATGTATGTTCTTCGCCCACAGGACACGCTGCAAGCAGAGCGCATCCTCTTTCAGGCTCTGCACCAGCCTCCCTACGTGAACTCTATTGTACTCTTCTGTGTTGGTGGATACTACAGTCGGTGTGACTGCACGTGTGCGCTGCTGTACCTACCCCTCCCCCCCCCCCCCCATGCGTGCAAGCTACGGGCGGAGCGCATCCAAGCACCAAGGTCCCCACGTCCGGCTCGTGTCAGAACCATCTCCATCCAACATCCACTTGGGCATCCCATGAGCTGAACTACCCCCCCCCCCTCCTGCGTGCACTGCGCCCGCAGGCCACGCTGCGTGCATCCGAGCACGCGTTGGGCTCTTGCACAACAAAAGCACTTCCGCATCCCATGACCTGACCCCCCCCCATTGTGTGCACCGCAGGGCACGCTGCGTGCGGAGCGCATTCTGGCACAGGCCCTCCACCAGTCAATGACGTCCATGCGCGCCGGCACCGGCGCGCACCCGAGCTTCATGCTGCTGCGCGGCGGCGGCGGCGACGGCAGCGGGTGGTCCACGGGCACCGAGGGCGGGGCGTCTGGCCCCAGCGACAACCAGCCGCTGTCTCCGGGGGCGGGCGTCGCCGGGCGGGGGTCCGCGTGGGGCGGTGGGGTGGGCGACCACAACAACGTGCACCTCGGGGTGGGGAGCGTGCGCGTGGGCAGCAGGATGGGGCCGCACGCGGCGCACATGCGCGGGCACTCGCACGCGGGGCCGGCGAGCCCGGCGCGACTGGGGGGCGGAGCTGGCCAGATTAGAGGCATCAGTGGCGGCGGCGGCGGCGGCGGCGCGGTCGGCGCGCGCACGATGTCTGTGGTTGGGTGCGCTGCGGGTGGGTGTGCACGCGCGCCGTGCTGTGCTGTGCATAGAGCCGCGTGCTGTGCATGCTGGTGCCATGCGTGTGTGCATGCGTGCGAGTGCGTGCGCGTGTGCATGCGCACGTGGGTGTGTGCGTGCGTGCGTGCGTGCATGTGCATGTGTGCATGTGTGTGTGTGCATGTGTGCGTGCGTGCGTGTGTGCGTGTGTGCATCCGTGCGTGCGGGCGTGTGGGCATGCGGGCGAGTCGGGCGTTTGTGCTTGCTTGCCTGTCACGCATGCGAGTTGGGCGCTTGTGCATGCACATGCAAGAGTGCATGTGAGGCATGTGCACGTGCCCTATACCCCCCCCCCCCACACACACACACAACCTCTGCCAGGTCCCCCACGCGCCCACCCGGCCGAACTGGACGCCGCACTCGAAGCACAGGTGCGCGCCCACAGTGCTGCTTCAGCTAAGACTTCCTAGTTGACGACCCGGTATTACCCAAACAACGTCATTGTTCCCGAGCAATGTTTTTTGTTGTATAAAAAAGACATGGTTAGGGTCACCCCCCCCCCCCTGCAACAAAGGTGTGCATCCACACCCTATGTCAAAGTTTTCAACTCGGGGGAAGCAGAGGTTACTTCTAGCGCCCCCAGCACGCTCAGCTAGGCAGTTTGCCGCTAATGGCTGTGAAAGGGCGGTGGAATTTAGACGCCCCTAGGGTGGCTAACTGCCTGCTCCTGTCTTCAAGGGCCCTCCGGAGAGTTGTTCCATCAAATGATGTGTAGTAGTGCCGAGGGAGATGTGGTGGTTGTAGTCCCTGGCCGCCGATTTAGGCGGTAACACAAATAAGTTGGGGATTAGGCGATATCAGACAAAGCTCAGCTTTTCGTGTGGACTACCAAGTCCAGCTCTTTAGTGTGGACCAACACACACACACACACACACACACACACAAAAGCAGTTTGCACTGCAGCTGCAGCAGCACAGCTCCCACACTTAAGTATGCCCCCTCTTACCGTTAGGGTTTAGTGAGAAGTATTCTAGTGTTACGCATTAAGGGCTCAGCTCACCCCAGCCTCCCCCCCCCCCCTGCCCCCCCCACCACCTGTCGGAGCGCCGCACGCCCCCTGCCGGTTAATTCACCCCCCTACCTCACCCCCCCCGGCCCCCCACCAAGCTGTCAGAGCGTCGCACGCCCCCTGCTGGTTTAGTTCACCCCCACCTCACCCCTCCACCCCCGCTTGCCCCACAGCCGTCGAGCGTCGCACACCCCACCGTTGGGCGCAGCTGTAGCTTTAGTGTTTAGTGTTTAGTGTTTAGTTCACCCCTACCTTACCCCTTCACCTCCACTCCCCCCAACAGCTTGCGGAGCGCAGCACATTCCACCGCTGGTTCCAGCTGGCGGTGCTGCTGCACCCCGCTGCTCCCACCACACACACACACACACACACACACATTCACTCCCACTGCCCCACAACTGGTGGAGCACGGCATGCCCCCGCGCTGGTTCCAGCTGGCGGTGCTGCTGCACCCCGCTGCAACCTCCACCACACACTACATACACAGAGAGAGAGAGAGACATTCGTTACATTTCCCACCGCACGGGCAACCTGGATTACGGCTCATGCCTGTGCTAACTAAAGCACCCTGGCAATCGTTTCAGAAGTCGAAAAACACCCATGGATACACACACACACACACACACACACATGGATACACCCACACCCATACAAACCCATAGAACACACCCATGGATACACACACATACACACACACACCTTCTCCCACTGCCCCACAGCTGGTGGAGCGTGCCACGCCCCCCCCCGCTGGTCCCAGCTGGCCGTGCTACTGCACCCCGCTGCAACCCCCACCACACTACGCACACACACACACCTTCACACCCACTGCCCCACATCTGGCGGAGCGCGGCACGTTCCACCGCTGGTTCCAGCTGGCAGTGCTGCTGCAGCCCCCACTACACACACACACACACGCACACATCCCTTCACTCCCACTACCCCACAGCTGGCGGAGCGTGGCACGCCCCCCCGCTGGTTCCAGCTGGCCGTGCTGCTGCGGCGGGGCATGACCAAGTACCTGAGGGCGTTCTGGCCACTGCGTGTGATTGATACGCTGCTGCTGTTGTGCGCTGCGGTCATTGTTGGTGGGTGCCTGGTAGATTGCGCGCGCGTGTGTGTTTCTCTCTCTCTCTCTCTTTCTCTCTCTATTCATGTGTGTACCTGCGGGCGTTCTGGCCACTGCGTGTGATCAATACGCTGCTGCTGCTGTGCTTTGTGGTCATTGTTGGTGGGTGCCTGGTAGATTGCGTGCGCGCGTGTGCTTCTCTCTCTTTCTCTCTATCTCTCTCCTTCTCTCTCTCCTTCTCTCTCTCTTTCTCTCCTCTCTTATCTCTCTCTCTCTGTCTCTCCTTCTCTATTTCCTCTGTCTTGTTCTGTCTCCATTCATGTGCGTGTGCATGCGTGTGCGTGTGTGTCCGCTGCGTGCCCCCAACGGACTGTGAAATCGACCACACAAACACACACTCCCCCTCCCCCTGCCCCTGCTCCCTCCCCCCCTCCCCAGGACTCATCCATGGCAGCGGCTGGCACATCTCAAGCGTGCCATCCAACGTCGTAATGGCCATGACTGCACTCGGAGTGTTGTCCACCGTGACGCACTTGCGCACTTTTGGATCGCAGTGTGTGTGTGTGTGTGTGTGTGTGTGTGTGTGTGTGTATTGGGGGGCGGAGGGGGGGTGCATGCATTCGTGTGTGTGTGTGTGTGCGTGTGTGTGTGCATGTATGTGTGTGTATATATGTGTGTGTGAGTGAGTGCTGTCCACTGTGGTGCACTTGCACACGTTTTGGTCGCAGGTGTGCGTGGGTGGGTGGTTGTGGGGCTCGATTTTACGGTCCGCCAGACGTCTTTGATGACATGTTTTTGTGCGTGTGTGTGCATATGTGTGTGTGTGTCTATGTGTGTCTGTATGTCTGTGTGTCTGTGTCTTCGTGCGCGTGCGTGCATCTGCGAGCTTGTGCCTGCCTATCCACCGACACTCAGATCTGACCCTGTCAGCCCAGCTCCCGCCCCCTCACTATCTGCTCTTGCAGCGCATCCTGCTCTGATCATTTCAACCCCGCCCCCTCACTATTTGCTCTTGCAGCACGTCCTGCTCTGATCATTTCATCCCCGACCCCTCACGATCTGCTCTTGCAGCACGTCCTGCTCTGACCCTGTCACTCCAACTCCCGCCCCCCTCACCATCTGCTGTTGCAGCGCGTCCTGCTTCGCCGCGAGCGTGCATCCGGCCTCTCAGTCTCGGCCTTTTTTGCATCGTTGAATATCATCGACCTGGCGTAAGTCGTGCTGTGTCTGTGCCTGCGCACGCACTCGCGCACACGCGCACGCATGGTTGGTCGCGTGCATGCGTGCATGCGCACTGGCACGCACACGCGCGCGCATGCACGCATGCACACACGCGCGCACACACACGCGCTCTCTTCAGCACACAAACATCACCCACATTCACGCACGCTGTTTCCCCGCGCAGCTGGGTCTTCCTCTCTCCGGCACTCTTCCTCGGCCCGTACTACATGCTCACACTACCGCAGCTTGCGTTCTGGCAGTACTATCTTGCCGCGGTGTGCGTGTGCTGGTGGGTCCTGGATGCTGATGGGTCCTGATGATGCAGTCCTGATGATGGGTCCTGATGACGGAATACTGATGATTGTTCCTGGTCTTGATGATGGAGTCCTGATGATGGGGGCCTGGTGATGGGGTCATGATGATGGGTCCTGGTCCTGATGATGGGGTCCTGATGATGGTCCAGGTCCGAAAAGGCCTACCTCGTGTTCGTCTGTCGTGCCCCCTACCCAACTGCTGAGCTGTCAAACCTGAAGCTCCAAACCCTAACGCACTGCCCCTCATCTTCTGTCCACAGGTGGGCCAGCGGCATGGCCTACCTCGTGTCGTCTGTCGTGCCTGGCCCGAGTGTTCTGATGGTCGGCGTCTTCATCGCGCTCATCATGGGCGCGTTTGTGCAGGTGATTGTTTTTGTAGTGCTGTTGTGATGCTGTAAAAGCTGCAGATTTTTAGGAGTCCTCCTATTTGGGCAGTGTTCACGAGACACAGTGTGAGCATGCTCATGGTCGGCGTCTTCATCGCACTCATCATGGGCGCGTTTGTAGGTGAATGGCTTTTTAGTGCTGTAGTTGCTGCAGATTTGTAGGAGTACCCCTAGTTGGGCGGTGGGTACGAGTGACAGTGTGAGCATGCTCATGGTTGGCGAGTTCATCGCACTCGTCATAGGCGCGTTTTTGCAGGTGGGTCGGGCTGCTGCTGCTGTGATGATGGGCTCTGAGGCTCTGGTGCTCTGATGCCCCGATACTCTGATGCTCTGATGCTCTGATGCTCTGATGCTCTGATGCTCTGATGCTCTGATGCTCTGATGCTCTGATGCTCTGATGCTCTGATGCTCTGATGCTCTGCTCTGATGCTCTGATGCTCTGATGCTCTGATGCTCTGATGCTCTGATGCTCTGATGCTCTGATGCTCTGATGCTCTGATGCTCTGATGCTCTGATGCTCTGATGCTCTGATGCTCTGATGCTCTGATGCTCTGATGCTCTGATGCTCTGATGCTCTGATGCTCTGATGCTCGGATGTTCTGATGCTCGGATGTTCTGATGCTCCGATGCTCTGATGCTCTGATGCCCTGATGCTCTGATGCCCTGATGCTCTGATGCCCTGATGCTCTGATGCCCTGATGCTCTGATACTCTGATGCTCTGATGTTTTGATGTTTTGATGCTATGATGCTATGATGATGGGCTGTGATGATGGGCCCTGATGCTCTGATGATCAACTTTTGTGTTTTACCGAGCAACCCACTCCACCGTCCCTAGTCCCCCCCCCCTCCTCCCCCCTTTACCTCGACCCCCCCCCCCGTCCCACCCACCCCCCCGCCAGGGCCTCTCCCTGACGATCGCCCTATCCCGCCCCGCTTTTTACCTCCACCCCCCCCTGTCCCACCCACCCACCCCGCCAGGGTCTCTCCCCGACGATCGCGTCTGTGCGTGGCGGCGCGCTCGAGGTGCTCTTCGGGCTGTCTTACAACCGCTGGGCTATGGAGGTCGTGTCGACGCGCGAGGTGGGTGTGGGGGCACACATACAGCGGGTGCACAGCCGGCACACACACACTGCCATGAACACACCCTGCACTGCTGGTGCACAGCTGGCACACACGCACTGCACCCGCACAGCTAGTGCACTGCGTGTGCACAGCCGTCACAAACGCACAGCTGCTACACAACTAGTGCACAGCTAGTGCAAAGGCCGGGAACAGGGTTTGCCCCTGCGTAGCCCCTGCACTGCCCGTGCACTGCCTCCCCCGACTCTCATAGGGGTGGGCACGTACGCACACGCACGCACATGTCCCACCACAGCCCCAACGTCTGAGACGCGCAAGTCAAGGCGGTCATAACGCCTGAGGAGATTGGGTTGCGCCTCAGGTGGTGGTGGGCGCTTAAGTTGGCGCCCGAGGCGATGCCTCATGCGGTCGGGTGTGCGCCTCAGGCGGCCTTGGCACGCCGCAGGCGTCACCTGATCCGCGCAAGTGAAGGCGCTGCCTGAGGCGCCGCCTCAGGCATTGGGAATGCGGTAGGGATGTTTTACATGTGCGCGCCCGGAGTAACCCGGGGCCTAGACTAGGAGAGTCCGCAAGGCCGCGCAAGCCAGCCTACCAGGGACCTGTACACACGCACACACAAAATGTGCATGGGTGTGAGACCGCCCCACTTTTGGTAATGGCCAGAGCCGGCTCTCCGTTGTCAGCATCTCTGCCACCGCCCACTGCTGCCCCAATCCACCAGCGCCCGCCCCCCCTATCTATTCACCAATGTCCGCTGCTTGACACACAGATCGTGGATGTCAGCATCCGCCACAGTCCACTTTCGCCCACCTCCCTCCCACTCCCCTCGTTACCACCATCCACAGCTGCAGCTACTCCTCTCGACCTATTCCAGCCAGCATGCGGACATCACCATCTGCCACCGGCCACCTTCGCCCACCATCGCCCACCTCCCTCCCTTCCCCTCCCCTCCCACCGCCACCACCTGCAGCTGCTCCTGTACACCAACTCCAGTCAGAACATGGTCGTTGGCATCTTCCACTGCCGACCATCGCCCACCTCCCACCCCCTCTCCCCCTCCCACTGTCCCTCGCAGCTGCTCTTGTACACCAACTCAAGTCAGAACATGGTCACTGGCATCTTCCACTGCCCATCATTGCCTACCTCCCTCCCTCCCCTCCCATTGTCCCTCGCAGCTGCTCCTGTACACCAACTCCAGCCAGAACGTCGTCGTCGGCATCTTCCACGACATCGGCCTGTGCGGCCTCGACACGGCGCTCGTCGACGACGGCAACACCGAGGGCCGCGCGCTCACCCCGCGCGAAGCAATCTCGTTCCTGCACGTGTCGGCCGAGTTCAGTGCGACGTCGTGCGACGGGTACGTCGACGCAGGCCAGTGGGTGCTGTTCGCCCTCGGCGCGGCGTTCCGCGTGTTTGCGTTCCTCGCGCTCAAGTTCCTCTCGCTGTGACATGACGCGACGCGCAGCGCGAGGCGCACCGGCCTTCCCCCCGCAAGAGGCGTGATGTATGTGCCAATGGGTGCTGCTCACCCTCGACGCGGAGCTCCGCGTGTTCGCGTTCCTCGCGCTCAAGTTCTTCGCGCTGTGGCGCTGTGGCATGGCGCAAGGCGCAGCGCGCAACGCGCATTGTTCCCCCGCAAGAGTCACGCGTTGTGTGCCAGTGGGCTCTGTTTGCCCTCGGTACTACGCTCCACGTGCGTGCGCTCCTCGCGCTGAAGCTCCTCGGGTTATGCCATGACGCGGCGCGCGGCGCGCAGCGTGCACAGGCCTGTGTGTGCCACCGCACCGGACGGTTGGGTCACTGCCCCCTCTCTATACATAATTTTTCCACTGTCCTTCTCCTAGTGGGAGTCTGCACCAGCCGTGGACGACACCACCGGCCGCCTCAGAGCGCCCGCGGTGCATAACCGCAGTGGGCTAGGAGCCCGGGTGGCAGGCTCTAGCCACCCGTACATACTCGCGCCCCAGTCACGAGTTACATATCTACATCCCAGTACAGCACACTTCAACAATACAGCACCGTTGTATTTTTGCCTCGCTTGTCACGTTGTGTTTTGCACCGCTAGTAGTTCATATGCTGGGCTGGGAGGCCGCAGCGCTGTGGATGCTGCACGCCCCCCGCGCCCATGCTGTTCCCACACCCAAAAACGGCGCGCGCCCAACATCAGGCCAAAGCATGCTACATGACACTTAAATTGATTTCCTACGTTTGGTACACCCTGAACATTGATGGTGTGCTTTTCTGATTCACGTGATTCCTGACGTTCCGCACTGATTCTGCTGTAACTGTTTCTCTGACTTCATTGCGGGAGGGCGTCATGCAAGGCGTCATGTAAGAAAGTAAGAAAACTAGGTCACGTTGACTGACTTCAGCAGGCAAGTTGGGTTTGGTTGGTGGGGCTCAGCTTCCACTACAAAACTGGCTCGGCATCCATGTCACTGAGCATGGGGTCGGCGGGCGGGAGGGCGGGCAGGCGCATGGCGTCGACCTGGTCACGGTAGACGGCGTTCCACAGCACGGCCACGGTCACCGATGCGACGAACTGCGTAATCATTGATGGCTCATCGATCAGGAGCCGCTCCAGCCGCCTCGCAGAGCTGTCCGCGCGCAGCACGGTCATGGATCCATGAGCTCCGGAGCGCCACGAGCTGATCAACCGCGCATCTCCCTCATCACCACCCTACCGCCGTTGGTGCCGGAGATTAGGGACATGTGCGTGCGCTGGTCTGGATCAGGCACTGTGGGTGCCTGAGTCTTACAGGCAAAGCAGCATGCGTGTGGCATGTGTGTGAACCACTGGACCACACTTTTTGGCGCGAACCTATTCAGCTCCGCTTGCCCTTCAACAAGACACGCGCTCGTGACTGCGCGTATTGAGTTCGTAACGCCCATCACCCGCGAAGGCAGGGGGCAGGCGATCCGTTTGAATTTGGCGAAGCACACACACCATGGCGGGGAAGCGCAGCGCTGCGGAGATGCTGGCGGGTTGGGCGACCCGTGCGGCTGGTAGTGGAGCCGACGCGCTGTGGTCCTCGACCTTCACTGTGAGAGAGGCCTCTCGAGAGGGGGGGAGGCAGCATGATTCCACGACCGCCCACATGCATGGCGCGCAATGGCATGGGCGCAGCACGCGCAGGAGGCACACACAGGCGGCATGCGCAGCCCCTCTTGATTGGCCACCATGTTTTCCATGCGCTCTCTGCGTGTGCGGCATGTGATCCCCAACACGCCCATGCGGATGCATGCGCCGGTGCCGCAGTGGCGCATCGAGAATTTCAGCAAGCTGACGAGTGAGCCAGTGCGATCGGACTGCTTTGAGGCAGGCATCTGCACCTGGTGGGTGGGCGGCACGCAGCCGTAGCCCTTCGGGTGCCTAACCTGCAACGCTCTGCTGCCTGGCCCTTGCATGTTGGAGGGCGTGACCGCAGGCGGCTGGGCATGTTCCCTGCTGGCAACAATGTTGGCAGAGGCACCCACCTGTCAGTCTTCCTGGAGGTGCAGGACAGCATGTGGGAGCCGACCGCAGAGTTCAAGCTGGCTGTGGTGAACCAGGCGGATGCCAGCAAGTCGCACTTTACTGGTGGGTCACAGTGAGCATGCTTTTTCTTGCAAGCAGCACCATCTGCTGCGACGCCTGTTCCTTGCTGACTGTCAACCGTTGCAAACAACAACAGGTGGCACGGACGACTTCACCTGGGAATGCTCCAATGTGGGATCGTCCAAGCTCATCCGGCTGTCTGAGCTCAAGACTGCTGCGGCCGGCTGGCTCATAAACGACACGCTGGTGGTCAAGGCCGACGTCACCGTGGAGCGCGAGGACAGGTTCCAGGTGGAAACAGGTGCGTCTCTGGGAAATTTTCAAACAGTCGCCACTGTGTTGCCGGGTCGTGTGCCAAGCACGCCACGCATGCTCACGTGTGCGTGTTTTGCACGCCGCAGGTGGCGGGCCTCACGACGTGACCCTCAAGCTGCCGTGCGGGGCGCAGATTCCTGTCAGCAGCCACCTCCTGCAGCTGGCCTCGCCCTTCTTCCGCGGTGTCCTGGAGGACGTGCAAGGTGGCGCTCCGATCCTGGTGACCCGAATGCGCACGGGTGGCATGTGTTTATATTTTAGCCGCTTTCACTGCGGCTGTGGCCAGCTGAAAAACACCCTCACTGCGATGCACGCGCGTGCCCACAGGTGGACGGCAGCCTCAGCGCGTGGACCTACATCCTGAGCTGCGTCTACCCGTTCCATGAGCAGCCGAACCTCACACTGTCAAGCGTCCACACGCTGCTGCCGGTGGTGCACAAGTACGACTTCACCAAGCTGCTCGAGCGCCTGGTGGTTTTCGTCAAGGGGAAGCGCGAGGAGCTGGACTCTGACTTCACCAACAAATTTGGCTCCTACGTCATCTGCTGGCTTGCGCTGGCGGAGCGCCTGCAGCTGGACGAGCTGTGCGAGCTGTGCCTCGCCAACCTGAGGAGCATGACGAGGGAGGAGCGGCAGGACGCCATCACTGTGAAGGTGGAGGTTGGCAGCGGTGCCGACAAGAAGATGAAGCGCGTGGCCCGCAAGGAGGTCAGGTGGCTCGGCCGGGAACTGCGCAACGAACTGCTTGCTATCACTGCGTGTGCTTACTAGGAGTGCTCCTAGGCGCTGTCCTAGCCACTTGCCTGGTGCTATTGCATGGGAGATCCTGGAGCGCGCCAGCTGCACGGCGGCAAGACCTGCTGCCCACACTGTTTCAGCTGCCCGGCTGAGATGGCGCGCATCGCGCGGTTGTTTCAGATAGGAGGACTGGTGTGCTAGCGAGCTATAGCTAGGGTAGCAGACGTGAGATGCTTGACGTGCCCTGCCTGAGATTGTTAAAAATGTGGGAATGCGCGTCCTGCCGGTTACCACCCGCTTCAGCATGGCTGACTCGTCATCACTCAGAAGCCTCTCTAGCTAGCATGAACATAGCCTGCTGCAAACGTAGCTGTTGGCGTGTGCAGCATGGTCCTGGGGCGCCGCTGCGACGCACTGGTCTCACAGCTGGTCCTCCACCTCCTCAGATTCAGCATCTAACCCACAGCCTGGTTGGCGTACTTCCCCCTACCCCTTGGCGGGTGCGCTGGATCATAGAACCTAAAACCCTGCACACTAGCTAGGCCATTGACCCCCCCTAACCGCCCCGCCCCCCCCCCCCCCACACACACAGGCAGCCTTGATGTCATTGGCTGCGGCGATGGCAGCGTCCAAGTGGTTGACATTGCCCTGTCTGCTGTCGGCATCTGTCCACACTCTGGTGACACTTGTGCTCACAGTGGGGTGCTCGCTCTGGCGCCCAATCAAGGGATCATGGAGTTTGTGGCCATCAGAAGTACATCTAAACAACACAGCCCGCCCCTCCACTTCATGCCCAGTAGCAGTACAGGGACAGCATGACCTTTCCAGTTTAAGTTGCATTGCTGAACATGGAAGTCCTCGGAGCTCCGAGCTCCACTCGAGTGGCCGCTTGTATGCGGCATGCGGCGTGTAGGTTTGAGAGTTCAGGAACACACGCAGTGCTCACCGCACGCACCCTCCATGGCAACCCCGGAGGACGGCCCCACCAGGCCTAGACACACTCCCCACAAAACAGCACCAGCCAACGACTCGCATCATCCTCCCGGACCGCGCACCCACACACTGTGCCCCATATGCCCCACTTGTTTGCCCACTCGCCCTTCCCCCTCCCGAAACTCACCCATCATTCTGCAACCTATAAATTGGCCCTTCTCCACAACCCACTCCGCAACAGCATCCTCCGCGTTCGTGCAAAACCTGTAAAACTATTCCTCAACCTTGGGAACCTCTCTGGCTGTGAGGGGACGGGGGGAAAGTGGGCAACTTGGGTCCCTGACCCCCACCGGCAGGGATGTAAAGTACTTAGTACGGGTATAATACGCCGATATATTTTTGAAGTATTAATGGGGTTCCCCAGCCCCCAGCAAGACTTCCAGCAGTTTGAGGCTCTTACCACAGCGCCCGGGGCCCTAGGTCCTCAGAAGAGGAGGCCCCTTAGTGCCACACAGTGTGTGGGGGGGGAGGGCGGGTGGGGGCTCAGTGGAGGGAGGCCCCATGTAGGGATGCAGGAGGTCATGGGAGAGAGAGAGAGAGAGAGAGGAGAGAGGTCCACCATCTCGTCGAATTCGGGCATGGGCGCCGTCCGTAGTTGGGCGGAGCAGTCGATCGCAACGCTGAATTCGGGTTGGTTGGTGTGGGGCCACACCGGCCACACAAAAACGGTCGTAACTCACGCCCCTCCGCATGGTTTTGAGCCATTCTACTTGCAATGAAAAGCCGATAGAGAGGGCTATCCACGCGTATGCTTGGATGTCAAATCCATGCAGAATTGAGGTCTGTGACGCTCCCCACACTTTTTCGGCGTATTTATCGAAATAATAATGCCGTACTAATCAAAATGGGTGGTTGATTAATTAATACGCGTACTAATGGTCCCAAACTGCCGTACTTTACATCCCCACCGGGGGTGCCGAATCCCTCGCCCACCGGGGGTGCCGAATCCCTCGCCCACCTGATCTCAGTCCTTGGTATGATGATGAGTTTTTACAATCCACTTCTGGCGGGCACGCGTACGGTTCCAAAGCTCCAGTGGGACTTAGAGAAACAAGGCTCAAGGCCCACAAAAGGTCAAGCTACAAGTAGCCCACGGTAACGCCATCCACACTTGGTGGCGGGCGCCAAGCAAGCAGCACCACTGTGCAGGCTGCACACCCAGCCCCTCAAATGGCCAGAGGGCGGACCCAAGGTATAAAACCATGAAGGGACCAAAAAGCCCTCCCCCAGACCACCGGAAGCGGGGCTAGTAGCACACCCGCCGCAGCACTCTACTCAGCGACCACACCGCACCCGCCACCGCACGCGTGTGGTGCCACCTCCCCTTCAAAAACACCCCCAGAGGGAATGCCATCTAGCAAGCAGGTGCAGGCACCCCCTTGGTAGGCTGGTAGGCTGACGTGGCCTTGCGGGCTGTACTAGTAGAGCTCCCCTAGACGTGTAGTCTAGGCCTTAACTCACGCCCCGGGGTCCTCCGGGCGCGTACATGTAAAAACTCAGTCCTTGGTACCGTGGCATCCTGCAGAGTGGCCAGATGGGGAGACGGGGCTCATGATCACAGGGTGGGGCCTGTAACTCCACACCCGCATTCCCAGTAACCGAGGGTCGTATACGGGGTTACTTAACCTCCCATAAATCCCTACAGAGTGGGCTGCTTCGAGTGCCCCCCCCCCCGGGGTGGCCAATTTGTCAGGCAGGGTTGCACGGTACGAACGTATTTCGGGTCGGGAGCGTACCTACGTACGATTTTTTTTTGGGAAATACGTACGTACGCGAGCGAAAATAGTACGCAGCACTAGACGCCTTTTACTTGAAACACAAAACGGTCATAACTCGCG
This sequence comes from Chlamydomonas sp. UWO 241, assembly GCA_016618255.1. Taxonomy (NCBI): domain Eukaryota; kingdom Viridiplantae; phylum Chlorophyta; class Chlorophyceae; order Chlamydomonadales; family Chlamydomonadaceae; genus Chlamydomonas; species Chlamydomonas priscui. The sequence goes on along the minus strand of VFSX01000006.1, from coordinate 1,277,108 downwards.
CTCCTGCGCTTGGATCTGAACCATTTCACTTGCATTGGAAAGCTGGTCGAAAGGGCTACCCAGATTACTGCTAATGTGTAGCAGTGATCTCCATTACGGTGGGACCTGGAGGGCAGGGAGTTGCTGCCTTTTTGTTGTTTGTGGTGCGGTGCGAGCGCGTGCGTGCGTTGTGTGCTGCAGCACACACCCCAGACACCCCCCCCTACTGCATTTCACTGCTGTATAATGAGTTCATACCGATAGCCCGTGTTAAAAGCTTTCCGATGCAAGTCGAATGGTTCAAATCCAGGCAGAGAGCAGGGAGTTACGTCCGTTGTTGTGTGCATCGTTGCAAGCGCGCGCGTGTGGTGCTGCAGCAGGCCCACCCCCCTGATGCAATGCAGTGCTGCATACAAGCAGTGATATGGATAGCCCCTGTTACAAGCTTTCCAATGCAAGTGAAATGGTTCAGATCCATGCACAGAAGCGCGAGTTATGACCGTTATTGTGCTTCACGTAAAAAGGCGTCTAGTGCTGCGTACAGGGCGCACATATAATATACTCTCCCTCGTACGAAAAATACTAACGTACCGTGCAACCCTGATGTCAGGAAGGGGAAACAGAGACCCCCCCAAGGAGCCCGCCCTCCTCCCTTGAACCTCCCGGACTTGCATCAGACCACATTGGCCTGATGAAGGCTCGCTGTGGTCGTCATCGGGCGCTGCGGGGGCCTGGAGGGCACCCATTCGCACTTTGAGGAGAGATTCACATTTTTCCGACTTACCGGGTTCTCTCTTCGCTCGTCTCTCGTGCCCTCCCGTGCGAGCGTGCGTGCGTGTGTGTGTGTGTGTGTGCGTGTGTGTGTGTGTGTGCGTGTGTTTGTGTGTTCGTGTGTGTGTGTGTGTGCTGTGCTATGTGTGTTTGTGTGTGTGTGTGTGTGTGTCGGGGCTCGATTAACGGAGGCGCGTTCTCGTCGCCGAGCCCTGGACCCAGCAATGCGGCGCTGCTGGTGACGAGGATCTCCGTGCCGCTGACGAGCGGGGTAAAATACGACTGGCCCGGCTCCTGCTAGACTGCCCCTCGGTGGAACACTTCAGGAGCGGCTTGCCCGGCGCTGTCATGGCTTGGCGAGTAGCCGCGGCGCTGCCACGGCCCGTGCTGGGAGACGGCCCTTATCCTCCCCCCATGCAGGACGCCATGCGGCACCGATCTCGACGAGTTGATCGACGAGCGGAGGAGCTGGCGCCCGTCAATGCACCTGGCCATGCATGAGGCATGGGGCGCCGGCTGAGCCCCATGCAAACGAGAGCTGGACAGCCATGCACTGCCAGGCGGGGACCGTTCCAGTCAGCGCCAGTCGGCTCTGCCGGCTTGACTGGCCACAAGGCCACTACTGTGACCCTGAGGAGGGTCCTCTCCTATATGCTCCTTGCCAGACATGTCTCTCAGAGACCGCTGTTTGGGGTAGTCTAGCCGGCGGGAGCGGTAGTCTATCGGCCGGGAGCCGGCGGTACTCTAGTCCTTAAGTGTGCTGGAGTATCGGCGGGCGTCAAGTAGAAGAGTAGCCTGCTTAGCTGGAAACCCCGCGTTGCTGTGTTACTTTGTGTGTGTGTGTGTGTGTGTGTGTGTGTGTGTGTTACCGCGCGGCGATGTGGCGCATCTGCGGCAGGCCTGGGATCTCTCCCTCCCTGCTTGAGTTACGTGTGAGGGGGCCTCTTGTCCACGTAACTCCAGGGGCCCTGGTAACTCCCTTAAAGAGCACCCCTCACACTTTTGTGACACTTGTCACACACAAAAGTTGTTGCTCGATGGCGTGCGCAGTATGCAACCAGACGCCTACCGCCAGATTCCTCTGCGGCGGTGGTCGTGGAAGGAGGAGGTTAGAGCCTCCTTTTCTCCTGGCAGCTCGGGAGAGGGGCCACTCGCGCATTCAATTCTGCTCGTCAAACGCTTCGCGCAAGCACAGGTGATTCCCGCACCACAGCTTTGTGCACGTACATACGGGGGTGAGGTGGGGGTCCCCGATCGGTTAAACCGCATGCACGACCACATCTCGCATGGATGCGCACATCTCGCGCAACACGCCATGCGCACATCTCATGAAGCCATACGCACGCCATATGCAAATATATGCCACACGCACAGCCCCCAAATTACATGATGAGTCAATGCAAGTCAACTTTGACTTGCAATCCGTGCAGGCCGTTTGTGTTCAGCAAGGTGCATGACGTATAAAACAACCAACAACAGTTCAAGGCGTTTGCTACGCATGGCGTGTGCAGTGTGACGCATACGCCATGCAGAGCGCTGTGTGCATGGTGACTGTGACACCTGCAGGCGAGCCTCCCAAACCTTACAACCGCGGGCACTTTCCCCCTCCCCCTCACCGCATGCAGTATCAACTCCGATGAATGAGAGCAAGGAGCGAGACAGCTGCAGCCAGGCTTCCCATGAATCTGATGGTGGGAAGCCGACGCTCCTCAAGCGAATCGTGGGTGTCGCAGTGGGCTGGGCTTCAGGCTGGACAGGAACTGCATCAGCGCAGGGAAAGCAGCCGATGCAGTACCCCACGGCCGGAGTGGGCACCATGAACGCGAGCCCGGCGTCTTCTGGCTCGAACAACGCGAGCGGCCTTGGGCCCGGCCACCGCGGCCACCAAGCGGGCACCATGAACGCGAGCCCGGCGTCTTCTGCCTCGAACGGCGCAAGCGGCCTTGGGCCCGGCCACCGCGGCCACCGCGCGCCGGCCCCCGTCATCGAGATCACATCATCCAGTGACGATGGCGACGCTGGACAGCGGCAGCAGGCACGCGGCAAGAGGGCGCGCGAGAGCGACAGCGGCGCTAAGAATCAGCAGCAGCGGCAGCCGCCGCCGCCGCAGCAGCAGCAGCAGCCAGTGACGCAGCAGCAGCAGGTACGGAAGCTGTTTCCGCCCGCTGGACACCAACTGAAGGTCCGGGGACCAAGGCGACCACCCAAAAAGATCAAGCAGGGCCCCGCTGCAACTGCTGCCCACGCTGCTGCCCCCGCTGTTGCCCACGCTGCCGCCCCCCCTGCTGCCCCCAATGCTGCCCCCGCTGCTGATGATGGGCAGCGTCAGGCACAGCCTGGTGGATGACGTCGTTGTGATGAACAGCGATGAGAGCGACGGCGATGGGGGCGACGGCGATGGGGGCGACGGCGATGGGAGCGACGGCGATGGGCAACTGCCGCAGCAGCTGCAGCAGCAACAGCAACAGCCGGTGCGGCCGCCCAACGCAGTCACGGCCGCACGAGCGCCCGGCCTGCTGCCGCCAAAGTGGAAGCAGCCTCCGTCCAATGCAGCCCAGGGCAGCAAGCAGGGCCCAGGCCGGCCATCCGGAAAGATCAATCTGGGCGGACGAGCGCCGCCGGCACAGCTGGGCCCGGCCCGGCCCGCCGCCGCCGCGGCCGCCGCGGCCGCCGCCGCCACGGCCACTGAACAGCGGGTACAAGCGGGGCACCTGCACCTGCTGTCCGACTCCATGAAACTGCTGGACGAGCTGCGAGTCACCAAGGAGTTCGGGGGCGAGGAGCGCCCCCGGATGGCGCGTGAGAGCACCGAGGACAATGCCGTCAGGCAGGCAGACGCGCGCTGACTGCATGCTGCTTGACATCGCGTCGTGTCTCGACCGCCCAAACCTAGCGTGGTGGTAGCAGACCCGCACACGCAGCTGCTGCTGTGCGCTCATGCACGACCTGCGCTTAGTGTGCCCCCCCCCCTGCCCCCCCCCCCCGCAGCCTCGAGGGAGGACTGCTGAAGGAGTGGGGCCTTGCCTTCAACGATTGGCACCCCGTGAAGACAGGCGAAGTCATGGGCTGGCGCAACGTGAAGAAGCGCGTGCCCGATCGGCCGGGCGTGAACGAGTTTGAAGCAGCTGCGCCCGGCAGGAAGAAGGTTCATGGCATCTATGCCGGCTCTTCAAGTGAGAAGGTGCCTAGCAGCGAGCACCAAACGCGGGGCTGTTGCGCCTGCGTGGTGTGCCCTGCATGCACATCCCCCCCCGCACCGCACTACCCTTCCTTACTAGAGCAATATGCATTCCATGATGCTTGGGGTGTGTGCGCGCGCGGCTACGTGTGTTGCAGCCAGTGTTTTGCATTGTACGCAGCCACCCGACAACCACCCACAGCACTCACGCATGCTGCACACACTGAGACGTGTCCGCTGCTCCCCCCTGCTGCTGTGCCAACCCAGGCACCTAGATTATCCCTCCCCCTTTCCCCCACACACATCCACACGCGCTGTGAGGCACGTGCTCTGCCCCCCCCCCCAACACACACACCGCCCAGCTCCTTTGCCACAATAGGTGTGCATAGGCACCTATCGTATGTGTGCAATGATGATAGCAGGGTTCACGCGCTCACGAGGCAGTGCTGCCACATATCATCTGCCAACTACTGACCTCCCCCCAACCATCACCACCACACACACACACGCCTGCGGCACACTGAAAGGTGCGCGCACTTATCCACCCTACTCCTCTGCCACCCTGAGCACCTCAAGCTTGCATGCTACAACCAACCGCCTGCTGTGTGGCCTGTCACGAACCCCTTCCAGACTCACTGAAGCTGCGCTTTGGGCAGTACGTGGACGAGGAGTTGGGCATGATCGGCCCGCACGACGAGGGCGGCGGGAACGGCGATAAGATGGCCTGCTTTGCGGCGCTGCAGTTCCTTGGGTTCCAGCTCTACTACAGGTAGAGTGCCGCGCGCAGAGCGGCCGCGGGGTATGCGCTTGTGGCCGCGAGCCTTAGAGTGTGACCCACTGGTGCCACGCCTGCTATTTTACTGCTGCCCCCCCCCCCCCCCCCCCCAAGCACACCAGGTTTGTAGGAGTCCCGCCGCACGAGGGCGACCCGCACGAGATGCGTGCACGGAGAGCTAAGGACGTCGAGGAGAGCATGCTACTGAAGGTCGACTACTCGATCAAGACGAGGCTCAACGGCAAGGCGGAGATGCGCGCGCTCCTGCTGGACGGAGGTGCAAAGAGCATGCTGGACTTCAAGATGCTGCCAAAGTGGGAGGCGAAGGCGCGGGGTGCAAGCCTGCTGCCGCCAGTGTTCGACTGACTTGCTTGACTGGCGTGCACGGCTTGAACTCCCTCGTCCTGCCTGGGCGATGACAATCATGATGATGACGATGATGCTAGATGTTGTAGTCAGGCGTGCCGCGCCCGCGAAGCAGGGTGTTCGATTTTGCTCGGCATATCGCGCCCGAGCTACCAGCGGGTGGCTGCCTACTGGCAGGGCCCTGGTAGTGGGTATGCTCCCAGGTAGTGGGTATGCTACCTGGTAGTGGGTGTGCTCCCAAAACTGCTGCACAGTTTTGAATTTTGAACTCGGTTTAGGAGTAGGGGGCTTGCTCAATCTTAAAGTTTGTTAAAGCGTGTCATGTGCGTGGTCGTGAATATGCCTGTACCTGCCGCGATGATGTCAACGCCTGTGTGCCTGTGACGCACTAAACAAGCAGCGTATTTGACTTGCATGCCGAGCAAACGCGCCTGCGAGCCTAGTGGCGAGGCCGTAGAAGGCCAGGGCGTCAGTAGTTGCTCTCAGGCCGCTGCGGAGTTCTGGACTTGGTTGCTGCACAGTCTTGCAGTTTGTTACAGCGTGTCACGTGCGTGGTCGCCCTACTAGCGAATATACTTGCTGCGCCCACAGCAGCCTGCCCGTCCCTACGTCACTGCGTCCCCACTAGCGATCACCGCGAGGGGAAGAGGGTGGAACCCTGCCCGCCACGCTCCAATTCTTCTTCTCTCTAGTCTAGCGACCGCAACATCCACCATCGGGGAGCATCATGATGGTCACTTCCCCCACGCGCGGAACATGCCGTTGACCTGGCTCAGCAGGTCGCGGTTCATCTGCGCAAAGAGGTCCTTGCCATTGGCGCCGCCTGTCGCGCGGCCACCACCACCGCCCTCTGTCGCCTCGACGCCCCCCCCAAGGTCTGCTGGAGTCACGGAGGGCGTCGCCGGCTCGCCGTCGCCGCCGCACTCCTGCACACACGCGCAACGAGGGTCAAGGGCGCACACAGAAACCCACCAACAGGCACGCACGCAAACCATAACGCTAAATTGGGACGCTGGCCTGCAGCCGGGCGGCGCTTCCACCGTTCCATGCACACACACACACAATCCCACACTTCCCCACACCGCCCACCCACCGCACCGCCGCCTGCTGCGTCGCAACAGACGGAACAGTCGTCCCACCGCAGCCGCAGCGCCAAGCCACACACTTTTTCTATTTATGCTTTTGCGTTGTATTTTGCGTTTTATTCCATGCTCGCCATCACACCCACTTTCCCACACCGCCCACCTGCTCTGCCGCCTGCTGCGTCGCACCAGACAGCACGTCGTCCCACCGCAGCCGCCCGACGGCGTCGCCGCCGTCATCCGAGTCGGCGAAGTCGGCCGGCGGAGGTGGCTCAGACGTGTAGGTCAGCGGCGCGCGCGTGAAGTAGACCTCCTGCTTGAGACCCAGGAAAACGTCCATCTGCAACCAGGTTTTAGCGGGTTGTGGAGGGGAGGGGGGGGAGAGGGGGGGGGGTCAAGCGGGCGGAGGGGGGCTCGTGAAGGTCAGCGCGTTGAGTAGACTTCCTGCCTACGACCGAGGAGCACGTCCATCTGTGCGGGTTGTGCGGGGGAGGGGTGGGTCAAGCGGGTGGTGGGTGTTCGTGAGTGGTACGCACATTGAGTAAACTTCCTGCTTACGACCGACGAACATGTCCATGTGCGCCAGGTTTTGGCAGGTTGTGCATGGGTTATGGAGGGGAGGGGGGTTTCAAGCGGGCGAAGGGTTCCCTTGGCGGCGCTGGAGGCCGACCACCATGGCGCCACACATGCGCTGCATGCCAGCACTACCCCCCTCCCTCCCCTCTCCCTCCCTCCCCTCCCCTCCATCGCACCTGCAGCTGCCTGTCCTCGTCCACCCACAAATTGTTGAACCGGCGCTTGAGGCCGACCACGAGCGCTGCGTACGCGCCAGTGCCGGCGCGCCGCAGCTGGCTGCCCTCCGGCTCAAAGATGAGGATGCGCTCGGTGTGGAGGGCCTGGGAGCCTGCGTGTGTGTGTGTGTGTGTGTGCACTAATGCTCAGCTGGCTGCCTTCCGGCTCAAAGATGAGGATGTGCTCGGTGTGGAGGGGGCCGGGGAGCCTGCGTGGTGTGTGTATGTGTGAGTGGGAGGGGGGGGGAGAGTGAGTGTGTGCATCAGAGCTCAACTGGCTGCCTGCAGGCTGCCCTCTTCCGCCGTGGTAGGGGCACCCCCCCTCGAAGCACAGAGAGAGAGAGAGACATACGTTGCAGTTCTGACCGCTCGGGAAACCTAGATAACGGCTCTTGCCTACAGGTGCTAGAACCCCCCCCCCCCCACACACACACACGCACCTGTGTACAGCCACGCGTGCATATCTCCGCTGACCATAAACAGCCCGGCCGACACACTCAGCGCTTCCACCCCATCCCCACTACCCCCTGCACATGCTCTCTCTCTCTCTCTCACACACACACACGCACGCACATTCCATTCCAAAGTGTAACCCGACTGCAGCAACACTGCCCGTACTAAAGTACTGGCAATGTTCCAGAGGTCAAATGGCACTTGTGTGTCGGTCTACATCGGGTGACCGATCAGCGCATGCACATACACCTCCTCTCTCACACGCACCTGTGTACAGCCACGCGTTCATATCTCCGCTGACCATAAACAGCTCGGCCGACGCACTCAGCGCGTCGCGTCGCACGCGCGCTGCAAACGTTGCGGCGTCGCACCCGAGCAGCGACCACGGCGGGGGCACCGCCGCCGCCGCCGGCGCTCCCTGTGCCTGCTGCTGCTGCTGCTGTGCGCCCTGCTGCTCCTGCTGCTGCTGCTGCTGCTGCGCCTGCTGCTGCGCCTGCTGTCCCTGCTGCTGCTGCGAGCCCATCCCCGCGCCCTGCTGCGCTGAAGCTTGCCCCTGCTGCTGCGCCTGCTGCCCTTGCTGCTGCGCCTGCTGTCCCTGCTGCCCCTGCATTGCCCGCTGCTGAGAGCCTGAGGCCGCTGCGCCACCGTCGACGCCGGCCCCTGCTCTGCCCGCGGCGTGCGGCGACCCCGGCGGCGTCTCCGCCGCGCACTCCCCATGCAGCATGCGCTCCACACCTCCGTCCACACCTCTGTCCACACCTCCGTCCACACCTCCTCCCTCCACACACCCTGGCGGGCTGTCGCTCCCGAGCTGTGGCGGGGGCATCGGCGGCGGCGGCGGCAGGTCACTGCTCGCACCGCTTCCGCCGTTTCCGTGTCCGTCGCCGCGTGGCGGCTCCCACGAGGTCGTCTTGTTGATGTGGTCGACGAAAAAGAGGCGGTTGGAGGCGGGGTCGACCTATGGGGTAGGGTGCATGGGGGTGTGGGTATGGGGGGAGGCGGGGGGATTTTACAGTCCGCCGGAGTGTGTGTGTGCGTGTGTCCGCAGACGTCTTGTTGATGTGGTCGACGAAGAAGAGGCGGTTGGATGCGGGGTCGACCTATGGGGTGGGGGGTGCATGGGTGGGTTGAGGAGGGTGTGCGTGTGTGTGTCTGTGTGTGAGCACGCGTGTGTGTGTGTGTGTGTGTGTGTGTGTGTGTGTGAGAGTGTGTGTGTGTGTGTGTCTGTTTCTGTGTCCGTCGCCGCGTGGCGGCTCCCACGAGGTCGTCTTTTTGATGAGGTCGACGAAAAAGAGGCGGTTGGATGCGATGTCGACCTCTGGGGTGGAGTGTGTGTGTGCGTGTGTGTGGTCAATTTTACAGTCCGACAGAGTGTGTGTGTGCACCCAGTCATGTTTTGATGTGGTCGACGATGAAGAGGCGGGTGGAGGCGGGGTTGAACTTTGGGGTGGAATGTGTGTGTGTGTGTGTGGTCGATTTTGCAGTCCGTCGGAGTGTGTGTGTGTGTACAGTCGTCTTGTTGATATGGTCGACGAAGAAGCGGTGGTTGGAGGCGGGGTCGACCTCTGGGGTGGGATGCATGGGTGTGTGGGTGAGGGGGGGGGGGGCATGCACCTCTGGTCACGCACGAGGCTGCTGGTGTAGGAGACGGGAGGGGGCAGCGCAGCTCAGCACAGCACAGCACGGCACAGTGCAGCACAAGCAGGAAGCCGCCTTGGTATTAATTACCAGGAGGGTGACGGGAGGGGGCAGCACAGCTCAGCACAGCACAGCATACCGCGGTACGGCACAGCACGAGCAGGAGACCGCATTGATCTTAATTATCAGGAGGGATAAGGGAGCGGCGCAACGCAGCACGAGCAGGAGGCCGCCTTGATACGAGCAGTAGTGAGGGGGGGGGGGCAGCGCACCACAGCACGGCACGGCACACCACAGCACACCACAGCACGGCACACCAAACCACATGACGGCACACCACAGCGCAGCACATGATGTGGGCCTTGCGGTGTGCGCCACACACGATGGCACAGAACAAAAAAAAACCAGTACAGCACACCAAACCACAGAGCAGTTCACATCACACCACACCACACCATGGCACAGCACATGACGTGGGATCTGAGGTGCGCGCCACACACGATGGCACAGCGCAAAAAACACATCACGACACAGCGCAGCGCAGCCCAGCCCAGCACGGCACAGCACATGACCTTGGCTTTGCGGTGTGCCACCCCACCACGGCACAGCGAAAAAAAAACACCACGGCACAGCGCAGCGCAGACCAGCCCAGCCCAGCATGGCACAGAACATGACCTTGGCTTTGCGGTGTGCCACCACACTAGGACACAGCGCAAAAAGAACATCACGGCACGGCACAGCACAGCACAGCGCAGCGCAGCACGGCACAGCACAGCACAGCACGGGACGGCACATCACAGCAATGCACAGTACGGGACGGCACAGCACATCGCGACACAGCGCAGCGCAGCACGGGACGGCACAGCACATGACCTTGGCTTTGCGGTGTGCCACCACAGTAGGGCACAGCGCAAAAAGAACATCACGGCACGGCACAGCGCAGCGTAGCACGGCACAGCGCAGCGTAGCACGGCACAGCGCAGCACACCACAGCACGGGACGGGACGGCACAGCACATGACCTTGGCTTTGCGGTGTGCCACCACACCACGACACAGCGGAAAAAACCCACGGCACAGCGCAGCGCATCCCAGCCCAGCATAGCACAGGACATGGCCTCGGCTTTGCGGTGTGCCACCACACTAGGGCACAGCGCAAAAGAACATCAAACCACAACGTAGCGCAGCATACTACGGCAGAGCACAGCACAGCACGGGATCACCTTGGCCTCGATGTGTGAGGGCAGCGGTCCGCATGCTGCGAGCTGTTGTGCGAGCTGGGGGGTCAGTCCCTGCGTGTGCACGTGCGTGTGTGTGTGTGTCTGAAGCAAGCGAGTGCACAGTCAGTCCCTGTGTGTATGTTGTAGGCAAGCAGGCAAGCAGGCAGGCAAGCATGCATACAGCCTTAGCAGGCATGCAGGCAGGCAGGCGGCCCCAATATGCAACCCACCTTTCCCAATTTGCCCTTCGCCTGCGACAAGGGGCCTGCCCGTCACCCAAAAACCTAATCCTAAATCGTAGCAGCCCACTTGACCATGGCCCTCGTGTGCGACGACTAGCCTGCCCTTAACTCCAACACCCCAGCACTAGTAGGCTCTGGCACCTCACGCCAAGGTGTGGCGTGTGTGGCAGTTGGGGGAGGCAGCCGACCTTGGCCGTGGACAGTTGGCAGCAGGGCGCAGGCAGGCAAGCAGCCCTAATATGCAAGCGAGCGGCCTGCCCTTCCACCCAACACCCCAACACTAGAAGGCTCTGGCACCTCACCATGGCATTTGACAGCTGGGGGAGGCAGCCGACCTTGGCCTTGGGCAGTTGGCAGCAGGCAGGCAAGCAGCCCTCACACGCAAGCGAGCGGCCTTCCACCCAGCACCTGCCCTTCCATCTAACACCCCAACACTAGCTAGTAGGCCCAGGCAACGCACCTTGGCATTTGACAGTTGGGGGAGTGGACAGTGGCCGTGGGCAGGGAACAGTTGGCAGCAGACAGGCAAGCAGCTCTAGGCAAGTAGCCCTAGGCAAGCGAGCGGCCTGATCTTGCACCCAACACCCCAACACTAGTAGCTCCTAGACCCTACCTTGGCGTGTGACAGTTGGGGAAGGCAGCCGACCTTGGCCGTGGGCAGCTGGCAGCAGGCAGGCAAGCACAGCCCTAATAAGCAAAGTGAGCGGCCTGCCCTTCCACCCAACACCCCAACACCTGCTACTAGGCCCAGGCACCCCACCTTGGCGTGTGAGAGTTGGGGGAGGCAGCCGACCTTGGTCGTGGGCAGCTGGCAGCAGGCGGGCCCGGAGCCCTAATAAGCAAGTGTGCATGCAGGCAGCCCTAAGCAAGCGAGTGCGCAGGCAGGCAGGCAGGAAGGCAGGCAGGCAGACAGGCAGGTGCCCATAAGCAGCCCAGGCAGGCATGGAGCCCTAATAAGCAAGCAAGTGTGCAGGCAGGCGGGCAGGAAGGCAGCCCTAATACGCAAGCGAGTACAGGCAGGCAGGCAGGCAGGCAGCCCTAAGCAACCTTCCTAGAGCTCACCCTAAGCAGCCCTAGATGTGTGTGTGTGCAGGCAGGCAGGCAGGCAGCCCTATGCAACCCACCTAGAGCTCACCCTACGCAGTCCTGCTAAGCAAGCGAGTGCGACGGCAGGCAGCCCGAAGCAGCCCTTAGCGAGCCCTAAGCGAGCGAGTGTGCAGGCAGGCAGGCAGCCCTATGCAACCTTCCTAGAGCTCACCCTACGCAGCCCCGCTAAGCAAGCGACTGCGACGGCAGGTAGCCTTAGTGACAAGTGAGCAGCCCACCCTACGCAGCCCAAAGCAAGCAAGTGCGCAGGCAGGCAGGCAGCTAAGCAGCCATGTAAGCAGCGCCTGGCAGCCGTAGGCAGGCGAGTGCGCCGGAACGCAGGCAGCCCAAACTCAGCAAGCGAGTGTGGCGGCAGGCAGACAGGCAGGCAGGATTCAGGCAGGCAGGAGGCAGGCCATCAGGAGGCAGGCAGGCAGGCAGGCAGGCAGGCAGGCAGGCAGGCAGCCCAAACTCAGCAAGTGAGTGCAGCGGCAGGCAGGCAGGAGGCAGCCAGGCAGGAGGTAGAAGGCAGGCAGGCAGGAGGCAGGCAGGCAGGTAGGCAGGCAGGCAGCCCAAACTCAGCAAGCGAGTGCGGCGGCAGGCAGGCAGGCAGCCCTAACTCAGAGCAAGCAAGCAAGTGCTGCAGGCAGGCAGGCAGGCAGGCAGGCAGGCAGGTAGCCCCAGTAGCTCAGCACCCCACCTTTGCCATTTTGGCCCTCGTGTGTGGCGACGGGCCAAGCACGGGCGGCGCTGACGCGGTGCTGCCGAGGTGCTGCTGCTGCCGCGAGGAGGAGGAGCCTCCTCCGCTGTTGGGCGGCTTGAGGTCCTGCGCAGATGAGATCAGCAGTGCTGGCAGACGGTCAGTCGTGTGTACATATATAGAAGCAGCGACGGGCGGCGCCGACGTGGTGCTGCCGACGGGGTCGTCATGCTGGTGCCGCGAGGAGGTGTTGGGCGGCTTGAGTTCATGTGCAGCGCAAGGCGGCGGTGAGAACAGGGTTGCGGTCGGATCTGCAGCAGCAACGCTGCCGAGGGGGTGCTGCTGCTGTTGCCGCGAGGAGGTGTTAGGCGGCTTGAGGTCTTGAGCAGATAAGATCAGCAGTGCGGGCATGTCGTCTGTCATACATACACCAGCAGCGCTGCCGAGGGGGGGTGGGGCGTCCAGTGATTCCCCTGCGAGCCGTATACCGCTCCGAGCCGGATTTCCCAGTTCCCAGAAAACCACCCCACACTTAGTGGGTGAGGGCGTGGAGCGATGCGTTGGAAAGCTCTTGCCGAGAGCAGCACAACGGCATGCATCGCATGAATACCTACTGTGTATTGTGCCAAATATGAGCGGTCAAAGTTGCAAAAACGAATTACTAAAATCCTTCCCAGGGACCACTGGGGGCGTCCTGCTGCTGCTGCTGCCACAAGTAGGAGGAGGAGGCCTCACCAGTGCATATCTCATTTACTACTGACTCTCACTACGCACCTGCACCAGGCTATGCAGCCCCCTGTTGAGCTCCTCGCCCAGCCGCTCAAATGCGCTCACCACGCATGGCGAGGAGGCCTCAAAACTGATGACAGCCTGCAGGAGATCCTCCTATATACAAGTAACAAGTAACAAGTAACACGGGGTTTCCAGCTAAGCAGGCTACTCTTCTACTTGAGATCACCCGCCGATACTCCAGCCCACTTGAGTGTACTAGAGAACCGCCGGCTCCCGGCCAATAGACTACCGCTCCCGCCGGCTAGACTACCCCAAACAGCGGTCTCTGAGAGACATGTCTGGCAAGGAGCATATAGGAGAGGACCTTCCTCAGGGTCACAGTAGTGGCCTTGTGGCCAGTCAAGCCGGCAGAGCCGACTGGCGCTGACTGGAACGGTCCCCGCCTGGCAGTGCATGGCTGTCCAGCTCTCGTTTGCATGGGGCTCAGCCGGCGCCCCATGCCTCATGCATGGCCAGGTCCCACCCTCCAGGGGGGCATGGACGACAGAGTTGTCATGGAGGCTGCCTGAAGACCTTCCAACGCCAGTCACCGGCAGACGAGCGCCTCCGAGGGTGAGCGCGGTGACGAACGCTGCGAATGGTGAAGCGGATATACTCTGTGTTGCCTCGGCGGTCACCACCGCTGAAGCCGTGATGGTAGCCCGCCTCCACGGGCAGCCATCTTGACCAATGTCCAGCATGCATTGACGGGCGCCAGCTCCTCCGCTCGTCGATCAACTCGTCGAGATCGGTGCCGCATGGCGTCCTGCATGGGGGGAGGATAAGGGCCGTCTCCCAGCACGGGCCGCGGCAGCGCCGCGGCTACTCGCCAAGCCATGGCAGCGCCGGGCAAGCCGCTACTGTAGTGTTCCACCGAGGGGCAGTCTAGCAGGAGCCAGGCCAGTCGTATTTTACCCCGCTCGTCAGCGGCACGGAGATCCTCGTCACCAGCAGCGCCGCATTGCTGGGTCCAGGGCTCGGCGACGAGAACGCGCCTCCGTTAATCGAGCCCCTCCTATATAGATCACTTATTTCCTCCTAAATATCAGGAGATCCTCCTATATAGATCAGTCATTTCCTCCTAAATATCAGGAGATCCTCGTATATAGATCAGTTATTTCCTCATAAATATCAGTCTAGGTCCCAGTCCGCACCTGCACCAGGCTCTGCAGCCCCCTGTTGAGCTCCTTGCCCAGCCGCTCAAACGCGCTCACCGACCGCGCCGCGCGGAAGGGTGGCGGGGGCGGGGACGCACAGCTGGACCCGTCGCCGCTGCTGCTGATGGCGCCTGTGTGCGTGTGCGTGTGTGTGTGTATGTGTGTGTGTGTGTGTCGGTGCTACTAACGCCTGCGCACAACATGAGAACACAAGTATACGAGCGATCGTGTGTGTCTCTATCCCGTGCGCCCACCCACCTCCACCGCCCTCGAGGAACGCCCCAGCGCTGACTGCCGCGCTGCTCTTGCTCCGCCGACTGTGGCCGCGGCTCCTGCGAGGGGGGGTGGAAGGATGTGCGTGTCTGTCTGTCTCCCTGTCCGTCCGTCCGTCCGTGCGTCCGTCCGTCTGTCTGTCTGTCTGTCTGTCTTTCTGTCTGTCTGTCTGTCTGTCTGTCTGTCTGTCTGTCTGTCTGTCTGTATGCCTGTCTGTCTGTCTGTCTGTCTGTCTGTGTTTGTGCGCGTGCGTGCGTGAGTGCTTGTAATGCAGCGCTGCTGCCGCTCTTGCTCCGCCGGCTGTGGCCGCGGCTCCTGGGGTGGGGGATGGCCGTGTATTTGTGTGTGGTGGTGTGTGTGTGCGCGTGCGTGCATGTGTGCATGTGCACGCAATCCAGATTGCCCGCCTGTGGCTGCGGCTCCTGGGAGGAAGTGTGTGTGTGTGTGTGTGTGTGTGCTGCGTGTCGGCAGCGACAGCGTTCGCTGGACCTCAACAGGGCACTGGTGAGGGATTATACAGCCAGTGTGATGCCACAAATGGTGCCCCCAGTTCCACCCCAGCCCACCCAGGTGACACAACACAAGTTACAAAAAACCACAGTTTGAGTAGCCCTCTCACCTCGAGGAGGCCCCTCACGCTGTCTATAATCCAGCATCCACTCCCTCCCCTCTATCCTCCATCCTCCAGCCCTCCCCATCATAGAGTATCATCCCCAGCCTATATCCTCTATCCTCCAGCCCTCCCCATCAGATAGTATCATCTGGGCCCTCCAGTCACGGAGTATGATGATGATGATGTTGCAGTTTGTGTGACACCAGTAATGATGTATGAGACCTGTGCCGGCGCTTGCGCCCAACACCTTAACTCAGTTTCAGGCTGAAGTTGGCTGGCCCCCTGGTAGGGTGACGGTACCCCCCCACACGCGCGCACGCACTGGGTCTACAGGGCAGCATAGACAGATCCCATGAACCACTGCACCTTGAGGCGGCGCCTCCAACAACGCCACCACCCACGCTCGCCGATCCTCCCAGCAGTCCGCCCGGGAGCGGTGGCGCGCCGTTGGCGGGCGGGGAGCCGCCCGCGGGCGGTGGGGGGGGAGCCGAGACGATGGAGAGGCCCAGCTCTCGGCACTGCTCCACTAGCACCTGTGTGAATGCGTGTGTGTGCGTGTGTGTGTGTGTGTGCGTGTGCGTGTGTGTGCGTGTGGGGGGGAAGGCGTGTGTCCCAGTGCACGAGTCAAGACTTCGTGACAATTGCCGTGCATTGCTGCAAGTAGTACAGACATTGCCGGTGCATGCGGACGGCCTCATGTAACGCTTGGTTGGTTGGTTGTGTGTGTGTGTGTGTTTGTGCGTGTGTTTGTGTTGTGGTGCAAGTGGCTGGCGTTGGAACAAGCTACGATTGCTGTTGTTTGCTGTTTGCCAGCACATATGTGTGGACGCTGTCCACACCGCCCCCCTCCACACCCCACACCACCACACTCCACACCTGCACCGCCGCGAAGAAGCTCGACACGTTGGTGTGATCAAGCGAGCCCACGCCCTCCCCCCCCTCCCATTCACACCCTACACCCCACACACCTGCAATGCCCCAAAGAAGCTCGACACGTTGGTTCGATCAAGCGAGTCCACGCCTTCCTCCCCCTCCTCCCCCTCCCAGTCACACCCTACACCCTACACACCTGCACTGCCCCAAAGAAGCTCGACACGTTGGTGTGATCGAGCGAGTCCACGCCCTCATCCCCCTCCCAGTCACAACCTGCACCCCACACACCTGCACCGCCCCAAAGAAGCTCGACACGTTGGTGCGATCGAGCGAGTCGGTACATGAGGCCGCCCCCTTCACACCCCACACCTCCCCCCCTTCACATCCCTCACCAATTGTAGGCGTCTGATGATTCCCAACATGGATAGTTCCGAGACAGAAACACACACACCTGCACTGCCCCAAAGAAGCTCGACACGTTGGTGCGATGAAGCGAGTCCACGCCCTCCTCCCCCTCCCATTCACACCCCATTTACACCCCACACACCTGCACAGCCCCAAAGAAGCTCGACACATTGGTGCAATCGAGCGAGTCGGTACATGATGTCGCCCCCTTCACACCCCACACCTCCTCCCACACCTGCACTGCCCCAAAGAAGCTCGACACGTTGGTGCGATCGAGCGAGTCGGCGCAGTTGTAGCGCATGAGGCCGCGCTGCTCACGCCACACAGTGTGGGAGCCCACACCCACTGCGTGCGTGCGTGTGTGTGTGTGTGTGTGTGTGTGTGTGCGCGTGTGGATGCGCATGAGGCCACGGTGCTCGCGCCACAATGTGGACGGTGTGGGAAGTGTGGGCCGCACCAGCTCCGTGTGTGTGTGTGTGTGCGTGTGTGTGCCACACAGTGTGTGAACTGTCTCTCACGCAGTGTGGACAGTGTGGGCCACACCAGCTGCCCACACCCACTGCGGGCCAACGCAAGGGTTAAGAGCGCGCGCGTGTGTGTGTGTGTGTATGTGTGTGCGTCAGTGGCGCATACAGACGTTGATACGCGTGTCGCACGGGAGGGTTGTGTGGCGGGACCCCCGTGTCACAAACCCTACACAAACTCATCGCTGTTGCATACAACCCTCCTTAATTTCGCTGTATTTGAGTTGGCTGCCAGCTACCTGCATTGTCGCTTGTGAGCGACGCCTGCGCTATCCCTCTGAACTAATGCAAGCGGGGGGGGGGGGGGGGGGGAGATAAAGGAGCAGGCGTCTGTCTGTCGTGTGTGCGATATCCACACATGTCCACACCAACCCTAAACTCTAAACCCTTAAGCCCTCAAACTGTGCCTGTGCTGGTGCTTGTGGGCGACGCCTGCGCTATCCCTCTCACCTAATAAAGGGGAGGGGGGGGGGGGGAAGAAGCAGGCGGCTCTGTCATGTGTGCGATATCCACGCATGCCCACACCACATAGCCCCGAAAACGTAAACCCTAAAGCCCTTAAGCTGTACCTGCATTGGTGCTCGTGGACGACGCCTGCGCGAGCGCCACGGCGCCAGCTGTGAAGCCGTGCGATGGGAGCATGTCAGAGACCTCGCGCCAGAACGCACGGGCGGAGCCCTCGTGGCCAAGCCGCCTGCGTGCGTGCGTGCGTGCGTATGTGCGTGAGAGAGAGAGACACACAGAGAGAGAGAGAGCGAGAGAGAGAGCGAGAGAGAGCGAGAGAGAGAGAGAGAGAGGGAGGGAGGGAGGGAGGGGGGAGAGAGATCCCTCGTGGCCCAGCCGCCTGCGTGCGTGCGCGTGCGCGTGTGAGAGAAAGAGAGAGAGAGAGAGAGAGAGAGAGAGAGGGAGGGAGGGAGGGAGGGAGAGAGGGTGAGAGAGAGCCCTTGTGGCGCAGCCGCCTGCGTGCCTGGAATGCGTGAGTGTGCGTGAGAGAGACAGAGAGCAAGAAAGCGAGCTAATGTTATCTGCAGCGCGCACAGCACGCCCATCACTACACACACACACGGCCGCATATCCCAGTGGCAGGTTGTGCTCTCTCCGCAGTGCGCGTGGCATGCGCCATGACAACACACAGACAGACACAGACACAGGCACAGACACACACACACACGGCCGCCCACCTGTCCAACTCGTGCCAGTCCAGAGCAACGTAGCCCAGCGGCAGCTTGTGCTCTTTCCGCAGCGCGCACAGCATGCCCTCAAAGACAGCGCCGAGCATCGCCTCCGAGCCTGCACGGGTAAGACAAATACAACAACAGGCGGGGGATACAAAAATAGATGGATGCGGAGCAGCTCAGCACAAACACAACGCCGCGCATCGTCTCCAACCCTGGATGGGGGAGGCTAAGCAGGCAGGGGCTAATTAGCGGTAGGCGCGGCGCAGCAACTAAAAGACAAACCAGCACCGAGCATCGCCTCGGAGCCTGCTGTAGTGGGGAAGACAGCAACAACGGCAACTGAGGGGTCTCATAACGTTATGGAGGAAGTGTAGCACAGCATGCCCTCAAAGACAGCATCGAGCATCGCCTCCGAGCCTGCTCGCGCAAAACAGCAACAACAGCAGAGGGGGGCTCATATAAGAGGCGGGTGCAGAGCAGCGCAGCACAGCAAAGAGCCCCCAAACGCACCATGCTTCTCCATGCCCGCCACCCCCTGCCGCAGCAGCGACACAAACACTTGCAA
Source organism: Chlamydomonas sp. UWO 241 (assembly GCA_016618255.1). Taxonomy (NCBI): domain Eukaryota; kingdom Viridiplantae; phylum Chlorophyta; class Chlorophyceae; order Chlamydomonadales; family Chlamydomonadaceae; genus Chlamydomonas; species Chlamydomonas priscui. The sequence goes on along the minus strand of VFSX01000006.1, from coordinate 1,258,470 downwards.
AAACACATATACACACACCCCATGCACCGCTTCACTCCAAACGCATCATCCCTCTCCATGCCTGCCACCCCCACCCCACCCCCCGCCCTGCCGCAGCAGCGACATGAACACTTGAACGCATACACACACACACACACACCATATACGCGCAGCAGCAGGCGTGGCTGCCGCTGAAGGCGCTGTTCGCGCAGGCGATGCAGGAGGGGAGGAAGGTGCGCTCTGCCAGGGGTTGCCTGTGGGTTGATGACAAGCAGGTGCTCGCGGGCGGGGTGCTGCCGCCGCGGGAGCCGGCGCAGCAGGGCGGGGGAGAATACCCACCACCACCACCACCAGGGGCGCAGCATGCCGGGGGGGGACAGCCAGTGGACACGGGGCCGGACATGGGGCAGCTGCGGGAGCGGCGCTGCCGCGGCCGGCCGGGCCGGGGCACCACGGGGGACAGGCACTGACACTGCCACCAACAGGGGCGCAGCAGGCAGGGGGGGGCCAGGCGGTGGTCACGGATCTGGGCAGGTTGCAGCTGCCGAGGGTGGCGCAGCAGGCAAGAACGGGGTACCAGGGGGGGCATGCACTAACACCACCACCACCCGGGGCGCAGCAGGCATCGGGGGGGCAGATTGGGGGCACGGGGGCGGGCATGTGGCAGCCGCCGGGGTCGGGCATGTGGCAGCCGCCGCTAGGAGCAGGGTTCCAGGGGGGGCAGGCACCAACACCAACGGCACAGACCGCAGGTGGGGGGCATCCCTGGGGCATGGGTCCGGGCATGTGGCAGCCAGGGGCAATGCAAGAGGGGGCAGGGACGGCAGCACTGCAGCTTCAGATACACCATCTGCAGCAGCAGCTGCAACAGCTAACGGGCACGGGGCAACAGATGGGCATGGGGCAGCAGCAACAGGCTGCAGGGCTGCAGGCATTGCGCGTGCCGCAGCACACAAACGCAAGGCAGCAGCACATGGGCAATGCGGCACAGGCACAGGCACAGGCACAGGCACAGGCACAGGCACAGGCACAGGCACAGGCACAGGCACAGGCACAGGCACAGGCACAGGCACAGGCACAGGCACAGGCACAGGCACAGGCACAGGCACAGGCACTGGCACAGGCACAAGCACTGGCACATGAGGGCATGGGGCAGGCGCAGCAGCAGACGCAGCACCAGATGGCAATGGGGATGCAGCAGCAGCTGCAGCAGCAACATCAGCAGGCGGGGGCACAAACATGGGGGCCGCAACACATGGGCATGTGGCAGCACCAGCAGGCTGGGGGGGGCCAGCATGCGGGGACGGGCGGGGGGGGGACACCACTGGCGGCGGGGCCGCCGCATCAGGTGATGACTGGGCCGCCGGCATGGGACCCCATTGGCGTAGGGCAGCAGCATGCTGGAATGGAACAGCAGCAGGGCATGGGGTCGGCGAGGGGGGGGGCAGGGCCACTGGGGGCGCTGGGGGCGCCCCCGGTGGCGGCAATGGGCCCCATGCACGACGCGGAGCACACCGGGATGGCCGGGCACGGCGGGGCCGGGCCCAGCCGGCCGGGCCACGCCCCGGCATCGGGTTACGCGTAATGACGTGGAACGTTAAAGGGCAACACTATCACATAGACCAGAGCGCCGACGTCAGTAACTGGCTCTGGGCCACAACGGACATCATCGCATTCACTGAAACTGGGCATACCGGCGAGGCCCCCGGGGCTATTAGGGGGTTCAAGTGCCTAGCATGCAGCCGACGCCCATACACCGCTAAACACGGGGGGGTGGCGCTTCATGTGCGCTCCACGATCGCGAGCCACGTCAAGGTGGTGGAAGACACCCCAGCGCTGGGGATGCTTTGGTTCAGGATTAGGCTCAAGGGGGGGAGGGACGTGTACGCGTGCGCTGTCTACCTCCCCCCCCCCACCTCCACGTACCTCCGGGACGTACCTGTTGTCGGCGGAAGCCCACATGCTGGCTCTCGCCCAAGGGATAGCCAAGTACAGGGAGCTGGGGGAGGTGCTAGTTTTGGGGGACCTCAACGCCCGCACCGGCCAAGCGGACGACAGGGGGGGGCACGACGCCGAGGGGGGTGACCCCGCCCTCGCGCTGACCGCTTGGGACATCACACGGGCTGGGCGGGTAGGACAGCGGACGTCTGCCGACCACGGGCCGCAGAACGCGCACGGGAGGGACATGATTAGACTGTGCCGAGACACCGGGATGGTGATTCTGAACGGGCGCTTGCCAGAGGATGAGGGGGGAGCACACACATTCCATGCAACAGGCAGGAATGCGCACAGCGTTGTTGACTACCACGTTGCATCGCCGGCACTCATGTTTAGCGAGACGGGGGCCCCGCGGGAGGGGGCCACGCTCAGGGTGCATACGATCCCCACCCTGCCAGGCTGGAAGGGGTCCTTTGACCACTGCCCAGTTGTGCTGACCATGGGCGAGGCGGCCGGTGAGGCGGTCGCCACGCCACACCCTACCATGCCATGCACCACGCCAACTAGATTTAGGTGGCCTGAGGGGGGGGAGCGTGCCTACGCACGGGAGCTGCAGGGGGTGGCGGCAGAGATCAAGGGGGCGCGGGAGGCCCCCACGGTAGATGAGGAGCAGGCGCTCCTAGAAGGGGCGGTTGAGCGGGCAGCGCGGGCGCTGCACGCGTCAGGGGCGGCTGGGGCGGTGCTGGTAAAACCAGGGGGGGGGGGCGCATCAGTGCGACCACACAACACATGGTATGCCCAGGAGTGCAAGGAGGCACGGCAGGCGTATCGAGAGGCCGAGAGGGCGCACGGGGCGCAGTCGACGCTGACCTCAGCAGCGTTCAGGGCGTATAGGCAGACCACGCGACGCGTGCGCCGGGCATGGGAGGCCCAGGAGTACGACGCTATGCTCAAACACATGCATGGCGCCCCCAGGAAATTCTGGCGCAAGGTTAAACCAGGGAGCCAGGGAGGGGGGCTGAGGGATGTAGAGGGGTGGACGACCTACTTTGAGGGCCTGGTTGGGGGCGAGCATGCCCATGGGGAGCTGCAGGAGGGAGGGAACCCGTTTTCGGATGCCTCCGAAGGAAATAAGCAGCGGGCACGAGTACTCAACGCTTGGATCACCGAGGACGAGGTGAGCACAGCCCTCCTGGGCATGGCGGCGGGCAAAGCGCCGGGCGTGGACGGCGTACCGGTGGAATTTTATCAAAGGGCATGGACTGGGGAGGGGGACACAGGGGGTGGGGGAGATGTGGAGGGGAGCGAGCCGCAACACGCGCTGCTTGAACCGATCACACATCTACTCAATCGGGTCTTCCGCGAGGGGTATCCCAAAGCATGGCACATGGGGGCAGTCACGCCGGTGCCGAAGAAAGGCAATCTGGACGAGCGGGACAACTATAGGGGCATCACGGTGGGTGGGGCGCTTGCTAAGCTCTATAGTCTGGTGCTACTCCGCAGACTAGACGACCTTGCTGAGAAGGGCGGCCATAGAGCCGCCGGGCAGGCAGGGTTCCGGAAGGGGCGGGGGACCCCTGACAATGCCTTCATCCTACAGCACATGATTGAGAGGCGCAGCCATGAGCGAAAACCGCTGTATACTGCCTTCATCGACTTTAGAAAGGCATACGACTGCGTGCATCGGCAGCTCATGTGGGAGTGCCTTAAGAGCCTGGGGGTGGGGGGGGCGTTTTTAGCAGCCCTGACATCACTGTACGATGGGGCTGGCATGTGCGTGCGCATAGACGGCACGGTGGGACCAGGCTTCACCACACGCCAGGGGGTCATGCAGGGCGACCCAATGTCGCCGCTTTTGTTTGGGCTGTTTATCGACTCACTAGAAGGGGAGCTTGACGCACAGATGCCAGAGGTCGGGGTCCCCCTAGGGACAGGAGCAAACAGGCGGCTCCTACGGTTACTCTTGTATGCAGATGACCTCGTGCTCATGGCAGAGACGCCGGAGGCGCTCCAGCGCTTGCTAGATGCACTTCACGTTTTTTGCAGGACGCACGCTCTCACTGTCAATGTCCGCAAATCTGAGGGGGTGGTGTTTAACGACCAGTACTGCCCGGTCACGAGCGCCAGGGGAAGGGTGACCCTGAAGTACGCTGGTATGGACCTGCCCATCAATCACGAGTTTAAATATCTGGGCATGCTTTTTGGGAGCCGTCGGGCAATAGGCGCGGGGCTGGAGCAGAGGCAGGGGGCGGGCCAGCGTGCACGCTTCGCCCTAGCGCGCAGATACGATGCCATGGGCCTCCACAACGTGGGAGTAAAGGCGCACCTGTTCAACGCACTGGTGCGACCTGTAATTAACTACGGGTGCGAGATCTGGGGCCCAGGGTTGATGGCGGGGGCGGGCATGGGGGTACAGGGGATCTTCTCGGGGGCAGCCGACAAGTGGGGGTTGGCTGGAGGGGACGGGGGCCCCTCCAAGGCGGCGCGCCGCAAGTGGCGCGCCATGGAAGCCCTGCACTTGCAATCTGTGCGCGAGGCCCTCCGTATTCGCAGGTGTGGGCAACAGCTATCGCTGCTGGCGACGGAGGTGGGCTGGCGACCGCTGTCGACCGACTGGCTGCGGCAGGCGGCGCGCTTCTGGGCGAAAGCGCTACGGCGGCCGGATGGCGATCTGCTGAAGGCGGCAATGCGGGAGAGCTGGGAGCTAGCGGCGGGTGGCGTGCGAGAGAGCTGGGTGGCACAGCTGAGCGAGTGCCTCAGCACAGTGGGGCACACGCTGGTGTGGGGCCAGGAGGCGGGGGGCATCGCCCGCCTGCTAGAGACAGCAGCGGCAGGTTGGCTGGCATCAGAGACCAGCACACCAGAGCTGCCAGAGGACGCCAACCAGCTCAGCGTCGTCCGCTCAGTGCCTGACTCATGGTCACACCGCTTCAAGATGCTTACTTACTTGCGGTGGATGGCAGACGACTGTGGCGGCGCACCAATGCTCTGGACGGGGCTGAACAGCGCCGCCCAGATCACGACACTCGCACGCTTTAGAATGGGGCTGCATGAACTGCAGATAGAGAAGGGGCGCCACACGGCGCAGGCAGAGCCACGCAGCCAGAGGCTCTGTCGCCTTTGTGGCATGCGGGAGGATGAGGCACACGTGATTTTTGAGTGTCCAGCGTATACGGAGACACGCGTACAGTTCCACACCCTTTTCCTGAGCGTCCCTGGGGACGATAAAGGCTTGGATGCGAAGATGCGGGCGTTTATGAACCCCAGCCCGGGGCTACTTTACCCTTGTTTTTGGCGTGACATGGCCAACTTTCTGGTCTCGTGCCTTGATATACGTAACACAAGCCTGGAGATGGTAGAGGATCGGGAGGAATAATTGACCTGAAGCGAACGATGTTTTGAATTAGGAGTCAATGAGGCAGCCACGATAGTGGCGGGGACCCAAGCGTGGGTTCCCGAGGAGCTGCGGTGGACTGTGCCGTTTGCAGTGCACCGCAGCTGGCGCACCTGAGAAATGCCCACGCTGGGTCTCACACGTGAAAGCTGCCTCAAAGATGACGACCTCAAAACGGAGTATGCAGAAGGAACATATTTATCCGCTATAACCGGGGGGCAAGCTTGCTTTCTAACCTATCACCAAATCCCACACTGTTGGTCACTACTGACCGCCTTTTCCAGCCCCTTTCTAGGTAGTTAGGCTTAGGGATGTGCCCCTCACCGAGTCCTTCTGTGCCTCCCCCCTTCAGCAGGGGGGGGGCCTGCGACACGTCCAATGTCGTGCTCGGTGCAACTACAAGGGGTCAGCTTCTGCTCAGAGCCGGGTTAAGGGTAACAGGTTGAGAATCCTGTGAATGCTGGTTGAAATCCCAGTTAGAAAACCCCTTAACACGTTAGAGGTTGCGGCCCGGCTGGATATCCTTTTCGGCCACGTCTTGGCCTTTCTCCCCACGGGGGGATGTCTCTTCTGGCAATTGGCGACGAACCTGCCTTGCGTTTTCCGTTTCCCAACATGCGCTCACCGACTTCAACAAGCGTTTGCTGCCGCTGCGGTAGGGGACCTAGGGGTGCGCCCACGCTCTTTACAGAGTTGGGGTTCCCTACCACCAACAGCCAGCCATCTCAGTAAGGTGCTCGGGCCATATGGCGCCGAGCACGGTCTTATACGCCTTTAGAGGTGTCCCTGACTGTAACATCCATCATCATCATCATATACCACTCAACGCACCATCCTTCTCCATGCCCGCCACCCCCTGCCGCAGCAGCGACACAAACACGACCGGGACGTTGATCGCGGCGCCGCGTGAGGAGGAGCACGGCTGCCGCCGCTGCTGCTGCACCGCTGCTGGCGCCGCCGCCGCCGCCGCAGTCGCGTCTGCTGCGATGGAAACCCTCGCCGCAGCTGCTGCTGCTGCCGCTGACGGTGCTGATGCCGGGCCGTCGCCCGGCCGCCCCGGCTCCTCGGCGCCCGAGCCGCGCGCGGCCACCGCGCCCTCCCCTGCCGCCCCTCCTGCACGCCCTCCGCCCGCCGGCGCCGCAGCCGCCCCCTTCCCTCGCCGGCCCGACCCTCCCCTCGGTTTTTTGCCCGCCGTTTTTTTGCCCGCCGCCGCACCTGGGCGGCCCGCCGCCGGGTCTGCTGAGCCTGTTGCTGCATCGCCTGCCGCCGCTGCTGCTGAGTCAGCGCCCGCCGCCGAGTCAGTTGCTGCGTCGGCTGCCGCTGCCGCTGACTCAGAGCCCGCCGCCGAGTCAGTTGCTGCGTCTGTTGCTGCTGCCGAGCGCTGACTCAGCGCTGCTGAAGCCGCCGCTGGGGGAGGCGCGCCCGCCGCAAGGGGGCTTACGGCAGCTGCAGCGGCAGCGGCGCTCCCTCCGCCGGCCAGCGTGCCCGCGTCCACTCCAGTGGGCTGGAAGCGCCGCTGCAGCCGGCGCACGTAGCAGCGCGCGCCCGCAAACGTGTTGTCCTTCTGGATGCGGATGTCGGGCATGCCCTGCGGTGCCATCAGAGCATGCGATGAAATGATAACATGGATGCCGCTAGCTGAACCGACAAGATGGTTAGGACATGCAAGACAGCAGCGCGCGCCCGCAAGCGTGTTTTTCCCTTGTGGATGCGGATGTCGCAGGTGTGTGTGTGTGTGAGCGTGTGTGTGCGTGTGCGTGTGTGTACTGCCGTCCGATCCCTGATTTTCCAACTCCCCGATGCCGGCATCCAAATCGGCTACATGGTCGACGGCACTCTCCAAACCCCTGATTCCCGTACTACAGACTATGCTACTACAACCCTCCCCCTCCTTCTCTACGCGGACGACATAGCTCTGATGGCTCTCGACATCGACGTCCTCAGAGACATGCTCGCCCTCCTCGATCAGATCTGCTCTGACCTCGCCCTCGAGATCAACTACGACAAGACTGTGCACCAAACCCTCGGCCACCCTTCTGCCCACACCGACGCCCCAGCACCAATCTCAATCCCTTCCACTTCCTCTGACATCCCCCACCTAGTCCACCCCACGGACAAATTCAAATACCTTGGCAGCATCCTGTCAACCCCCACCCCGTCCCTTGGCACCCTCGATGGAGAGATCTCCCGCCGGATCTCCTCTGCCTGCTACGCCTTCAACCGTCTCACACCCAGACTCTGGAAAAGTAACGACATCCAGCCCTCCACCAAGATCCAACTCTACAACGCCTTTGTCACATCCGCCCTCTTGTACAGCTGCCAAGGCTGGACACTCAACATCGCCCACACACACCGCCTGGAAGTGACTCACAACCGCTTCCTCCGCAGCATAAAGCGAATCCCCCACAACCTCTCCCCATCCTCCCCTCACACCTCCACCTCTGAGATGCACGCCAAGGACCCACCCACAGCGCCCATCATCAACGCCAACAAACATCGGATGTCGTTTATCGGATCCCTTGCCCGCCACCTCCCTCCCTCCCCCCCTCTCCCCCTTCCCCCCACCCACCTATCACCCCCTCCCAACACCTCAATCTTCCCACCTACTGCCGCTCTCTTTATGTTCCGACGCCCAGATGCCTGACAGGGTGGGTGCCATCACCTCGTACCGTCTCAACGCCCACGAGATGTTCACGTGTGCCCAGTTCATGAGTGTTGTCAAGACGCTTTACGAGAAGGCCGTCAAGGCACACGCCGAGGACCCTGCGATCACCCCTCCTGAGCTCGCCGCCATCCTGGCGGCCAGGAGGCTCCCTCCCAAGTGGACCACCCTAGCTAGGTTCCCACACCTGTGGACAGCATCTGCCGCAGGGTAGCTGAGGCCGGATCAGCCCCACAACCGTAACCACACGCAGCAAAACCACAATTGACAGTTTCTGATGACAGTTGTTCGGATCCCGCAAAAAAAACCCAAGCCCACGGATATCCTCTCGTACTAGCACATATGGTTGGTCACCCGCTTCTGAACGAACTTAAGATCCAAGGGTCCTCGACTCATGAAACGATTGCCGGGGGGTGCTTTAGCACTGGCAAGAGCCGTTATCTAGGTTGCCCGAGCGGTGTGAACTGTAACGTATTTCTCTCTCTCTCTCTCTGTGCACGCGTGTGTCCATGTGTGTGTGTGCAGGGGGGGGGGGGGGCATGGACAAGGACAAAAACGGAATTACGATGTCGGGCACGCCCTGCGGCGCCACCACACGCGGCGCGTGTGGTGAGTACAGCACTGCCTCGGTACGGTCTAGACGTATGCTAACGACAGTAGCGCGCGCCTGCGAATGTGTCGTACTTATGGATGTGGATGTCGGGCATGCACTGCGGCGCCATCATCAGCCGTCGAGTGTGTGCCTCGATTCAGTTAAGATCTGCCTACGACCGCAGAGCACCGAGATCTCTCTTGATTAACATAGCTGCATATGCATGCCTCACCAAGCACCCCTGCTTTCCCCACCACGCCCGAGAGCTGGTGATGCCACCCACCATTCCCGAGTTCTTGATCTTGGTGCGCCACCACAGCGGCACGCTGCCCCTGCGCCACGCGTACCGACTCCACACGTGCTCCATGCCGCCCACTGCCGCCGCCGCACCACTGCTGCCATTGCTGCCATTGCCAATGCTAGCACCGTTGTGATTTCCACCGACCTCCCCTGCCGCCGCCGCTTCGGCACTGCCGTTGCTAGCACCGCCGCCTGCTGCCGCCGCTGCACCGCCGCTGGCGCCGCCACTGCCGTTGCTGGCGCCACCTCCCGCTGCCGCAGCTGCGCCGCTGCTGGCGTTGCCATTGGCACTGTCGACCCCTGCGCTGCACGCAGTGCCAGAGATGTTGCCGCTGCCGCCGCTGCCGACCGCGCTGCTCGGGGCCCCCGCGCCGGCCACGCGCTCGCGCCACACGAGCTGCTCGCACTCGATCTCGTTGGCGGGCTCGTTGAGCGCGTTGAGGCCGCGTGCCTGTGTGTGCGTGTATGTATTTGTGTGTGTGTGTGTGTGTGTGTGTGCGTGCGTGTGTGGCAGGGATTTCCTTGGGACCAGTCATCCTTTTGTTTTTCCCGGAAAAGGTTTCCCGGTTTCGTATGGATTTTGGGCTGCGGCCCGAAGAATCGGGAAGGAAACCCCTGATATGTGTGTGCGTGTGTGCGTGTGTGCGTGTGTGCGTGTGTGTGTGTGTGTGTGTGTGTGTGGTTGGCATCCGTGTGTGGTTGGTTTGCTTTGGACGGGAGGTCGATGAGTGAGGCCAGCTGCTCGCATTCTTGGTCTCATTTGCAGGCTCGTTGAGAAAGTTGAGGCCGCGCGCCTGCGATGGGACAGGGGGGCGATTGGTTAAAATTAGTGTTACGCCTTCATAAACGTCCAACCGAATGTAAAATCGAGCACACACACGCACACAAACACGTACACGCACACACGCATGCACACACATTCCATTCCATTCCAGATCGTTACAAAGATAACGGCGATATCGTTCCAGAGGTCGGCGAAAGGGCGTCTGTCAATAGCGGGAGACCACTCGTTGCTATGCACACACACACACACACACACACAGACACACACACATACCAACAAACATGCCTTGCGATGCATCCAACAGACTGTAAAATCGACCCCCACCACACCACACACACACACACACACACACGCACACATACACACACGCACACACATGCACACACCTTGAACCGCGGCCCGGCATGCATGCACGACCGCTTTGACAGAAGCACCCGTGCACCCACACCCACACCCACACCCACACACGCACACACGCAAACACACACATCGCATAGGCTACACGTCCGCCCTCAGGGCATGTGCATCTGCATCGGCCACGGCTACTTACATCGGCTGCGGCGACGGCTTCGGCCTACGGACTGCAGCTATGGCACGAATCGCGGGGCACTTCAGTGACCTGCATGGAGGGTCTCTCCATGCAGGGCGAATCTTACTTGCATGAGACACATGACGACGGAGGTGCACTGGCAGGAAGCGCCCTCGCAGCGCAAGCGCCATGCATGGAGGCTGGCGGCATGTCGGGCGTGCGCCACATGATGAACGGAGGAGGAGGAGGGTGGCCAGGCTGGCTGCCCGAACTGAGACGCATGGCGCGACCAGATGTACTAGAGCTAGTGGGATGGACACAGTCAATGTGTATCCACTGAGTGGACTAGTGCGGGTGATAGTATCTGCCTGCCTCAGGGATTGAGTGCGCAAGCACAAGTCTAATACGCCATTAAAGGCGTTCAACAAGACTGTAAAATCGACCACACACACACACACGTACACACGCGAACACACACACACACACACACACACACACACCTTGAACCGCGGCCCGGCGTGCATGCACGACCGCTTTGACAGAAGAACCAGCTGGTAGGGTGACCCCTCATCATCAACGAGGTCGCGAGACTGGCACAGGCCCTGTGTGTGTGTGCGTGTGTGTGTGTGATTGTGCGCATGTGTGTGTATGTGTGGGTGTGGGTGGGTGTATGTGTGGCGACCCCTTTGTGTGTGCGTGTGTGTGTGTATGTGTGTGTGTGTGGTGGCGACCCCTCGTCATTAATAAGGTCGCGAGACTGGCTTGGGCCCTGCGCGTGTGCGTGTGTCTGTGTGTGCGTGTGCACGAGTGTGTACGCGCGCGTGTGTGTGTGTGTGTGTGTGTGTGCATGCATGTTTGTGCATGTTTGTGCGTGTGCGCATGTGGTTCTCCCTCGACCACCCAGCCACAACGCACACACGCGCGTGCACACACACACATAGCAGGGTGTGACACACACACACACACAGAGAGAGAGACATTCGTTACAGTTCCCACCGCACGGGCAACCTGGATTACGGCTCATGCCTGTGCTAACTAAATCACACCCCCCGGCAATCGTTTCAGAAGTCGAAAACACCCTTGGATCTTAAGTTTGTTTGCTGCGGGTGACCAGCCACACACACACACACACACACACACAAACACACACTCCTGCATCAGTGAAGGAACCACCCTCCGCATGCCAGGCAGTCCACGCACGCTCGATGCCCCCCCCCCACACACACACTCACGCGAGCAAACACACAAGTCCCAGCTGGGATCGCACACACACACACACTCACACACAAACACGCACACACACACACACACACATGCACACGCACACACACACACACACATGCATCAGTGAAGGGACCACCCCCCGCATGCCAGGCATCCCACGCACGCTCGATGCCCCCCCCCCCGCACACACACACAAGCAAACACACAAGTCCCAGCTGGGATCGCCTACATACACACACACACACACACACATTCGCACACACACACGCACACACACACACACACACACAACCCCCCCCCACACACAAACACACACACACACCCCTGCATTAGTGAAGGAACCACCCCCCGCATGCCAGGCAGCCCACGCACGTTTGACCCCCGCCAGCGGTTCCACACAAAGTCACAGCTGGGCTCACACACACACGCACACACACACACACACACACACACACACCTGCACCAGCGGAGGGACCACCCCCCGCATGCCAGACAGCCCACGCACGCTCGATGCCCCCCCCCCCACACACACACGAGCAAACACACAAGACCCAGCTGGGTTCGCTCACACGCACACACACAAAACGCACACACACACACCTGCATCAGTGAAGGAACCACCCCCCGCATTCCAGGCAGCCCACGCACGCTCGACCCCAGCCAGCGGTTCCACACAAAGTCCCAGCTGGGCTCAAACACGGGGCGGGGAGACGGGAAGGGGCGGGTCACGTCGAATGTCTCGCAGTAAAAGTGCGCGCCTGTGTGCGCGCGGGGGGGGAGGGGGGGGCGTGTGTGTGTGCACGCGTGTGTGTGTGTGTGTGCGCATGTGCGTGTAGGCGTGTGTGTGTGTGTGTGTGTGCGCGTGTGTGTGTGTGCATGTGTGTGTGTGTGTGTGCGCGCGCGTCACGTCGTACCGGCAAAATGCAGGTGACATTTTCACATCCCAACGGTTTCGAGACGCCGTCAAGAATCGCTTTGACCAGTTAAAACGAGAGCGAGCCAAGTACGCCGCGTACCCAGAGCTCACGCGCATCCTCGACAACCGAGTCCTACCCGGATGGCTCACCCTAGCGAGATTTCCACAGCTGTGGGAGTCCATATGCGGCGATCTGATTAAGGCGGGATAGAGGTTGCGACCACCACACAGCCTCAGAGAGAGTGAGTGTGATCACAGTCAGTTTAGTCAGCGTACAACACAGCGTACTTAGATGCAGTGCCTCAGAGGCAGCCCCCCCGCAGCAGAGTGGCATTATATCCCCTCATAGCGACGAGTGGTCTCCCGCTATTGACAGACGCCCTTTCGCCGACCTCTGGAACGATATCGCCGTTATCTTTGTAACGATCTGGAATGGAATGGAATGGAATGGAATGTGCGCGCGCGTGTGTGGATGGCAGGTGGAGGTGCTGCATGCAAGCATGATGGGGGGGAGCGCGTGTGTGTGCGTGTTGTGTGTGTGTGTGTGTGTGCGTATGCTTGCCAGAGTGTGCGTGAGCGTGGGGGGAGGGGGGGACGGGAAGGGGCGGGTGACGTCATACGTTTCACAGGTAACAGTGCGCGCCTGTGTGTGTGTGTGTGTGTGTGTGTGCGCGCGTGTGCACGTGTGTGGATGGCAGGTGGAGGGGCCACATGCAAGCATGGTTGGGGGGGAGGGAGCTGGCGTGCTGTGTCTGGTGCGTATGACCACGCACCCACACTCTCACAGCAAAGACACACAGCCTAACAGCCTAATCTTAGATGACAACCCCCCTGTATTACGGGTTATACGTTATTCAACAAACATTAACATGCCTAACACACAGCCTAATAGATGTACCCAGCGATGGCCGCACCATTGATGCAGACCCTGGTCAGCCTCTCCCCCCTCCCCCCCCCTCCACCAACATTGATAGAGACTGCACCAAGAGACTGCAAACCCCATCAGCAGCATCAGCAGCGTGTTGTGCTCCCGCTTGCACGCACCGTCAATGGGGAACGTGGTGAGCCTCACCTCCCTCACTAGCACAAACGCCAATGTATTCACGCTACCACAGAGACTGACTGCGCCAACAGGCTGCCAGCAAGACCCATCAGCGCCCCCACCACACAGCAGCAGCAGACCCATCAGTAGCGTAGATGCCACGCACCGGCAATGGGGAACGCGGTGAGCCTTTCCACCCTCACTCTCAGAGCCACTAGGAGGCTCCCTATGGACACACCACCGAAGAGTGCCCGACAGACTGCAACACCCACCATCATCATAGATGCCCCAGACAGGCTGCAAACCCCATAATCAGCATAGATGCCTCGCACCGTCAATGGGGAACGTTGTGAGCCTCTCCACGTTGCGAGCCGCCTCCTCGCGCGCGCCGTCGTCTGGCTCGCGCTGGGATGCGCCAGGCCCTGCATGTGCGGGGGCAGCACAAGGATGAGCCAGCGTGAGAGGGGGGGGGCAAGGATGGGCAAGGCCCTGTCTGAGTGAGAAGGAATGTGTGTGTGAGCAGGGATGAGCCAGGCCCTGCGTGTGCGCGGGGGGGGGGGGGGGCAGAGCAGGCATGGGCCAGGGCTCGCGCTGTGATGCGCCAGGCCCTGTGTGAGTGATGGGGGAGAGTGCACGCGTGCACGTGTGATGCATGCTCGCAAGCGTGCATGCGTGTGCTTCACGCTGGTGCGCATGCGTGCAGGGAAGATCCAGGGCATGCGCAAGGGGGTGGACGTGTGCGCCGCCATCGGGCTGGGATGCGCCAGGCCCTGTGTCGGTGAAGGGGGGGGGGGCAGTGCAGGGATGAGTCAGGGAAAATGCAGGGATGCGTGTGCAGGGGGCTTGAAGGGGGGGGGGGGAGAGCAGGGATGAGCCAGGGCTCGCGGGCGCCGTCGTCTGGCGCGAGCTGGGACGCGCCAGGCCCTGTGTGGGAGAGGGGAAGAGTGCACGCGTGCACGCGTGGTGCCCGTGAGTGTGTGTGGGAGGGGGGAATGAGTCAGGCCGTGCGTGAGTGGGTGGGGCAGAGCGGGGATGACCAGGGCTCGCGCTGGGATGCGCCAGGCCTTGTGTCAGTGAGGGGGGGGGGAGCACAGGGATGAGCCAGGGCAAATGCAGGGATGCGTGTGCAGGGGGGGTGAAGGGGGGGGGAGAGCAGGGATGAGCCAGGGCTCGCGCGCGCCGTCGTCTGGCTCGAGCTGGGATGCGCCAGGCCCTGTGTGAGTAATGGGGGAGAGCGCACGCGTGCACGTGCGATGCATGCTCGCAAGCGTGCATGCGTGTGCTTCACGCTGGTGCGCATGCATGCTCGGGCAGGGAAGATCCAGGGCGTAATGGGGTGAAAGTGTGTGTCCCCGTCGGGATCACGCTGGGATGCGCCAGGCCCTGCGTGTGCGTGGGCACACGGATGATCCAGAGTAAGTGGGGGGGGGCAAGGATCGGCAAGGCCTTGCCTGAGTGATAAGGGGTAAGGGGGGAGAGCAGGGATGAGCCAGGCTCTGCATGTGCAGGGGGGGGGGGGGGGGGGAGCTGAGCGGGGATGAGCCAGGCCCTGCGTCCATGCAGCACACTTCACACTGCGCACCCGCCACACAAACCCGCCACACCCGCCACACCACACCCGCCGCGCCTCACACTTCACACCCGCCACACTCCCTGTCCGTGCCACACACTCACCGCGCAGCACCAGCCGGTGCCAGCCAGCCGCCGTGACGCACCGCACGCTGTGCCCCCCGGGCAGGTGCCCCCCAGGGCGCGTCTTCTCAGCAACGAGGGCCAGGCCTGCAGGGTTGGGGTGGGGGGTGTTTTGAGGGGGAGGGGGAAGGGGGGGGGGGGGTAAGGAGTTGGGGAGGGGGAGAGGCTTTAGGCTGCAGCCGCCCAGGGCGCGTCTTCTTGGCAACGAGGGCGAGGCCTGCGTGGTTAATTGTGGTTTTTTATGGGGGTAGAAGTCGTTAAGGAGGTAGGGTGGGGGGGGGGGGTCTTAGTGTGCAGCGGAGGTTAGTTTGGGGCTTGGGGAGGGGGGGGGGCGGGTGCAGGGGCCAGTTCGCAGGGGGAAAGGGGTGTGTCTGTTGGTCTGTCTGTCTGTGTCTCTGTCTGTCTTGTCTGTCTGTGTGTCTCTCTGTCTGTGTGTCGGTCTGTCTGGTCTGTCTGTCCGTCCGTCTGTCTGTCTGTGTCTGTCTGTCTTCTCTGGCGATGTGGAGAGTAGGGCCTGCACGGTGGCACTGCGGTGGAGCCATTGAGGTGGCGCGAGCTTAACAACTTGGAGCAGCCATCTCTAGCGAACCCTGGCAGTGACCCCAGGGGGTGGAGGGTGGATCTGGGGGGGCCCAGTGCCCTGTCTAGGTCCAGCCCCGAACCACTCTAGCCCCCAACCACCAGTAGCCAGCCACCCGTATGTGGTGCTCGGGCGCTATGCACCGGGCGAGGTCGAATATGCTGCCTGTTAGATGCGTCACACACGGCTGTAAAATCCATCACCAGGGGCGCCGAGTGTGGGCCGGCGGCGGCCGCCGGGGGCGCGCGTGCAGAGTCACAATATTGCAGTGTTTTGCGGCTCGCCACTTTGGGAGCGGGGGGGGGGGGTGCCTCGCCGGCTGTGTTGTTTCTTGGCCTTGCGTTTCACGTTTTCAGGGCGCCTCCCCAAGTGTGATGCTTTCGACGGGGGAAGCAAACGCCCACATGCTCAGATCACAGGGAGAGGGAGAGAGAGAGAGAGGAGCTCTGCCCTACAACACATTCCCAACGCCTGATGGGCGCCTGAGGCGGTCGGGGGTGGCGCCTGGGGCGGTCGGGGGTGGCACCTCGGGCGGTCGGGGGTGCGTCCCAGGCAGCGGGGGGTGCACCTCAGGCGGTCGGGGGTGGCGCCTGAGGCGGTCGGGGGTGGCGCCACAGGCGCTCGGGGGTGCGCCTGAGGCAGCGCCTGAGGCGTCAAGGGTGCGCATGAGGCAGCGCCCGAGACGGCGCCTCAGTAACAGCAACATCGGTTTTCCAACGAAGACTACTTCCTAGTACCACCGCCTAGACCCAAGTCCAGTTCTGGCCCTACTCACGATCACTTGCGAAGGGCGGAAGCCACCAGCCGGCCGCCTGCCAACGCGGCGCCACAGGCGTTGGGAACGTGGTAGGGTCGCACGCACGCCCTACCACAGCCCCATCGTCTGATCCGCGCAAGTGAAGGCCGTCATAACGCGTGAGGCGACCAGGGTTGCGCCTGAGGCGACGCCCGAGGCGGTCGGCGCGCCTGAGGCGCCGCCTGATCTGCGCAAGTAAATGCGTCGCGTTGGGAATGTTGTAGGGGCGCTCACCTGTCGCCCCAATGACCACGTAACCCAGCAGGGCCTCGCCGACACCCAGCAGCTCGACAGGGCCGTGGCGCTGCTCCAGAGCTCCGAGTGCATCGGCCTGTGTGCGTGTGTGCATGTTTGTGTGTGTGTGGGGGGGGGGTGCGTATGTGCGTGCGTGCGTGTGCGTCCGTGCAAGGCCTCCACCCCGGTCTCTCACCTCGCTCCCAAAGGCGTCCAGATTCTCCGTGTCGGTGTACACGAGCTCGCCACCGCTGGTGTTGATGCTCACGAGCGCCCACGGGAGCCTGGAGGGTTGATGGCATGCATGGGTTGGTTGCATGGGGGCGTTGCATGGGGGCGTTGCATGCACACTGGCACGCAGACGCCCCTAACAGGTCCCACCAGCTTGAAGCACCACCTAGGAATTCCCTGCAGCATTCATCGCGCCAGTGTGAGGCTCAGAGGAGGATTGTAGCACACACACACACAAACACCTGGCGCCACGACGACGAACGAGCAGGAAGTGCTGGCTCCCCTGGCACAGTAGCACCGCCACAGCATACCCAGTAGTGGGGGTTGCTTCCCCGATCTGCGTGCGCGACGCCATCCGGGGCCTGGGAGAGAGAGCTCCCATCGGCTCGTGCATCGCGCTGACTTAAAGCAACCTCCTTCGCCCCAATCAGCACTCAGCACCTCGCGGTGCACGTGGCACGAGATTCTCTTGTGGTGGTGAGTCAAACGCCCCACACTGTGTGTGTGAAAATTCTTGGAGAAGCCTAAGCAGAGCACAGCTCGATTTATGCTGCTGCTCGTAAGGCAGCTGCTGCTATTTTAATTGCAACCTACCGGTGTAGCACCCTAGTGGCGCGACTGATTGAGTGAGATGCAATTACGTGACGTGACAGGCGGAGCGGCCGATCACATCATCGAACCCCCGGAGGACCCTGTGGACGCCGCGGGCGGCGATGTGCTGTGGGCCCCCAAGTCATGCACGGTGAGGGTGGAACGGCGTGGCGCAGCGTGACGCAGCGCGCGGCAGCGTGGCGTAACCATTGGCGTCTCTAGGACTTGCCTAGGACTTGCCTAGGACAGGACAGGCGAGAGTAGTGTCACACAGGACAATGCACGCACAGCTGCACACCCTGACCCGTGCCTAATTTTCGGGTGTGCGCCACCTGTGGCATGAATCAACCCAACCGCCAGTGTGTCCAACTGCAGTGGCGCATCGAGACCATCAGGAAGCTGACGCGTGAGCCAGTGAGATCGGACTGCTTCGAGGGAGGCCTCTCCACCTGGTGGGTGGGGTGCAACGCAGCCGTAGCCCTTCGTGTGCAACACCTCACCTGCCTAACCTGTGCGGTGGCCTAAAATCCTGTGTGCTGGCGTGCCTTAGGTACCTGGAGGTGCACCCCTCCATGTCGATGTACCCCGGCCTGCACATCTACCTGGTGTCTAAGGACGTCATGTGGGGTTTGACCGCGGTCGTTAAGCTGACTGTGGTGAACAAGGCGGACTCCAGCAAGTCGCACTCTTTGGGTAAGTCCTGCGCATGTAGAGGCCCAAACGCAGCGTGCGTGCACGCAGTCTGCTCTGATGCCTCAACCGTGCTAACAAACAGGTGAGAGCACGCTCGACTACAGCCGCGAAGCGTCTTCCTCAGGACCTGGAGCGCCCAGATTAATCACGTCTCTGTCCACGTCAGAGATGCACCCTGCGGCCGGCTGGCTCGTAAACGACACGCTGGTGGTCAAGGTCGATGTCACCGTGAAGCGCGAGGACCGGTTCCGACTGGACGCAGGTGTGTGTCTCTGGGCAAATGAAACAGTCGCCACTGTGCTGCCGGGTCGATATGTAAACTCACGTGTGCGTGCTTTGCACGCCGCAGGTGGCGGGCCTCGCGACGTGACCCTCAAGCTTCCGTGCGGCGCGGAGATTTCGGTGAGCAGCCATCTCCTGCAGCTGGCCTCGCCCTTCTTCCGCGGTGCCCTGGAGGACGTGCAAGGTGGCGCTCCGATCCCAGTGAGCCGAATGCGCACGGGTGGCATATTTTAGCCGCTTTCACAGCGGCTGTGGCCAGCTGAAAAAACACCCTCACTGCGATGCACGCGCGTGCCCACAGGTGGACGGCGGCCTCGGCGCGTGGACCTACATCCTGAGCGACATCTGCCCGCAGTATGAACCTCCTGCACTCACACTGTCAGTGTCCACACGCTGCTGCCGGTAGTTCACAAGTACGACTTCACCAAGCTGCTCAAACGCCTTGTGACCTTTGTCACGGAGAAGCACAATGAACTGTGCGGCGACCCCACCTACTACTACGGCTGCAACGTTATCCCCTTTCTTGGGCTGGCGGAGGATCTGCAGCAGGACGACCTGCGCGAGCTATGCCTCAACAAGCTGGGCGCCATGACAAAGGAGGAGCTGAAGACGGCCATGTGTGTTGACAGCTGTGCCGGCCAGACGATGCAGTGCGTGCTCCGCAAGGAGGTGGAGCAGCTGGGGGCAGAGCGCGTTATCAAGCTGCTGCTTCTTTTCACTCGCTTTTAGTTAAGAGCTAAACGACGGGTCTGCCAGCTGGGTGCACGTCTCTCGGAGGTCCTGCACCTGGTCGTACAGCCCACAACCACAGCCATGCAGGTCGAGCTTGCGGAGCCTGTGACAAGCCTTCAGTGGCACCAGGCTTTCAATCTGTTGGTTGCCAGCCAGCCACAGCTCCTCGAGTGCGTCGCTGCACGCTGCCAGCGGCGACAGATCCGACACGCTCACGCATCCGGGCATCCATATGACCCTGAGCTGCACACAGCGCTGTGTGCAGCTAGCTGCGAACGGCGTCGATGGACCACAGGTGATGACAGCAAACGACGTCGATCACACGGAGCGTCGCCGACATGGCGTTGCTGAGCATCGGCATGCGCCATGTCGGGTCGCCGGGTGCGGGTGTCTGCCACCAGAGGTAGTCGTGGGCTTGGTGGCTTGGTGCGGGTGCCTGTGCATGCATCATAGATCGGGATGTTGGGGTGAGTGGCAGGAGGTTGAGTGGCCAGGCACGCAGGGGGATTGATTGCAGGGATCTTTAACTGTGAGCGCACCAGGCACCCCCCTCTTGACTCTGACTCACCTCCCGCATGGTGAGGCTCGTCAGGCGAGACTCTGCGGTGGCGAGCGGCTGCAGGGTTGAGGCCGCAGTCGCGTTGCTAAGGCAGACTCCGGGCCACAGCGCAAGCGCACGGCTGAGCTGGTCGGCAGAGAATCCCGACACGGGGCTGGTCACCACCTGGATCGACCCATCGACCTGGTTGCGCATGGCGCGGCACACGAGACGCAGTGCGACCTTGCTGGCGTTGTCGAGCCACGGCCATTGTCGAGCCACGGCCAGAGCGCCTCGGAGAGAATGACCGCGTGGGAGGGGTCCATGTCGATAGAGTCCATGTGGCTTTTATACTGAACACTGACAGCACGGCGGGTCTTAACTGGAGCGATTTGTGGCGGGTGGTCGCTCGCTCGTTGCGACATCATCACCTGCAGGTGTGGGGGTGTGGAAGTGGGGGAAGTGGGGGAGCCGCTGTTAGGGTTGTGGCTTCTATTAAGGACAAGAGAGAGCCCGACCTATGATTCCCTCCCATCCGACTGCATCATCTGCTGGCTTGCGCATGCAGAATGGCCGTAGCCGGACGCGCTGCACATGCTGTGCCTCGACAGGTTGAGGGCCATGACAATGAAGCTAGAGATGGGCGGAGGTTGGCTCCAACAAGCAGGAAAACACGTGGTCCGTGAGGAGGTGAAAAGTCCAAGTCAGAACGGGCGCGACGAACTGCCCGCTGTTTTCGTTCGCTTGTAGGAGCTGGAACGAGTCAACGCAGTCCGGTGTGGAGTGTGCTTTACAGACCACACCGCAATTATCTGGGCAAGTACGAGGTCAATCAAACACTGCTTGTTGGTATGCAAATCCGAGGTCATCGTAGAGAAGCAAGATTGCGCCGCGCTGCGCCACCCACCGCCACCCCCATCCACGCGGGGGTGTCAGATCTTTGACCAGATCTGCTCACGCGGCATGGCGTCGTTGGACTGCGTGGCCGTGTATGCCGCACCGAGTGCGTCGCAATCACAATGCCGACCTCCATTGTCACGCCGTCCATCACCGATCGACTGTCCTCAGGTCTGCTCGCGCGGCGTGGTGTCATTCGACCGCGTGCCGCGCGTGCGGCGCACCGAGTACGTCGCGTGCGCGTTCATGCCGCTGCTGACCGCTGTCACGCCGTCCATCAGAGGCTGGGAGGCGTGCACGCCTGCGGGCGACGCCATAGGAGCGGCGCCTGCGCCGGTTGGTGGCGAGCCTCCGCACCTGCGCGCCATAGGAGAGCCCTGCGGTGCGTGGGTTGCCTCAGCGTGAGGGCGTGAGCGAGGGGTTGAGGGAGGCAGGCGGTCAGGCAGGCAGGCGGTCAGGCAGGCAGGTGGCCCAGCAGATTTGCGCCAGCTCCTAGCAAACACCTGCTGGCCCCACATCCACGCCCCACACCCACGCCCACGCAAGGCCTGCTCCCCAGCAACGCATGTGACTGCATGCCTCCTGCCCACACACACACCTTTGGCGCCTAATGTGCAACCGCGTGGGGGAACAGTGTCCTTGGCAGCTTCGCGCTAGACCCTTGGAAACATCCGCCCTCCGGACCCAGCCTACCCAGCCATGCGAGTGACTGGGTGCACACCCACCTTTGGCGCTTGCTGCGCGACTGCGTGGGCAAACAGTGTTTTTGGCAGATTCGCGCTAGACCCTTGGAAACACCCGCCCTCGGGACCCAGCCTACCTAGCCATGCGTATGACTGGGTGCCTCCTACATGCACACCCATCTTTGGTGCCTGCTGTACGAACGCGTGGGTAAACAGTGTCTTTGACAGCTCCGCGCTAGACCCTTGGAAACATCCGACCTCGGGACCCAGCCTGCCCAGCCATGCGAGTGACTGTGTGCCTCTTGCGTGCCCACCCACCTTCGGTGCCTGCTGTGCCACTGGGTTGGTGAACAGTGTCTTTGGCAGCTTCGCCGTCGTCTCCCGCACCGCGCGCATGCCAAACTTGACGTCGTACTTGATCGTCTGGTCGTACACCACGGGGGAGATCTGGTAGCAGCTCTGCGCGGGTGGGCAGGGGCGGAGAGGGTGTGGGTGTGCCAGCAGCGGCGATGGCAGCGTTGTAGCCCGTCTTTTGGCTCTCAGGACCGTGTGGGTGGCCTTTTTTGTGTGGTTTGTCACAATGGGGGACTGTGCTAGGGTGCTGATATGTTTGTCTCGCTGGCTTTAGAGAGAAACACACCACGGAAGGGATGCAGCCAAACCGGCTGCCTGCAGCCGTAAAGGAAAGCACTGGCCCCTGAGCCCGAGGGTCATCCCCCAGTATCCCTACACTGTATCCCGTCAGTAGCTCTCACTAGGATGAAGCTGATGCACACGCACAGGCAACAGGAACCCCCAGAGGCCGCAGGTCGTCCCCTAGCCCCCCAGAGACCGAGGGTCGTCCCCTAGCCTCCCTAGCTACACTCGTATCGCGTCAGTAGCTCTCACTAGGATGAAGTTGATGCACATGCACGGGAAACAGGAACCCCAGAGGCCGAATGCTATCCCCTAGCGAACTCCCAGACAGGCTAGGGTCGTCCCCTAGCGTCCCTGCACTCGTGTCCCGGCAGCAGTGCTCACTAGGATGAAGTTGATGCACACGCATGGGAAACAAGAACCACCAGAGGCCGAAGGTTATCCCCTAGCGAACCCCCAGAGAGGCTAGGGTCGTCCCTTAGCCTCCCTGTACTCGTAGCCGGCAGCGGCTCTCACCAGGATGAAGCCGATGCACATGCACGGACAACAGGAACCCCCGAGAGACCGAAAGTCGTCCCCTAGCGAACCCCCAGAGACCGAGGGTTGTCCCCTAGCCTCCCTGCACTCGTAGCCCGGCAGCAGCTCTCACCAGGATGAAGCCGGTGCACACGCATGGCAAACATGAACCACCAGAGGCCAAAGGTTATCCCCTAGCGACCCCCAGAGACCGAGGGTCGTCCCCTAGCCTCCCTGCACAGACACTCCGGCAGCAGCTCGCACCAGGATAAGCCGATGCACATGCACGGACAACAGGAACCCCCCAGAGACCGAGGGTCGTCCCCTAGCCTCCCTGTACTCGTAGCCCGGCAGCGGCTCACACTAGGATGAAATCGATGCCCATGCACGGATAACAGGAACCCCCCAGACACCGAGGGTTCCCTGCCCCAAGGCGCAGATTATAGATGGCGCAGCAATCAATACACTAGCCGTGCGGCATGGGGCGAGGCGAGGCCCCACCAGCGGGCGGGCACCATAATGGAGATGGCGATTAAGAACGGGGAATGAGGCTACAGGGAGAGGATACGGGTTACAGATGCCAAAGGGGACGGCGGAACAAGGATCAGCCATAGGTGTCACGGGGAATGGCTAAAGAACGGGAATGAGGCGGGTGGTACGGGTGCTGGCGCGCATGGAGTGCGGCGCGGCGCATGGAGATCGCATGGCGGCGCCCATGCATGGACGAGATTGCTGGCGGGCATACAGGAGATTGCTGGCGGGCATGGAGGAGATTGCTTGCGGGCATACAGGAGATTGCTGGCGGGCATGAAGGAGATTGCTGGCGGGCATGGAGGAGATTGCTGGAGCCAATGGCGGCGGCGGGACTAGTAGTAGAACACAGACGCACACCAACAATGCGTTGCTGTCACTACCTGGGTGGTATAGGGTGGATCTGGGGGCCCAGTGTCCTGTCTAGGTCCAGTGCGTGCGCGCGTGGGGGGGGTTACCCTCACCCCTACCAGGTAGCCAGCCAGTTTCCCACTGAAACTGAGTTTAAGGTGTCGGGCGCTAGCGCCGACACCGGTCTTATACATCATTACTGGTGTCACACAGACTGTAATATCCATCATCATCATCATCAGCCTCCCAAGCTAGACTCGTATCCCCGCAGCAGCTCTCACCAGGATGAAGCCGATGCACACGCACAGGCAGCGCAGCGTGTTCTGCAGCCGCCAGTTTTTAAAGCTGGTGAGGAAGTCGCTCGTGACAGACAGCTCGTAGAAGTTGGGGTCGCGGTCGTATGAGAAGCTGCGAGGTGATGGGCGTGGGCAGGGTGTGGTGTGGGTGGAGTGTGGGTGGCGTGTGAGGGCGGGCAGGTGCATGCGGCGCAGATGCATGCAGTTGACCGACCCCCAGGTGATGCCCCCCCCCTCCACCCCGGAAACGCACGCGCGCGTGCGTAGGGCGTGGTGCACATGCGTGCGGGTGACCGCCTCCCCTCCCCAGCGCACGTGCGTGCGTGTGCGGGGGAACACATTAGTGCAGGTGGCACCGACCCCAGGTGACGTCCCAGCCCCCCCCCCTCCCCACCAGGCCCCCCTAACGACAGGTCTACGCGCACGCGCGGGGTGCCCCCCCCCCCCTCCCCCTCTCTCGCTGTCCCACTCACGACAGTGCACAAGCGTGTTGATGATCGATTCATCGCCCCCACCTCTCAGTCCCGGTCACAACAGGTCTGCATCAAACGTCGTCGTGAGCGTGGTGATGAGATAGGAGACGACGTAGGCGACCCCCCCCTCACCCCATACACGCATACGTGCGTGCGCGGGGGCGCACATGGGCGAGTGCAGGCGAATAGCCTTCCTCCCCCTGTTCGCCTGCGGATCCTCACTCACGACAGGTCTGCCTCAAACGACGCCATGGGCGTGGTGATAAGGTAGGAGACGGCGTAGGCGACCCCCCCTTCCCCCATACAGGCGCGCGTGTGTGCGCAAAGGGCGCACGTGGGTGAGTGCAGGCGACCCCCCCCTTTCCTCCTCCGGATTCTCACTCACGACAGGTCTGCCTCGAAGGACGTCGCAATCGTGGTGATGAGGTAGGCGACGGCGTATGCGATGAACTGCAGCACGTCCACAAACCACAGGCCGAGGATGCGCGGCCGGAACGAGCGCAGGCTGTCCTGGAAGTAACTGCAAAGCGCAGATACACGCATGCACACAGCAGACGTGTGAGCATCAGAAATGGAATGGAGTAGGCAGGGGGGGGCGGGGGGGGGGCAGGTTGGAGGGGCTGGAACAAGCGCAGGGCGTCCTGGAAGTGAATGTGATGCACAAGAGGCAGAGAGAGAGATAGAGAGAGAAAGAGAGATTGATAACATTGTCCTTTGCACGGGCCACCTGGATATATCACGTTTTTTACCTGTGCTAAAGCACACACCGCAGCAATCGTTTCGTAAGTCAAGAAAGCGCTTTGAATCTTAAGTTTGTGAGCTAGAGATCAACCGTATGCGCTAATACGAGAGGAGATCCTTGGCGCCGCAGACGCACACACGCAGAAACCGTATGAGCATCAGCAGTGGCATGGAGTAGCTGCACGGCACACACAAAGCAGCAGCAGCAGCAGCAGCAGCAACGGGCCCCATATTGAGAGGATACTAAGGGAAAGCGAGCGTTCATGTGGAGGACACTGGAGGCTTGATAATAACCCTAGACCTCGACCCATATAGCTAGACCCCACGTTGCGGCTGCCACAAGTGCAGACAGAGCAAACTGAGCCAACATAGCCAACAGAGCCGGCAGGTTGGAGTACGTGCGCGGCAACGCCATTGGTGCGTCATTGGTGCGTACGACCCTGAACTTTGTAGAAACCTTTCAACCCAAGCCCCACCTATAGGTGAGTGTGATCGGACCCACTGTGCGGCTGCAGCAATCGTGGACAGATCAGAGGCTGAAGACAGGCTGAAGAACGAGGATGTAGAACGAGCGCAAGATCCTCACCCATCGCCATCACGCAGCAACGCCACTCATCTTTACCAGACCCAGACCCACCATGCAGCAGCAGCGAGCGCCGCCAGAGCCGACAGGTTGACGTGCGTGCGTGAGAACGCCATCCAACGCCATCAAGCAGCCATCTTCATCCTATCACACTTGTACAACAGCTGGGGCACATTGCTAGACCGACCGCGAAGCTGCCGCGAGCGCTGACAGAGCCGACAGGTTGAAGTACGTGCGCGAGAACGTCAGTGATGCCGTATGCACCGAAGCGTACAACCCTGTTACTCCTAGAAACCCTTCAGCCAAAGCCTAGCTGGTGGATTGTGATTGAACCCACCGTGCAGCTGCCGCGAGCGCCGCGAGTGCCCACAAGTTGCAGCGCATTTGTGTGTACGTACGTCATCCACCGCCATCACGCAGCCATCTTCACCCTAGCATCCTTGTACAAAAGCTGGGGAACATTGCTAGACCTACCGCGCAGCAGCCGCGAGCGCCGCCAGAGCCGACAGGTTGAAGTACGTGCGCGAGAACGTCATTGATGCCGGCGCGTAGTACTGCATGAGCGCTGACCAGTTGCCGAGGGCCGGGTCGTACAGGACGTAGGGCACCATGATCATGATCAGGGAGAAGCCTGCGAGGAGACCCTACAAGAGAGAGAGGCGGGGGAGGGGGGGAGAGGGAGCATGTTGGTGTGTGCGCATGACTCATTGCCGGGGGGCGCGTTGCACAGAAAGTAGGGGACCATGATCATGATGAGGGAGAAGCCCGCAAGGAGGCCCTGTGAGAGAGAAAGTGTGTGTTGGTGCGTGAGCATGAGCACGCGGACCAGGTGCCTGGTAGGAGGGGACCATGATCATGATGGAGGGTAAGCCTCCAAGCAGGTCCTGAGAGAGAGAGGGAGGGAGGGAAGGAGGGAGGGAGGGGGGGTATTATATAACCAGCTGTACTGTCAAAACCCCTTGCAAGGCATGGTGGCACACACAACGAAACAACCACACACACACACACACACCTGCACGACGATGCCGATTGACGACATCCAGCGCGTGCATTGCACCGCCGCGGCACACACACACACACACACACACACCTGCACGAAGATGCCGACGGGCAACATCCAGTGCGTGCACTGCACCGCAGCGGCACACACGCTCACACATACACACACGCACACACACACACGCACACACACACACGCACACACACACACAACAAACACACCTGCACGAAGATGCCGATTGACGACATCCAGTGCGTGCACATGCACCGCAGCGGCACACACACACACACACACACCTGCACGAAGATGCCGATGGACGACATCCAGTGCGTGCACATGCACCGCAGCGGCACACACACATTCCATTCCAGATCGTTACAAAGATAACGGCGATATCGTTCCAGAGGTCGGCGAAAGGGCGTCTGTCAATAGCGGGAGACCACTCGTCGCTATGAGGGGATATAATGCCACTCTGCTGCGGGGGGGCTGCCTCTGAGGCACTGCATCTAAGTACGCTGTGTTGTACGCTGACTAAACTGACTGTGATCACTCTCACTCTCTCTGAGGCTGTGTGGTGGTCGCAACCTCTATCCCGCCTTAAACACACACACACACACACACACACACACACCTGCACGAAGATGCCGATGGACGACATCCAGTGCGTGCACTGCACCGCCGCGGCCTGTAGCTGGCCCTGCAGTCCCAGCTCCTCCTCGTCGTCGTCATTGACCTGTTGGAAGTTGAGGGTTTTGTTAGGCCAACGGGGCTACAAGCCCTGGGAGGTCGCGCCTGCCAGGGGTAAGGCCCAGGGTTGAATGCCGCCGCGGCCTGTTGCTGGCCCTGAAGGCCCAGCTCCTCCTCGTCATCGTCGTTGACCTGTCAGGGGTGATATTTATACAGGGGTTCTCAAGCCTCGGAGGAGAGAGTTACAGCGATTGACGCAGACATCAGCTCTGCCCCTTCAGTTGTCATCGCTGGCTTGTCACGCCGAGGGAGGCAGACGGAAGTAGTGATTCCGCTGCGAGCCGTATACCGCGCCGGGCCGGATTTCCCATTTCTCAGAAAACCACTCCACACTTGGTGGGAGAGGGCGTGGAGCGGTGCGTTGGGAAGCTGTTGCTGAGAGCAGCACAACGGCATGCGTTGCATGAATAACCGCTGTGTATTGTGCCTGGTGTGAGCGGTCAAAGTTGCTGGAGCCGGCAAAAAACAAATTACTAAAATCCTTCCCAGGGACCACTGGACGGAAGCTGACCCTGAAGGCCCCCCTCGCCAGCATTCACCCAGGGGTGCGCGTTTTGTGAGGCGCAGCCAAGGCCTGAAAAGAGGCGAGGGCGGAAAAGGTGTTGAGGCCCCACCCCCCAAACCATCGCACATACTTGGTGCTTCGTGACAAGCCGCTCAAGCTCCCCAAGCAGACCCCCCCCCCCGCACACACACACACACGCGGGCAGAGCCCACATCCCACACAAGTATGCAC
Organism: Chlamydomonas sp. UWO 241; assembly: GCA_016618255.1. NCBI lineage: Eukaryota > Viridiplantae > Chlorophyta > Chlorophyceae > Chlamydomonadales > Chlamydomonadaceae > Chlamydomonas > Chlamydomonas priscui. The sequence goes on along the minus strand of VFSX01000006.1, from coordinate 1,230,551 downwards.
CCACACCTGGTGCTTCGCAAACAGTTTCCCCAGTTTCCTCAGCAGCCCTGGATCATCAAGCTTGTAGAAGTCACCCGTAGCAACGTCCTCAATGAACTCTCGCGCCAGGCGGGGTCCGCCGCCATCGTGCTCGGCTGCAAACGCACGTGGGTGGGTACGGGTTGGTGTGGATGGGTGTGGATGGGTGTAGAAGGCCAACAGTTGCGACATGCTCAATGGACTCTCGCGCCAGGCGCGGGCCGCTGCCACCGTGCTCGGCTGCAAACACACATGTGGGTGTCTGTGGGTGTGCGGGTGTGGATGGGTGTGGACGGCCACCAGTGGAAACGCAGGTGGTGGGACAGCACCACCGTCGTGCTCGGTACGTGTCGCTCGAGGGCTCGGAACCACTCGAGGGCGCCCACCCCCACATCCCCACATCTCCTTCACCTCCACGCACTCTTGGTGTCTCTGTTGCACTCGTACTTTTCGCCCTCCCACTAGACTTGAGAGTCCACACCACCGACATCCACACATCTCATACACCCCCACGCACTGTTGGTCTCCAGCACGCCCATTTCACGATTGTACTCGTACGTATCGCCCGAGGGCCCCCACACAACCCACACCCACTTCCACGCACCCACACACTTTCGGCCTCCCGCACACGTCAGTATCTCTGTTGTACTCGTACGTGTCGATTGCGGGACGTCCACACCCCACACCCACATCCACACATCCACCCCCACACACTTTGGCCTCCAGCCCGTGTCATGATTGTACTCGTACTTGTCGCCCAGGAGCTCCCACTAGACTCGAGTGTCCACACATCCCCACACAACCCCACCCCCCCCCACACATCCACACCCGCACGGACACACTTTTGATCTCCAGCACGCCCGTGTCGCGGTTGTACTCGTACTTGTCGCCCGGGGGCTCCCATTCGAGCGCGTCCAGCATTCGGCGCTCGGTCTCTGCTCGCGACGGCTCGCTTCCAGCGTACATGCCGGACGCCTGCAAGAGTCAAATTCAGTTCGAGGAACGTATTGTCATATGCAGTAGATGGGCGGGAGCATTCGGCGCTCGGTTTCTGCTCGCGACGGCTCACTAGCCGCGTACATTCCCGATGCCTGCAGGCAAAGAGCCAGGATGTGGTGTTGTGTGGTGTGATTGTGATATTGTGGGTCTTTGTTGTCGTAGGAGCTATGTGGCAGATGGGCAGCGAGATGGAGCATTGGGGATGGCAAGGTTCCTGCATCTCTGCTTGCGACGGCTCGCTTGCAGCATAGATACCGGAAGCCTGCAGGAGCCAAGATTGTGGTGTGATTGTGGGATTTGGGGTCCGTGTTGTCGTAGGAGGCTAAAGGAACCCCTTTGTGGCAAATGGGTAGGTGGGGGGTGGAGCATTGGGGATGGCAAAGTCCCTACATCTCTGCTCGTGACGGCTCGTACATGCCGGTCACCTGCAGGCTGCAAATACAGTTTGAGGACCTTCGTAGATGAGCAGGTGGGAAGATGGGGGGAGGGGGACTTCGGGGACAACTAGAGATTCCCTGCTCGCTCGCTTGCTCGCATTGTGCATGTCGGACGCCTGCAAGATTTAAATACAGTTCGAGAATCTTTCAGTGACAACGGTGTCATTTTTTAGCTTTGATGGGTAGGAGAACCCTCCTAGGTGGGTAGCTGTGATTTCCTTTTCGACTCGACACAGCCATGCCGCTGTATTCCGGCTGTTCTTTGACCCTGCACACAGCTCAACCCATGCGGTGGATTGTCAGTCTGACAAGCCCACCAGACAGAGCGCGTCAACAGCTTTTAAATGACCCATGTATGAGGACAAACAGTCAACGGTAGGTCAACGGTCAACGCAGTCGAAGCCAAATCCAGCTGTGGAAGAATAAATAAGAAAAAATCCTGAAAAGGAAATCATTGGTGGGTAGATGAGATGTGGGGTCAATGCAGAGTTTCTCCATCCCTGCTCTCGACGGCTCTCTTGGCCGGACACCTGCACCTGCAGCCGCTGGAGTTGTTTTGGCCAGGGGGGTTCTAGCAATGATTGGTAGCCAAAGACAGATGGAGTTTGCGGTTAGTCTATGATGAGCACGTGGGGTCTCAAACAACAGACAACAACCTCCTTAACTGCTTCCAGACGTGCGCCACACTCGTCTTGTGCGCGATGTTCTTGTTGAGCCAGTGCGTGGACGAGGCCATCCAATCACAAACACACTCTCTCTCCCTCTCTCTTTCAGATGCAAAGTCAAGGTCAGGCCATCTTGTCCCGTACCTGCATCGCCGCCCACGCTGCCGCCTCCTCTTCTCCTCCAGGCTGCCCCGCAGGCGCCCTCAGCTCATCCAGGCTGGGCCCAAACCCGCTCTGGTCGCGCCCGCTGCAGCTGCCGTCCGCCTGCATGCACACAGTTGGGCATGGTAACAAAAATCAATCAAAGAAGCAATGCATGAATGAATGAATCCAACAAACAATCAATACGTGATTCAACAGCCGACGCCCTCAGCGCACCCAGGCTGGGCCCAGACCCGCTCTGGTCGCGCCTGCTGCTGCTGCCGTCCGCCTGCATGCACACAGTCAGGCATGGTTCAACAAATCGATCAAAGGACCAATGAATAAATGAATCAACAAATGAACCAATAAATGAATAAATAAATAAATAAATAGCTGATGCCCTGAGCGCATTCAGGCTGTGCATGCTGTCATTCGCCTGCAGACAGACGGGCACGCACAGAACATCAAGATAAAAGGTCAACCAACGAACCAGCCAATCAAGATAAAAGGTCAACCAACCAAGCAACCGATCAATCAATCATGAAGCCTGTCCCATCGGCCGGGACAACACCGATCGAGGACGACAGTGGATGTCGGGCAGACGCTGCGCGCAGCCCGTCAGAGCTCTGACACACACACACATCCACACGCACACAGCCGCACAGCCCCACCTGCTGCCCGTCCATGTCATTAAAAAAGATCGGCTGTGCCAGCGCGCCATCCGATGCAGACGCGGCGCTGCCCGGCCGCTGCGTGGGCGCTGCCGGAGGGGCGGGGGAGGGGGCGGAGCCGGGGAGCTCGGGGAATTTGACACCGTCGCTCTCCTGCGTGCGTACGGGTGTGTGGGTGTGCGTGTGTTGGAGATGCGTGGGTGCGTGTGGGCGTTGCCAGTGGAAAGGGCGAGGGGGCGGAGCCGGGGAGCTCGGAAAACTTGACGCTGTCGCTCTCCTGCGTGCATTCGTGTGTGTGGGTGCGTGCACGTGCATGTGTGTGTGTGTGTGTGTGTGTGTGAGCATCAGTGATTTCGTTTTCGGCATGTGGAGCATCCCACGGTTGCCACACTAGACGGGTCGGCAGCAACGAGCTTGTTGCCCAGCGCCACACGCATGCCCTACCAAAGTCTCGATTTCCTCCTCCCCCACCCCACCACCATACACACACCTTCACGTACAGGCTCTGCTGAATCACATAAAGGGTCGCCAGCCATCACCCAGCGCCACACGCATGCCAGCTACCGCCATACCCAACACACCAACGACCCCCACACCACACACCCACACCACACACCCACACCCACACCCACACACACACACGCAAACACACAAACACCCACCTTACAATACTGGCTCTGCTGCATCGCACGGTCGACAGCATTGAACACGGGTCGCCTGCAACCAGCTTATCAACCAACGCCACAGGCATGCCAGCTACCGCCATACCCAACAAAACAACAACCCCCACACCACACACCCACACCCACACACGCAAACACAGACACACAGACACACACCCACACACGTAAACACACACACACACACACACACGCAAACACACAAACACCCACCTCGACATACTGGCTCTGCTGCATCGCGCGGTCGGCAGCACTGAACACGAGTCGCCTGCAACCAGCTTATCACCCTCTGGGCCACGCGCACAGCTGCTAGCCACCATTCAATCAACACATCCACGACCCCCCAACCCCCCAACCCCACACACCCACCCACCTTGACGTACCGGCTCTGCTGCATCGCAAGGTCGACAGCAAAGAGCTCGTCGCTCAATGAGCCACAGACATGCTAGCCACCGTCCTTCAAACGCCTCAATGACCCCCCCACACAAGCACAGAGAGAGAGAAGTACGTTACAGTTCCCACCGCTCGGGCAACCTAGATAACGGCTCTTGCCAGTGCTAAAGCACCCCCCGGCAATCGTTTCATGAGTCGAGGACCCTTGGATCTTAAGTTCGTTCAGTAGCGGGTGACCAACCATATGCGCTAGTACGAGAGGATATCCGTGGGCTTGGGGTTGTTTGCGGGATCCGAACAACTGTCATCAGAAACTGTCAATTGTGGTTTTGCTGCGTGTGGTTACGGTTGTGGGGCTGATCCGGCCTCAGCTACCCCGCGGCAGATGCTGTCCCACAGGTGTGGGAACCTAGCTAGGGTGGTCCACTTGGGAGGGAGCCTCCTGGCCTCCAGGATGGCGGCGAGCTCAGGAGGGGTGATCGCAGGGTCCTCGGCGTGTGCCTTGATGGCCTTCTCGTAAAGCGTCTTGACGACACTCATGAACTGGGCAGACGTGAACATCTCGTGGGCGTTGAGACGGTACGAGGTGATGGCACCCACCCTGTCAGGCATCTGGGCGTCCGGGCGTCGGAACATAAAGAGAGCGGCAGTAGGTGGGAAGATTGAGGTGTGGGGAGGGGGTGATAGGTGGGTGGGGGGAAGGGGGAGAGGGGGGGAGGGAGGGAGGTGGCGGGCAAGGGATCCGATAAACGACATCCGATGTTTGTTGATGGCGTTGATGATGGGCGCTGTGGGTGGGTCCTTAGCGTGCATCTCAGAGGTGGAGGTGTGAGGGGAGGATGGGGAGAGGTTGTGGGGGATTCGCTTTATGCTGCGGAGGAAGCGGTTGTGAGTCACTTCCAGGCGGTGTGTGTGGGCGACGTTGAGTGTCCAGCCTTGGCAGCTGTACAAGAGGGCGGATGTGACAAAGGCATTGTAGAGTTGGATCTTGGTGGAGGGCTGGATGTCGTTACTTTTCCAGAGTCTGGGTGTGAGACGGTTGAAGGCGTAGCAGGCAGAGGAGATCCGGCGGGAGATCTCTCCATCGAGGGTGCCGAGGGACGGGGTGGGGGTTGACAGGATGCTGCCAAGGTATTTGAATTTGTCCGTGGGGTGGACTAGGTGGGGGATGTCAGAGGAAGTGGAAGGGATTGAGATTGGTGCTGGGGCGTCGGTGTGGGCAGAAGGGTGGCCGAGGGTTTGGTGCACAGTCTTGTCGTAGTTGATCTCGAGGGCGAGGTCAGAGCAGATCTGATCGAGGAGGGCAAGCATGTCTCTGAGGACGTCGATGTCGAGAGCCATCAGAGCTATGTCGTCCGCGTAGAGAAGGAGGGGGAGGATTGTAGTCGCGTAGTCTGTAGTACGGGAATCAGGGGTTTGGAGAGTGCCGTCGACCATGTAGCCGATTTGGATGCCGGCATCGGGGAGTTGGGCAATCAGGGATCGGACGACAGTATCGATGTAGATGTTGAAGAGGAGGGGGGAGAGGGGGCAGCCTTGCTTGACGCCGGTGTCGAGGTTGAATGGAGCGGAGTACGCGTCGCCCACTCGGACTCTGGCGGTGGCATCAGTGTAGAGGCTCTTGATGCGGGCGAGGAGGTCTGGGTGCACGCCGCGGTGGAGCAGGGTTGCCCATAGTGCCTTGTGGTTGACCCGGTCGAAAGCCTTGGAGAGGTCGACGTAGGCCACGTGAAGGGGGGCTTGGGCACGGTGGGACTCTTCTTGTATGCGGCGTAGGGTGAAGATGGGGGCAGTGGTGCCTCGGTCAGGCCGGAAACCAAATTGGTAGGTGGAGAGGGAGGGTTCCAGCTGTCGCCGTAGGCGGTTGAGAAGGATGTGGGTGTAGGTCTTGCCGGGGACAGGTAGGAGGGAGATGCCCCGGTAGGCCTTGGCGAGTGTGGTGGGCCCCGAGGATGCGCCCTTGTAGAGGGGGCAGATGATGGCTTGTCTCCAAGCGGTGGGGGTGGTTTGGGTGTTCCAGCACTTGCGTATGATGCGGTGGAGGGCAGAGGCGACGACGGGCCCGCCGCACTTGATGAGTGGGGCGGTGACGTCGTCGGATCCGGGGGAGGTGTTTCTGAGGACTCTGATCGCAGCCTCCACCTCGTCCAGCGTGGGCTCGGGGGGTGGGGGGTGAGGGCGTGGGTCGGCGGCGGCGTGGGCGGGTGCGGGGGCAGGGAGGGGGGCGGCGGCGGGAGGGAGGGTAGGGGCAGGGGGGGCGGTGGGCGTGTGGGCCAGGTGGGTGTTGAGGGTGGCCTCGTCAACTGTGGAGGGGAGGGTGTGGAGTTGTTTGAAGTGGAGCCCAAACGCGTCGGCAACAGGCTGGGCTCCGCAGCGGAGGCCGGCATCTGTGCGGAGGGCTGGGGCGGCGGCGAGGGGGCGGTCACCAATGAGCTTCTGCAGTATCTGGTGGGCAATGTGAGGTTTGTGTGCGTTGAGGGCGCATTGGACGCGTACGGCGGTCGCGTTCCAGTGGGCGTCGGTGTCGTCACGCAAGGAGGCCGACAGTTCTGTCTCACAGGGCTTGATCTCTGCCTGCGGGGCGTCCCTGGCACGGGCCGCCTGCAGTGCTTGGGCTCGCTTGAGTGACGCGTCGGAGGGGTTGAAGGAGACGGGGATCTCACGTGGGCGGGGGCCGAGGATCTTCTTGGCCGCCTCATGGAGGGCGGCGGTGAAGCGGTTTGTCAGCTGGTCAAGGTGGGTGGAGGGGAGCGGGGAGCAGGGGGAAAGGGAGGGCGAAAGGGAGGGGGAGGGGAGGGTGCGAGGGCGGTCGCGGCTGCCGCAGCGTACCTCTGCCGCGTGTCGGGGTCGCGGAGAAGGTCGGTGAAGTAGCGCCGGGGGGGTGGGGTGCGTGTGTGTTGGGAGTGTGCGTGGCTCCACGCTTAAGAGAAGCGGAAGCGGATGACGGCGATGACGAGGGAGTGGTCAGATTTTGTAAGCGAGGGGATTGGGCGGGTGATGGGGCACTGTGCGCGCACACTTTGTATAGAGGACAGGTGGGAGCGGCGGACTAGGATGTAGTCCAGTATGCTGCATGTCTTGTGGTTGTTGCTGTACCAGGTGTACGCATGCACGGGGGGGGGGGTTGGGGAAGAAAGAGTGGGTGATGGCAAGGTTGTGGGCGGCACACAGATCGAGGAGCATGTGGCCATTGTCGTTGATTTTGGGGCGGTGGCGGTATGATGCGAGGCGGGGGTTTGGGGGGAAGGGGCAGAGGGTGCTGTGGGGAGTGGGGCAGGCGTGTCGGCCTACCGATGGGTGGGTGGTAGGGGAGGCGCCGGTGGTGGTGGCGTTGAAATCGCCCATCACAAGGAGGTAGTGGTGTGAGGGTACGTCAGAGAGGATGCCACAAGCACACAAGCACACAAGCACACAAGCACACACACAAACACACACACACATGCACACCCACCTTGACGTACTGGCTGCGCTGCATCGCAAGGTCGACAGCAAAGAGCTCGTCGCTCAATGAGCCACAGACATGTTAGCCACCGTCCTTCAAACGCCTCAATGACCCCCCCACACACGCACACACACGCACACACACACACACGCACACACACACCTTGACGTACTGGCTCTGCTGCATCGCAAGGTCGACAGCAAAGAGCTCGTCGCTCAATGAGCCACACATTCTAGCCACCGTCCTTCAAACACCTCAACGACCCTCACACACACACACACACACACACACACAAACACCCACCTTGGCACACTGGCTCTGCTGCATCGCACGGTCGACAGCAAAGAGCTCGTCGCTCAATGAGCCACACGCATGCTACTGTCATACAACGCATGAACGACCCCCTCCCCACACACACGCACACCCACACACGCACACCCACCTTGACATACTGCCTCCGCTGCATAGCACGGTCAGCAGCAACGAGCTCGTCGCCCAGCGCCACACGCATGCCAGCCACCATCCTATCAACACACCCACGACCCCCCCCCACCCCCCCACCCCCCCCACACTCACCTTGACATACTGGCTCTGCTGCATCGCACGGTTCGCCGCACTAAACGGGTCGCCGGCAGCAAGCTCGTCGCCCAGCGTCATTCCAAACGTGGCGGGCGCGGGCCCGGGCTGCGCGAGGCGGCGGCGCGGTCGCAAGGACGCTGCCGACCCTGCGGAATAGGGGGCAAGCGCACCTAGTGAAGGTGCAGGCTGGGCCAGACGGGGGCGCAGGTGATGCGGTGGAGCCCGCGTGAGAGGTGGGAGATGGAGCTTCTTTCCAAACGTGGCAGGCGCGGGGCCGCGGCGGGGCGCAGAGCGACAGTGGAGCCTGTAAGGTGCAGGGCAGATTTACAACACCCGTGAAGGCGGGAGCGAAGTGGGGCCTGCATGAGAGAGAGAGGTGGGAGATGAAGCATCATTCCGAACGTGGCGGCTGCGGGTCCCGGCTGCGCCAGGCAGCGGCGGGGGGCGCAGGGATGCAGTGGAGCCTGCGGAGTGGGGTAAGAGAGAGGTGGGAGATGGGGCGTCACACGTATGACGCAGTCGGGGGCTGGGCTGGGCCAGACGGGAGTGCAGTGATGCGGTGAGGCCTGCGTGAGGAAGAAAGGTGGGACATGGGGCGTCATTCCAAACGCGGCGGGCCCGGGCTGCGCGAGGCGGCGGCGCGGGCGCAGTGACGCAGTGGAGCCTGCGGGGTGGGGTGAGAGATGGACGATGGGTTGTGACACTTGTGAGGGGGCGGGTGCTGGGCTGGGCCAGGCGGAGGCAGAGGCGTGGCGACGCGTGGAGCCTGAGGGGCAGAGGGAAGAGGGGTGGGAGGGTGAGGTACAGCGTGTGTGGGAGGGGTGGGGTGGGTGCCTGGCTGCGTTAGGCAGCGTTGCGGGCGCTGAGAGGCGGTAAAGCCTTCGGTGCAGACGGAAAGTAACAATTCTTGTGAGGAGGGCGAGATCAAGGCTGCGCCAGGCGGCGTCGCGGGCGCAGAGAGGCGGCGGAGCCTGCGGAATGGGGCGAGAGAGACATGGGAGATGGCGTGTGAAGGGAAGCGGCTGGCCGGGCTGCGCGCGGCGGCGGTGGGGGCGCAAGGACGCGGTGGGGCCTGTGGGCAGTGGCGGGGTGGGTGGGTGGGCGACAGTAATGAATCAGAGGAAGAATGTGTGTGCGCATGCACGCACGCACCGGCATCCCTGCACCACCACCCCCTGCACCACCACCACCCGCACGCCTGCACCACTACCACCTGCGACCACCCCACCAGCTGCAACCTCCGCCAGCGACGCATCGTCCGGAACTTCTCCCCCTCGAAAACGCCCGCTGCCCCCCCCCCCCCCCCGCACCCTCGCAACACACACGCGCACAAGAAACGCGTATGCACCACCACCACGTCACACATTGTACCATTCACCTGCTGCAAGCTCTGCCAGCGACGCATCGTCCGTTCCCCCAAACCTCCCGATGCCGCTTCCGCGTGGCCCGTGCCTCCGTGCGACCTCGGCAGCTAGGCCAAAGTCCTACGAGGGGGGGGGGGCAGGGGCAGGACATAGTTGCGTTCAAGTGTGGTGGTCTGTGCTTCCGTGCAGCCCCCGGAAAGTCTTCTGGGAAAGGCGGCGGCGGCGGCGTGCGAGGGGTCAGTTAAGGGGTCAGTTAAGGGATAAGTTGAGGGATGAATTGATGGATAAGTTGAGTGATTAGTCGAGGGATTGCCACGCCTCTGTGCAACCTCCGCAGCCAGTCCGCAGTCCTGCGGTGGGTGGTGAGTGTGTGTTTGTGTATGTGTGGTGGCGTGCAAGGGGTCGCGGCCATGACCTAAGTCAAACAAGAGTTCAACATGCGGCCCGTGCAACCATTGCAGCCAGGCCGCAGTCCTGCGGTGGGTCGCGGGGGGGGGGGGGGGGGGGCGTAGAGGCGTGCGAGGGTTCAGGTCCAGGGCCTAGGTGAGTGAGGTTTTGCCACGTGCCTCTGTGCGGCCTCTGCAGCCAGGCGGGTGGGGTGCGGCAGCGTGTCAGGGGGCAAGAGCTGTGGGAGTGAGTGCGGCGGTGGGTGACAGCCAGCGAGGGACGCAGCCCGGAACGCCCCAAACCCTACCACCTCCCTGCCCTCCTCCACACACCACCAGTCCCCACCCGCTCTCGCCACTCCCCACACTCCGCTCTCCCCACCCCCACACTCCGCTCTCCCCACACTCCGCTCCCACATTCCGCTCTCCCCCCACTCCGCTCTCCCCCCACTCCGCTCTCCCCACACTCCCCCCACTCCGCTCTCCACACTCCGCTCTCCCCCCACTCCGCTCTCCCCCCACTCCCCACACTCCGCTCTCCCCCCACTCCGCTCTCCCCCCACTCCCCCCACTCCGCTCTCCCCACTCCGCTCTCCCCACACTCCGCTCTCCCCACTCCCCCCACACTCTCCCCACTCCCCACACACTCTCCCCACACCGTGCTGCTAGCATCCAGGGGACCTGCCGCCTTCAGCCCTACCGCATTCACAACGCCTGAGGCGGCGCCCGAGGCATCCCATTTCATGGCGCGGATCAGGCGGCGCCTCAGGCGCTCCGACCGCCTGAGGGGCCGCCGGAGGCACACCCACGATCGCCTCAGGCGTCGCCTTAGGCGTTATCTAAACCGCCTCAGGCGCCACATCGACCGCCTCAGGCGCCCACCACCGCCTCAGGTGCACCCCTGACCGTCTCAGACGTTATGACCGCATTCCATGGCGCGGATCAGACATTGGGATTTTGGTAGGGCAGCTCATCAAATCAACGAGTCCGTAGCCAGGCATCATTCGAGCCTGCACCACCGCACACAGCCCACCTGCAGGTGGCGCAGCTGCGCCCCCCCCTCCCTCCCAAACCGCCCACACCCCACACCTTGCTTCCCGGCTCTGGCGGCCCCGGGCTCTTCAGCTCCTCAACTATTCCGTAGTCTGGCTCGTCATAGTGGTCGGCACGTGACGGAGTCGGCACCGCACGCGGCGGCCGCCCCGCGCCCACTGACGCAGCGTTGGCCTGTGTGTGAGGTGTGGTCGATTGTACAATCTGTCGGACGCGTTTGGTGGCGTATTATAGGTGCGTCGATGGCGGTGTGCACGGGCGTCAGCCACGACGTCGTCGGCACCGCACGCGGCGGTCGCCCTGCGCCCACAGACGCGGCGTTGGCCTGTTTGTGACTCACACAGTGTGAGTGAGTGAGGTGTGTCAGTGGCGGTATGGACGGAATAAGTGTGCTGGCCACAACAGCATCGGCACCCCGCGCGGCGTTCGCCCCGAGCCCACGACCGCGGCGTTGGTTGACCTGTGTGTGTGAATCAGAATCGGCATGATGGTCTGCCCACGTTCGCACCGCACGCGGCGGCCGCCCTGCGCCCACAGCCACAGCGTTGGCCTGAGCGCGAGTGAGTTACAGTGACGGTTACATCGGCTTTCCAGCAAAGACTACCTCTAGTCCTAGTACCACCGCCTAGACCCAAGTCCAGTTCTGGCCCTAACAATTATTTGTGAGGGGCGGTAGCCACCAGCCGGCTGCCTGCCAACGTGTAGTCCTAGAGCAAAAAGGAGAGCTATTGTGCGACGCCTCCAAAATAGGTCCTAACTGCTTCCAGGGGATAGCGAGTGAGTGAGAGTGAGGTGTCTTAACGGCGGTGGGCACAGGTGTTGGTACCACACGCGCGGCATTCGTCCCACCTCTACAGTCGCAGCCTCGAACGCCTCACGCCCCAATCAACCAGCCACAGCGGTTGTGGCGTGCACCCGAAAAAGGGCAAAACATGTTGCAAAACGGACCAAGTTAACATCAACTAAGAGTATGAAACTGTTACTGTACGGTATGTTACTGTAATGTACTGTGACTGCACTGTATGCTGTGCACGGGTGTTTGCCACCTGCAGTTAGAGTTGTTTTGCCGTGCGTGCGGTGCTGCTGAGGCCCCCCGTCTTCTGACCCTCTCCCCCTCCCTCCCCCTCCCCCTCCCCTTCCTCTCCCTCCCTCCCCCTCTCTCCCCCTCTCCTCCTCTCTCCCTCTCCCTCCTCCTTCCCTCCCTCCTCCCTCCCCTCTCCCTCCTCCCTCCCTCTCTCCTCCCTCCCTCCCTCCCTCCCTCCCTCCCTCCCTCCACGCACACAAACAACTGCTGCCTTGTGGCAGGTCCCCTCCCTCCTTCCTTCCCTCCCTCCTCCCTCCCTTCTTCGCCCCCCCCACACTTCCTCCCTCCCGCCCTCCCTCCCTCCAACACACACAAAAAAACGGTTGCCTTGTGGCAGGTCCCCTCCACCAACCCGCTGCCCCCGCACCTGCACGACTGCCGACGCGTCCGCCCAACCCGCCCCCTGCAGTTGTGTGTGTGTGTGTGTGTGCGTGTGCGATTGTACAGTCCGTTGGATGCTTTTGATGCCACATTTGACCCTGGCTAGGAAAGAAGCAAGCAGCTGTCAAAATTGTACCCCGAGCATGCCATCTGCCATCATGATTGCTGTGCATGTGGCACATGCACAGCAGTCATGATGGCAGAGAGAGATGGTTGACTTCCTTGTCGAGCCAGAACCTGGGGTCCACCTGGCCTGGCCGATGTGTGTGTGTGTGTGTGTGTGCGTGCTTGTGTTTGTGTGTGGGGGGGAGGAGGGGGCATGCAGCCACACACACAGGCGCTGCTGAGACATGCATGCGAGCGACCAGCCTGCTGCTGGCAACGTTGGCAACACACATGCAGCTGATCCCCCAGCGTCCTCCGCGCGCCTGGCTTCACACACACACACACACACACACGCACACACACTAGTAGATCCTCGGCCCTTGGCGAGGGTTCAGGGTTTAGGGTTCAGGGTGTAGGGCTTGATGATGATGATGGATCTTACAGTCTGTGGGTTCAGGGCTTAGGGCTCAGGGTGTAGGGCTCAGGGTTTAGGGTTCAGGGATATCCCTACACCCTGAGCCCTAAGCCCTTATTATAGGTTGTAGGGTTTCTGATGTCTAGTGTTGCGAGTTTAGGGGTTAAGGGTTTCAGGGTTTGAGGTTCAGGATTGACCCGCACCTGCAGTTGATCCCCCAGTGCCCTCCGCGCGCCCGGCTGCCGCAGCGGCTGCCCCGGGGGGGCTGTTGCCGGCTGGTGCACGTCGTCAGGGAAGGCGGCTGATGCAGGGTCGCCCTGACAGCGCACGGCAAAGGGGGTGGGGTGCGTTGTGCGTTGTGCGTGGGGTGGAGGGGGCGGACGGCTGGGGCGTGCTTCCCTCGGGGAGGCAACTGACGCAGGGTCGCCCTGACAGCTTTAGGCAAGGGGGTGGGGCATGGGAAGGGGGAAGAGGTGCGAGGTACACGTCTCCAGGGAAGGCGGCTGACGCAGGGCCGTCCTGACAGCGCACGGCAAGGGGGCGGGGTGCGTGGTGTGTGTGTTGCGTGTGGTGGAGGGGGCGGGCGAGTTTTGGCTGGGGCGTGTTTCACCCGGGGAGGCGAGTGGAGCAGGGTCGCCCTGACAGCGCACGGCAAGAGGGCGGGGCGCGTGGGGTGCGTGGGTGTGGAGGAGGGGCGTGACTGGGGCGTGCTTCACCCGGGGAAGCGACTGACGTGGGGTACCTAACAGCAGCAGGAGCGCAGGCACGCGTGGGAGCTGGGTGTTGACCGCATGTTGACCGGGTAGAAGAAGAGAGAGGGACAGGAAGAGAGACGGAGAGAGGGCACCCTGCCTGCGCTCCTCCCGACGCGTACATAAACACACATGCACGGACACAAGTGCGGCCACGTGCACGCGCGCGCGTGCGGCCACATGCACGCGCACACGTGCGGACACACATGCACACACTCGCACCTCCCGACGGATACACAAATCCGCACGCACGGACACACACAAGCACACGTGCTGACACACACGCACACACTGTCACCTGCAGCTCCAGCGCGAGGCCGTACGGCTGCACGGGCGGCCCGTTGGCGGCTCGCTCCCTGCTCAGCGGTTGCGACGGCGCTGGCGCGTGCGGCGGCAGCAGGGGCCCCGCGCGAGACAGCCCGAACGCTGCCTGCCCTGGGGGTGCGCCGCCACCTGGCTGCTGGCTGCCTGCGGGGCGCACTGTCGGCTGTGCGTGCGCGGACGGCTGCGCGCCAAAGCCAGGGAACGCCGACGCCGGCGCGCCGCCTTGCAGCTGCCCACCGTCTCCATGAGAGCCCTGGGCCGCGCCTGGGTTGGCGGCCAGGTCCGTGGCGAGGCCCCACAGCTGCTGCTGCTGCTGCTGCTGCTGCCCGCCCGCACCATGCGTCTGCATGGCGACGCGCGCGCGTCAGAGCAGAGGCAAGCTCTTCGTCCTGGCAATGGCTACGTCGCCAGAGTTAAGTCAGGACCAAAGCTGCTGTTGCTGCTGAGACGGTGGCGGCATCAGGGCCGTGGGCCGAAATCTGGGGTTCCGCTGACTGGGTCGTCGTCTGTTTGGTGGGGGCGCGTGAATGGTGCTTGAGTCCGCTGTAAGCCTGCACTACGCGCAGTTGTGAGGGGTGGCTAATTAACCCGGGGGCTGCGTGGCTTGGGGTGTGACATTTTCGAACGAAGTTGTTCACTCCTTTGCGGCTGTTGCGAGCAGCTGCAGCTGTCGTGCCCCTGTGCGCGTGATCCCGCCTCCCATCAGAACGCAGCGCCAAGGCGAATGGCGAGGGTATCAGACCGCACCTGATCCGCCTGTGCATCCGCCAAGCATGTGCACACGCCATGCGGTACATGCACGGCGCAGGTTACCCCCGAGACGGGTTTGGGGGCAACCTGACCCATTCGTCCCCCCAATGGAGCGTGCCTCTGTATGTGGTATGTATTTAGTGATTCATATCTGCTGTTTCACCTGTGTGATTGGTGCCCACTTGGTGGCAAGTGGCTCCGGGCCACATGCCACAGCCGCTAACCATGAGCATGCGAACATAGGTACCGTAACAGGCGTTTTTACCTACCGATATATAGAGGCGTTTGTTCTGGGTGGCCATAACACACGCCTGTCTGGTTCTCATATGTATGAAGCGCCGTTGCACTGTTGTGTGTGCGTGTGTGTGTGTGTGTCAGCGCATGCACGTGTGTGCGCACCCAACCCAACGCATACAGCTGATCACTAAAAAAAGTAAACGTACAAAGGTTCTCGACTCATGAAACGATTGCTGGTGCGCGTGATTCAGAACAGGCAGGAGCCGCAATCCAGGATGTCATAGCAGTGTGATCGGTAATGAATGTGTGTCTCTCCCTCTCAGCCCACCAGCATGAAAGTTGCGCTGCAGAAAACCAAGCGCGGGATGTTGCCCACATTCCAGAGCGACACCCCCATGTAGAGGGCGGCGGCAGGCACCAGAACGTGTGGTTGTGGTTGTTCTCGTACCTGCGAAGACGCACGCGGGAGTCGTGTGGAAGAAGTGTGGGGGTGGGTGGGAGGAGTGTGTAGTGGATCGGCAGACCCACGAGCGCGTGGTCATGGTTCTACTCGCACCTGCACGTGCGCGCCCCGTCCAAGCTAGCCTGCTGCGCGTTAACGCTCATCATGCCGCGCTCTGCCTGGGCAGCGCCCACTGACACTGTAGCTCCGCAACACTCGCGCGTGCTCCTGCACTGCGCAGCCAAATGCACCAAATCCTCAAACCCCCCGCACGCCACGGCCTATACCAGCGCCCACGTGCACATGCCCCATCCGGGCAGGCTCCTCAGTTGCGCGCCTTCCTGTGCTGCACGAAGCCCATATTCACCAACACCCCTCCCTCCCCCAAACATGTGCACCATCAACATCTGACCAGCGGAGTCCGAGCGGGCGTGATCCAGCAGCTGCTCTTCAGATGCAGCGCGCACGTCAATTACAGCGCCCCCTTTGTTTGTAAATAAATGAACCTGCCTTGCGTTTCCGTTTCCCAACATGCGCTCACCTGCTTCAACAAGCGTTTGCTGCCGCTGCGGTAGGGGTGCGCCCACGCTCTTTACAGAGTTGAGGTTCCCCACCACCAACAGCCAGCCATCTCAGTAAGGTGCTCGGGCCATACGCGCCGAGCACGGTCTTGTACGCCTTTAGAGGTGTCCCTGACTGTTACATCCACCATCAAATTGTTGTGTAGATTCAGCCCTCAGCCGGTGTGCTGCATGTGGTGGTACAAACCAACAGAACCTGGTATGATGATGAGAGTTTTACAATCCACTTCTGGCGGTCACACGTACGGTTCCAAAGCTCCAGTGGGACTTAGAGAATCAAGGCTCAAGGCCCACAAAAGGTCAAGCTACAAGTAGCCCACGGTAACGCCATCCACACTTGGTGGCGGGCGCCAAGCAAGCAGCACCACTGTGCAGGCTGCACACCCAGCCCCTCAAATGGCCAGAGGGCGGACCCAAGGTATAAAACCATGAAGGGACCAAAAAGCCCTCCCCCAGACCACCGGAAGCGGGGCTAGTAGCACACCCGCCGCAGCACTCTACTCAGCGACCACACCGCACCCGCCACCGCACGCGTGTGGCGCCACCTCCCCTTCAAAAACACCCCCAGAGGGAATGCCATCTAGCAAGCAGGTGCAGGCACCCGCTCGCCGTCAACGACGAGGCGCGCGCGGTGGAACTGCGCCCGCTTCCCCGCAGCCTTGGCGGCGAGGAAAGCGGGCCACAGCGCCCGGTGCTGCGCCTCCTCGCGGTCACTGAGGACGTCGAAGACGGCAGCCGACGGGTCCACGTCGCGCAGGTTGCGGCGGGAGCGCACGACGGTGTCGGCCACAGCGTCAGACGCCACGGTAAAGAGCACACGTAGCACGCCGCCCCGGCGCGGCTCCACACCAATGCCCCCGACGGCAGGCTTGGCGTTGAGGAACGACGCGGACACGACCCCGCCACCAGCCGGCCTATCCCGGCCAGAGACGTCGTGCACAAAGCGCACGAGATTCATAGCCAGGCAGACGGGCAGGCTGACGCCGTCCACGGCGGCTGCAGCAACCCGCACAGCCGCCGCCGCCACCGCCGTCTCCTCAGAACCATAGCAGTCACTGAACAGCCGCCTCACATGCCGCGTGGACCCCAAGTAGGAGGCGTCGCGCAGTGCGCCGCGCATGATCCCGTCGCGCGCCATCTGGCCTTCAGAGCCACGGCCCGCAATGAGCCTGGTGGCGGCTGCCACAGGGATGGACAGCACGTGGCTGCGGCATAGCGACGTTTTGCCCACACGCGCGGGCAGCCCCCCCCAACGGCAGGGGCCGCGCGCAGATGCGGCACGCGCGGCGCCCGCCGCGGCAGGCCGCTCCGCCGCCGGCGCGCCCGCTGCCGACGCCACAGGGGCGGCAGCAGCAGCGGGCCGGGCAGGCTGAGCAGCCTTGGCAGCAGGCGCCGCGCGGGGCGCACTGTGGGCCGCATGCGGCACTGCATGCGGCATCTGCATGGGCGCCCCGGGGACGCGGCTCACCAGGAGGTGCACCAGGTCCACGAGGGACGCAATCTGTTGCGTCTGCGCCTGGACCACAGCGAGCACCACCGCGAGGGCGTCGCTGCTGTGGCCGGCGTCGGCAATCTGTGTCGCGCCCACATGCGTCGGCGCATTCTGTGGCTGAGCGCGCGCGCTCGCCTCCCTGTCCACCAGCCCGCCTACCAGGCCTCTGAGGTCAGCCTGCCCCGCCAGGATGGCGCGGAGGGGGTCTGTGGTGTCGGCCGAGGCCGAAATGTGGTTGCTGGCGCCTCCATGCATGTGTTGCGCAGCCTCCGCGTATGTGGCCGCCCCCAGCGCCCCAGGGAGCGCCGGAAGCTGGTTCTGTGTCTCACCGACGCACGCGCGGTGGCGTGGCGGGGAGTCTGAGCCGGGGGAACCGCTGCTCACCGAGTCTGTGACGGTGGCCGCGCGGGCGACTAGCGCGCCGGCGATCTCGCTGTGTTTGCGCGGCTAGATAGAGCCCAATGTTCAAGATGACTGAAAGCTTGGCCTTGGGATACAAGACAGGCAACCCAATGGCTGTGTATCTCAATGAATTGGCCAGATAGGGCTTGTCAAGAGCTTGGAATGACCTATATTTGACGGCCAACGGTCAACGCCAAGGCAGCGGTCAAGAAGGTCAAAGTGTGGGGGTAGCCTACCCCGGGTGGGTGAGCCCCCAACTGAGCCATCGCCGAGTCCATTGGCGCAAGTTCCGTCTGCACCGGATGAGTTTCGAGGCATGGGTAAAAAACAATTGCGCCCCCCCCTTGGTTGTACGCCCAGATGGGAACAAATCATTGTTTGTTTGTAACGCACATCGTACATCGAGTGAGGTGTGGGGATTGCTCCGTGGAGGTCGCGGGTAAACACCCTCGGCGGTCGAACTTGATGGCCTGATCATGACGCGCGAGCTTCAGCTCAATACGTGGCATGCAAGCAGTGGCGGCAGCCACGACTTACACGTAGACCGTGCGCGCTTGTGTCGTACGTGTGACCGCCAGAAGTGGATTGTAAAACTCTCATCATCATCATCATTGTAAGTGGGGTTCCCAGCAATCAACAACGCTGCCATTGCCGCTGCTGGCAGCCATACAGGCACTAGTGCAGCTGTACATGCATGTGAAGGCAGCACACATTGGACTTGCTGGATGAATTGGTGGCCATCTAGGCATCCGGGCCGCGTTTGCTGCTACTGGGGCTGGCGCTACTCCTCCGCGGACGACAAATTGGCAGGCACAGCACAAGCGTTGCTGATGCCGGGACCCAAACTGTCTGCGTGTCACCCACGGTTGGCGCCTAAAATGGTCCTGGTCCCAGTTACATGACAAAGGAGGGTCTTTCCTAGTGAACATGAAAATAGCAGTCAGCCGCGGGGGCGATTGACCGCAGGCACGCACACACCCGCAAACAGCCGGCCACAGCGCAAGCAACCGCTCACGCGCCCGCGCCGTGCGCCACGCCGGGCGCATCAGGTGCAGCACGGGGCACAGCAGCTGACGCAGCAGCAGAAGCAATCGGCATCGGCGGCTGCGCCGGTGGCTGCGCCGGTGGCTGCGCCGGTGGCTGCGCCAGCGGTTGCGCCTGCCCTTGGTCTCGCCCGCCCGCAATGGCCGCTGCATCATCATCGTCCGCGAAGCGCGCGCGGCGCGGCGGCTGCGCCATCGATGGCGCAGCCCCTCTTCCCTTTGGCAGCGCGTTGATGTCGGCAGCGAGGTCCCTGCCACTGACAACAACAGCAGCAGCAGCAGCAGCCGCGGCCTTCTTGCTGTCACCAGCAGCACCAGCAGCCATGGCAGCGGCGGACGCAGGGCGAGACGCAGCCGTCCCGGGTCGGGATTCCCCTGCCCCTCCGTCGGCCGCCGCTGCTGCTGTCATGCTGCCGATGCCGTGCCCGCCAGTGATGCCGCCGCCGACACCGGCGCCGGGCTGATTGCCGGACGACGACCGCGGCACGCGCTGGGGCGGCGTCTGCGGTGTGTGTTCGGGAGGAGGGAGTTGAGACGCAGTTGCAAGGGAGTTGCGGGAGGCAGGCAGGCAGGCAGGCAGGCAGACAGGGAGGGAGAGGTGCGGGGGAGGGAGGAGGGAGTTGCGGCAGGCAGGCGTGGGGGAGGGAGGAGGGAGTTGAGACGCAGTTGCGAGGGAGTTGCGGCAGGCAGGCAGGCAGGCAGGGAGGGAGGGAGAGGTGCGGGGGAGGGAGGAGGGAGTTGCGGCAGGCAGGCAGGGGGGGGCGGGAGCAGGGAGAGCAGGCAGGGGGGGGGGAGGCAGGAGGCAGGGGGAGGGGCGGGGCGGACAGGGAGGCAGGGGGGGGGGGGGGCGGGGGAGGGAGGGGGAGTTGAGCACGCCGTTGCCGAGGAGTTGCGGCAGGCAGGCAGGCAGGGAGGGAGGGAGAGGTGCGGGGGAGGGAGGAGGGAGTTGCGGCAGGCAGGCAGGGGGGAGGGAAGGCAGGGAGGCAGGGG
Source organism: Chlamydomonas sp. UWO 241 (assembly GCA_016618255.1). Lineage (NCBI taxonomy): Eukaryota > Viridiplantae > Chlorophyta > Chlorophyceae > Chlamydomonadales > Chlamydomonadaceae > Chlamydomonas > Chlamydomonas priscui. The sequence continues at coordinate 1,210,725 of VFSX01000006.1, read as the reverse complement.
GGAGGGGCGTGGGGGAGGGAGGCAGGGAGGCAAGGGGGGGGGGGCGTGGGGAGGGAGAGGCGGTTGAGACGCAGTTGCGAGGGAGTTGCGGCGGGCAGGCAGCAGGGCAGGGAGGGAAGGAGAGGTGCGGGGGAGGGAGGAGGGAGTTGCGGGGCAGGCAGGGGGTGGGTAGGCAGGGCAGGCAGGAGGGGGAGGGAGAGGGGCGTGGGGGAGGGAGGAGGGATTGAGGACGCAGTGGAGGGAGTTGCGGCAGGCAGGCAGCAGGCAGGAGGCGAGGAGAGGTGCGGGGAGGGAGTAGGGAGTTGCCGGCAAGGCAGGCAGCGGGGGGAGGGAGGCAGGGAGGCAGGGGGGGAGGGGCGTGGGGGAGGGAGGAGGGAGGAGGGAGTTGAGACGCAGTTGCGAGGGAGTTGCGGCAGGCAGGCAGGCAGGGAGGCAGGGAGGGAGAGATGCGAGGGAGGGAGGAGGGAGGAGGGAGTAACGACAGGCGTGGGGACAGGTGGGTGTCATCTACTGTGTGCGAATGTGGGGGGAGGGGATCAACACTCGTCGCCCTTTTGGGTGCATTGCAAGGATGGCGATGAGGCTCCAGGATCCGACCGATGCGTTGTTGCCTGCACCAGTCCTGAACCCCAACCTGAGCCGCACCTTCTCAAGCACCACTGGCTGTTCCCCCCCCTGATCCATAGCTGGCGCTTGTGTAGTGGCGGGGGGGGGGGGGGGGGGGGGCAACCTTCTTCTTTTGACTCCCGGGTAGGCTGGCGCGCTGCGTGGCCTTGCGGGCTCTCCTAGTAGAGCCCCCTAGACGTGTAGTCTAGGCCTTGAATCACGCCCCGGGGTCCTCCGGGCGCGTACGTGTAAAACCTGTAAAACCTCAAGCACCATGGCATCGACCCAGCCGTCGCCGCTGCCGCCTGCGCCTTGCAGCCCCCCCCCCCCAGTGTGTGCGGATGCGAGCTGCAAAGCACACAATCAACACCCCTGCTCACTAGCACACATCCAAGAGTGAGCCCACCTCTGGGCACATTGCGAGGCTAGTGTCGAAGATGAGGCGCGGCTCCAGGATCTGGCCGATCTTCCTGCGCGTCTCGTTGCGCACGATGCCGTTGAAGCAGTAGAGGCCGTACTGGTAGCAGAGCTGAGTGTGTGCGTGCGCGCAAGAGTGCGTGTGTGTGAGTGTCGTGGCGAGATGGAGAGAATGTGTGCATGTGAGTGATTTTTTGCAAGAGAGTGAGTGTGCACGTGTGTGTGTGTGTGTGGGAGAGGGATAGTGTGTGTGAGAGAGTGTATGTTTGAGAGTGTGTTGATGAAGTAGAGGCCGTACTAGTAGCAGAGCTGAGTGCGTGCGTGCGTGTGGAGGGCGTGCGTGCTTGTGTAAGATACTTGTTTGAGATATAGAGAGAGTGTATGCCTCGGAACAGGATGCGGTGGGATCTGCAAGGAATTTCTCTCTATCTCCATCTCCCCCCCCCCTCTTCTCTTGATCTGCCTCGCTCTCCCTCTCCTTCTCAACCCACCAGCACAAACGCCGCACCGCAGAATACCGAGCGCAGGATGTTTCCCACATTCCAGAGCGTTAGGCGCCACCCCCATCCGGAGGGCGACGGCAGGCGCCAGAACGCGTGGTTGCGGTTGTACTCGTACCTGCGAAGAGGGAAGTGTGGGAGGTGTGTGGGGGAAGTTTGGGATGGGAGGAGTGTGTTGTGCGTAGCCGGAGGGTGAAGCAGGCGCCAGAGCGTGTGGTCGCGGTTATACTCGTACCTGTGGGAGGTGCCTGGGGGAAGTGTGGGTGTGGGTGTAGGGGGTGAGGAGTGTGTTCTGCGTAGCTGGAGGGCTGTGCAAGAGTATGTGGTCGCCGGTTGTATTCGTGGGGAGTGGGGAGTGTGTGCCATGGGGAGGGGTGGTGGGGGAAGACAGGTCGGCAGCAGGCGGGCGGGCGATCTGGGGGGAGGGGGGAGGCACGAATAGGGGCGCGCGTTGCAGCCGACCATGCCCCCCCCCGCCTCTCCGCCAATCTAACCGCAACCCACCACTCTTGACACGGAGCGGGTTGGGCGAGCAGCGCACCTGCTAGACACCCCATGCGACCGTCCAGCAGTGCTAGCAGCACAGTCGCCACGCATCCGCACGCGTGCAGCCCCCCGGCACATGACCCGACCGCCCCAATCCATCCAACACCGACCACGCCCCTCGCTCTTTCTCTGTGCCTCCAACTCACCCTCCCTGCCTCGTTTGCCCCCTCCCTTGCATCCTTTCCTCCCTCCCGCCTCCCTCTCCAACAAACTCACCCAACGTGGTTGTCGCTTGGGGCAGTCAGCACCTTTGTCACATATCCGCACGCGCGCAGTCGCCCCCCTCCCCACTTCCTATCTTCTACTTCTGCCACTCTCTGCCAAACACCCACTCCTTTTCTGCTGCTTCCGCTACTCTCTGCGCAAGCACGCTCACCCCACGTAGCCGTTGCTAGGCGCAATCGGCACCGTTGCCAAGCGTCCGCACGCTTCCAGTGCAGCCCCCCCTCCCTATCTGCTGCTTCTACCAGCTCCTCTATATGCTTCCCTGCCCAGACACACTCAAACAAACTCACCCCACGTGGTCGTCGCTTGGCGCAATCAGCACCGTCGCCACGTATCCACACGCGTTGAGCCCCACGATGAACGACCCGACCGCGCGCAGCCTCAGGTAGCGCGGCTCGTGCCCTCTCAGCGCGTCGCGCGACAGGCGCGCGGCGGATGCGATGAGCGAGACGAGGATGAGGACGTAGTAGAGGCGGGCAAAGGGGACGGCGAGCGCAGAGTAGTACTGGAGGTAGGACTCGTGCGTGACCTGCGGTTGACAGTTGGTTTTGGTGGTTGTTCGCTGGTTGGTGGTTTGGTTCGTGGTTTGTTTGGTACAAGGCTGTGTTAGATGGCACGAGGATGATAAATGTATCAGTATCAGAGGCGAGCGAAGAAGACGGCGAGCGCAGAGTTGTACTGGAGGTAGTAGGACTCGTGCGTGGCCGGCGGTTGGTAGTTGGTTTGGTGGCTGTCGGTTTCATGGTTGGTTGGGTCTGTGTTTCTGGTGGCTGATTGCTTTGGAGGTTGCTTTGTGTTTGATTGCTTGGTGGCTGTTTGTGTGGCTTGGTGTTTGGTTGCTTTCTTGGTTTGTTGGTTGATGGCACAAGGATGATATGGGCAAAGCAGTAGAGGTAGGCATAGGGGGCGGCGTTGCAGTGGAGGACGCGTGTCTGCGCTGCGACTGGGGAGGCTGATTGGGTGTTGGCTGGGGTGTTGGTTCGTTTGGAGGTTGGCCCAAGTTGACTGTTTGTTTGTTCTTTGGTCACGAGGATAATGGGCATAGTAGAAGACGCAGGCGAAGTAGCGCGGGAGTTGGGACTTGTGCGCGAGCTACGGTTGGCAGTTGGTTTGGTCCGCTGCGCTGTGAAGGCCCCCACAGCGTGCACTGCCCGCCATAGCGCAGAGATCCATGTTTTGAGTCCCCCCCCCCCACACCTGCCCCCCACCTGCACAACACTTGAACCCCCCCCAAAACACACGTCGAAGAGGATGTACGTGCGGTAGAAGTTGAGGATCGCGGAGCCGCCTCCCGCACCACCAAAACACACACACGCACACACAGAGAGAAATACCCCCCCCCCCCACACACACACGCATTCAACCCACGTTGAAGAGGATGTACGTGAGGTAGAAGTTGAGGATTGCAAAGCCCCCGAGCAGGCCCTGCGCAAAGAGCCCGAATATGGAGAAGAACTCGGAGAAGCCATACCACCAGATCTGAAAGATAGGGGACAGAGAGGGATAGGGAGGGGAGGTCGGCAGATGCTTTGGAACGTATGGGACGTGGGTGGGGACGAGGGTGGGCTCGAAGAATGGGTACCACCAGGGCTGTAGAGAGGGAAAAGAGAGGGAGAGGGGGAAAAGAGAGGGAGGAGAGGAGAAGTCGGCAGATACGTAGGGGCGTGCAGAAGGAATGGGCCATTGGAGTGGTTTGTGTGGTTTATGTTTGGTGTGAGAGGGGCAGTGCAAAGAGGCCCTAGGATGGAGTTGAGCTCGGAGAGAGGCCATGCCTCAGGGATGCAAGCGAGGGAGGATGATGTTATTTTCTCCTATCTAGAGATAGATAGATGGAGAGAGAGACAGAGATAAATATGAGAGAAAAACAGAGAGAGAGAGAGAGAGAGACAGAGAGAGAGAGAGAAAGAGGGGAGAGACAGGGGAGGCCTCAGGTCAGGGTCAGCACACCTATGCGCCCGACCGATTGCAAAATCGACCGCACCTGCTGGCAGCGTCTGCATCCTTTGACTTTGGGCTCCCAGAATTCCTCCCGCTTGGTCTCCATCGGCTGCGTGGGGGAAGAAATGAAGCAGTGTGTGTGTGTGTGTGGCAGTGTGTGTAGGTGTGGTAGTGTGTGTAGTAGGGTGGGTGTTGTGTGTGTGATTGTGTGCGTGGCAGGGCAGGGTGTGAGTGTGTGGTAGGGTGGGTAGTGTGGGTGGGTGTGGTAGGGTGGGTGGGTGGGGTGAGGCCCCGCGGCGAGGAGGGGTGGGGGCGTAGAGAGGAGGGAGAGGGAGAGGGGTGTGAGAGAAAGAGAGAGAGATGTGGGGATGCCAAAAGGGAAGGGCAGGCAGGCAGGCAGGTAGGCGGACAAGGCAGACGGGCTGCGATGGGCTCTAGGGTGCCCCCCCCTCCCCCGTATCCTCTCCCGCCTCTCACGCTCTTGCGCTGGAACCTGCTCTTGCAGCGCTTCCAGTTACAGTTACAGTTACATGGCATTCCAGCTAAGACAACACTAGTCCTAGTGCCACCGCCCTGTGAAGGACGATAGCCACCAGCCAGTTACCTGCCGTCTAGACTACCGCTCCCGCCGGCTAGTTAGACCCAAACAAGTCCCTGAGGGACATGTCTGGCAAGGAGCGTATAGGAAAGGACCGTCCTCCTCCTGGCCTTTGAGGCCAACCACGCCGGCTGTGCCGACTGGCGGCGCTGAAGCAGAAAAGTCCCCGCCTGGCATGGTGCATGGTTGTCCAACTCCATGCATGGGGCTCTGCCTGCGCCCCATGCGTCATGCATGGCCAGGTCCCACCCTCCAGGGGGGCCTGGGCAAACAGAGTCGTCATGGCAGGCTGCCTGAAGACCAATGCCGACGCCAGTCACCGGCAGACGAGTGCCCCCGAGGGTGAGCGCGGTGACAAACGCTGCGATGGTGAAGCGGATAAACTCTGTTGTTGCCTCGGCGGTCACCACCGCTGAAGCCCTGATGGTAGCTCGCCCCCACGAGCAGCCATCTTGACCGATGTCCAGCATGCATTGACGGGCGCCAGCTCCTCCGCTCGTCGATCAACTCGTCGAGATCGGTGCCGCATGGCGTCCTGCATGGGAGGAGGATAAGGGCCGTCTCCCAGCACGGGTCGCGGCAGCGCCGCGGCTACTCGCCAAGCCATGACAGCGCCGGGCAAGCCGCTCCTGTAGTTTCCACCGAGGGACAGTCTAGCAGGAGCCAGGCCAGTCGTATTTTATCCCGCTCGTCAGCGGCACGGAGATCCTAGTCACCAGCAGCGCCGCATTGCTGGGTCCAGGGCTCGGCGACGAGAACGCGCCTCCGTTAATCGAGCAGCGCTTCCACAGCCTTTTAACCAAACAACCAACCAACCGCCAACCAGACGGTTACCTTCCCTCCTCTCACATTATGCACCCCAAATTCACATTGTCCACATCCACATTCCTCCCTCCTTCCACCCCCTCTCACGTTCTTGCGCTGGAACCGGCTCTTGAACCGCTTTCACAGCCTTTTAACCAAACAACCAACCAACCGCCAACCAGACGGTTACCCTCCCTCCTCTCACATTATGCACTCCACATTCACATTGTCCACATCCACATTCCTCCCTCCTTTTCCCCCCTCTCACGTTCTTGCGCTGGAACCTGCTCTTGCAGCGCTTTCACATGAAAACAACCAACCAACAAATTGCCCACCAGAATGATACCCTCCATCCTCGCCCTCCCTCCTCTCACATTATGCACTCCACATTCACATTCATATTGTCCGCATCCACATTCCTCCCTCCTCCCCCCCCCTCTCACGTTCTTGCGCTGGAACCGGCTCTTGACGCGCATCCACAGTTTAGGCATGTCCACATGCGGCTACCCCTCGCCCGCCAAGCAAAACCCCAGGCTGTTATTAGCCCCCCCCCCCCCCCCCCCCCCCTCTCGCGTTTTTGCGCTGGAACTGACCATTGAACTGCCTTCACATGACCACAACCAACCAATGAACCGTCCACCAGAATGTTACCCTCCATCCTCGCCCTCCCGCATCTCACGTTCTTGCGCTGGAACCGGCTCTTGAACCGCTTCCACAGCCCAGGCTGGTCCACTCGGTAGAACCGCCCAGTGGTCCCGTCCTCAACATACGCGCGCGCCTTGCGCCCGTCCGCGCCAAACTCGTTTGTTGCTGCGAGGAGTGTGTGTGGTGTGTGTGTGTGTGTGTGTGGAGCATGTGCGGGGGTGGTGGAGTGTGCAGGGAGCGCCCGGTGGTACTGTCCTCTCAACATACGCACGCGTCTTGCGCCCGTCCGCACTCAACTCGTTTGTTGCTGAGAGGAGTGTGTGTGTGGGTGCGGTGGGGGGGAGCATGTGTGGGTGGTAATGCGTGCGGGGAGCACCCGGTGGTCCCGCCCTCAACATGCGCGCGCCTTGCACCCGTCAACCCCAAACTCGTTTCTTGCTGAGAGGAGTGTGTGTGGGGGGGGAGAGCATGTGTGTGGGTGATAATGTGTGCGGGGAGCGCCCGGTGGTCCCGTCCTCAACATACGCGCGCGCCATGCGCGCCCGTCCGCACCAAACTCGTTTGTTGCTGCGAGGAGTGTGCGTGGGGGAGGGGGGGGAGGGGGCAGTGTGGAGCATGTGGGTGGGTGGGTGGTCCACTCGGTAGAAGCGCCCGGTGGTACCGTCTTCAACATACGCGCACGCCTTGCGCCCCGTCAGCTCCAAACTTGTTTGTTGCTGAGTTGTGTATGTGTGTTTGTGGGCGAGGGGCAAGGTTGGTGTGCGTGTGGAGGGGGTACTAGGGGCCAGGCTGTGCAGTCCTCAACATATATGCGCCCGTCCGCGCCGAACTCGTTTGTTGCTGCGAGGCGTGTGTGTGGTGTGTGTGTGTGGGGGGGGGGCAACGTGCGTGTGTGTGTGTGTGTGTGTGTTGAGGGGGTACTGGCACCCAGGCTGTGCAGTCCGTGAGGGAAGTTTTTCTTCGAGGTTCGTCACACAACGGGGGACTGTGCTGGGGGGCGGTGTGTGCAAGCCTCGCTGCCTATTGGCTTTGGGGCTTTGTCACAGAGGGAACCCAGTAAACCTGAGTCAGAGCTTGAAAATAAGCAGAGTCTGCTAGGGAATGAGCTTGAGTGCAGGAAGTTTGGAAAGGTCAAAAGTGGGGACGAAAACCGAATTTTGCCCCGACCCCGCAGGGGAGCACTTATGCCAAGGAGCTTTCACAGCTCCTTTGCTATTCCACAGCACACACATTTCACACATTTCACACACTTCATTCCACAGCGCACACATTTCACACACACACACACACATTTCACACGTTTCATTTCACAGCGCAGCGTCATCTACGACTCATGTGACGGCTGTTCAGGCACGGAGGCCGTGGGCCGCGTCGTTGCGACGGCATGAGTTGTGTGGACTGGAAGGTGCCCGCTGCCCCACCAGCACAGAGTTGCTGGGTTACAAACGCGATGGGCGGGCGCGGGGACAAGCGGGATGCAAGAGGTGTGTATATGGTACCCCGCGAGGCATATCCTCGGATGATCCTCAGGCCATCTGAGCACATCGGCGGCTGTGTCTTGGCCAATCACGACCAATGGCTCGACCGTGGCAGGCTCGATATGCAAAGGTGTGGTGTTTGGACTACCCATATGCACAATGCCTGCGCGCAGCCTTGTCTCTAGTCTTAGTTGCTGGATTGTCCCGGATCCGGGCGGAATGCCCGGATCCGGGCGGATTTTTCCTGATTACATGACGCGCTCTAGAATTCGATTCACGTCCCACCCTTCCGAAACTTAAGTTCCTTATACCCCAATCTCGAGGCCCTGTAATCAGGGGGCAGTCATTGAGCCTGTGGTGCGGTGCTGCTGCTCGAAGTTGCTTAATTGGGGCCGCGGGCGGTGGCGGACCGAGCCCCGACGGCGGGCTTCGTCACCGATGCCCTACGAGCACGATGTCCCCCCCCCCCCCCCCTCCGGCGGCCCGCCCCTCCGGCGGGTAGAAGGTCACGAAGAGTACACAATAGAAGGCTGCGATCCTTTCTGGCACCATAAGAGCCTGGGAGGGGCGCATGGGGTGGGAAAGTGTTGGAAGGCCAATTTTGCCCATTTTGCCTAGGAAATGGGCAGAATCTGTGTTACCCCCACTGAAGACAGTGGTACTGATGTCGGATGGAGTTGCCGTTTGTAACAGAGCTGCACAAATGTATTGTCTTTGGCCCCAAGAAGTGGGAGGGGCTTATATACAGAGGAACGTTGACTTTTGTGACTTTGAAATCACTTGGCGCCAATTTTGAATTTCGACCAAGTTTGAGCTCCTCCAGTAACCGCCAGGATTCGAATTTGAATAATCTGAGACCATTATCAGGAAGATTGACTTGTAACTTACAAACGTACGAGTCTCGTCTCATGGAAATCAGTGTGGCAGCCGTGGCATGCATGCAAAAACCGTCAAAAGCGCCCTGATCCGGGCAATTGGCCCATAAACTCACACCAGTGCAACCAAAATAGCGTGAACTGTGTCGACGTACGTGTTGAGTCCAGAAGTCCAGCGAGTAACCCTAAACTTAGGGTTCCAGCAAACCCGGAATGCATGCATCCGCCATAACGCTTCACACTGCAGCTGAAAGTCGCCATGCAGCATGAAAATTTCCCTACACGTCCCCTGCTTGACCACATGGACGCGCTCTGGCCCTGCCTCGGCTTGAACGGAAAGCACGCACTGCGATTGTCCTGCACGGCCGTGCGAGACGCGGTGGATGCGCAAGCGAGCGGCCTGGAGGCGCAGGACAACGCGCCAGTGCTCTCCCCCGCCACATGCGAGCGCCTGTCGGGCGTAAACAACCTGACGTTGCGCTCCATTGCGTGCCTGCGCGGCATGCTGCTGGCGCCCCAGCCCCAGCCTGGCGCCTTCTTCCCCCACCTGCAGGCGCTGCGCCTGATCCTGGACGAGGTGGGGGCGAGCGCCAGCGCCATACCATGTGTGCGACGCATGGCTTGCTCCATGCATGGCGTGTTTGCTCTAAGCAAGCGCCCTCATCCCGAATCCGCTTGGAGCCGCATGGACGTGCATGCTGGGCTGGGTGCATGATGCGCTCTGCACCACCACTGAACTCCTCTCATGCGCCTTGCATGCAGGGTGGTGTGGCTATCGAGGACGTCGCAGACTACCAGGCCATCGCCAGCACCGCGCCGTGGCTCACCCAACTCAGCCTGAGGCCCCCAGCCAGCGCAACCGCTCTGCCGCAGCAAATGGCTGCGCTGCTGTCTGCATGCAGCAAGCTGGATGACCTGGCACTGCATGCACATGGCGATCCAGATCCGTGGTGCGTGCCGCCCATGAAGAGGCTTGTTGACAGCATGGCACTGGCAGCCGGCACCCAGCTGCTGCGCCTCGAGCTTCCCAGATGCCCCAGTCTGAGCAACGTGGCGCCCCTCGCAGCCCTGGTGAACCTGCAGATTCTCAAGCTGCCCGGCGCCTCTTGTCTGAGCAACGTGGCGCCCCTCGGAGCCCTTGTGAACCTGCAGAGCCTCGACATCAGCTACGCGGTTGTGTCCAATCTGGCGCCCATCGCAGCCATGGTGAAGCTGCAGAGCCTCGACATAAGTGACTGCAATCGCGTGTCCAATCTGGCGCCCCTCGCAGTCCTGGTGAAGCTGCAGAGCCTCGACTTGAGCTGGTGCTCTTACGTGTCCGATCTGGCGCCCCTCACAGCCATGGTGGAGCTGCAGAGCCTCGACATCAGCAATTGTGAGAGTGTGTCCGATCTGGCGCCCCTTGCAGTCCTGGTGAAGCTGCAGAGCCTCGACATACGCCACTGCGATGTGTCACATCTGGCGCCCCTCGCAGCCATAGTGAAGCTGCAGAGCCTCGACATGGTTAACTGCTGGAGTGTGTCTGATCTGACATTCCTCACAGCCTTGGTAAACCTGCGGAGCCTCGACGTACGTGGCTGCAGCTCTGCGTTGGATCTGGCGCCCCTCGCATCCATGGTTGAGCTGACAGAGCTGAAAACTGGGCGCATTGATGGTGATCTTGGGACCAAGGAATTCAGCGAGGACGATGGCAGCAGCGAGGGCGACGGCAGCAGCGAGGGCGATGGCAGCAGCGAGGATGATGGCAGCAGCGAGGGCGATGGCAGCAGCGAGGATGATGGCAGCAGCGAGGGCGATGACGGTGCTTAGCCTGGCAGCAATGTGGTGTGGCGCGTGCCTGGCCTGAGTCCTCACTCACGCCCGTCCGCCGCTGACGCCACTTCGCCACCACTTCTTCCTGCCATTATTGGAGCACCCCTGCCTATTAGGGCGTGGCTTTGCGGGACACCACAGCGTTTCGGGATGGGGCATCCAACGGCTAGAGGCTGTGCCGCTGCGTGTCGGCTATTCTGAATCACCGCAACCGCACCCTTGCGCCTTGGAAGGCAAGGCATTGAAACAGCGACGGCGGCGGAGATTACAGAGGACGATGCATGCCGGACCGCATTGGCAGCGCGCGTGTGTTGGCAGCAAGCGTGTCGACAACAAGCGCAGCAAGCGTGGCATGGCTGCGAGACGTCTGCGGCTACACGCCAACTAGAGGATAGGTCACATGTGCGGGCGCCGTCCACAGTAGCCATGCTTTGGGCCCGGTTGCCTTGAGAACAGAGGAATGTTGAAGCCAAGCTAAATATATAGAACCCGAGCTGTGCGCTGGCATCACTGCGCTAGCCACACAATGCGGATATTGATGAGGATGTGGGTAGCTCTTACGGGCCATGGCGTGCACCACCAGCGCCACATGTCTGGTATTGCTGCTCCAAGGGCAACACATGGGTGCGCATTTTGGCACACACCACGCATCGGCGACGTTATTGCGTGGTAGGGTATCTCGCAGGCGTTGTTGCTGGTAGGGTATCTCACAGCCTCTGACTGAGATGTATGAGGGCATCTGGTGCTGTCCCGACCCGGCACTCGCGCGTAGCAATCGCGAGTGTGCTGCGACTTTGTAATTGTTGAGCGACGATGCAACATCTATCGACTGGCAGGTGTGTTGGTGTGGTTGCTGACGCCCGCCCATCTATGCAATGCTGCTCACAAACTGCTCAGCTCGGCTCGGCTCAGCATTCTCAGACTTGTTGACACAGGGTGGCGTGGTGGGTCTCGACCCTTAATGGGTCGAGACCCACAGCAGGGCAGGCAATCCCGCCACCAATCCCAGCCCCCACATCCTGTGACATTTGTGGAAGCATCGGGCCTTCTTGCGCGTGGCGCGCAGTGAGCTGGAGAGCTGCCACCACAGGAAAGGGTAGAGCATGGAAGGTTGTGAGCAGTGGATTCTCAAGGCAGCAGGGAGGCAGCACTAATGGGGGAGGGGGGCATCAGAGGAGGGGGCATGACCAACTGGTGGGTTGATGTGGACGAGGTTGTGCTTGGGATAAGTTGGGCTCGCGAGGTGGCGGGGAAGGGTGTGGGGAGGCAGTACCACAATGTGGTGGGATCATTGCTAGTAAGCGCTGGTCGGCCGCTTCATGGCAACGCGCGCTGGCTATGCCATGGCATGATGGCGGTAAAAGGGGGCATCATTCCCCTGACTGCAATGCAGAGACAAGGCATCCTGCAGATCCCGGTCATCGCCACCAGAGCACAGGCATGGCCGGTGGCGCACCATCACCAGGCGCAGAGAGCTAGTCGGGCGCTCCGTAGCAACGCGCGAGTTGCTGCCTCAGCACCTCCAGGCAGCAGCTGCCAGCAAAGGCGCCCAACAGGCTACATGCTGCTGTGGCACAGTTGTCACTGCCGGGCCTGTAGCGGCCACATGGCTGCCAGGGGGCGTCGTTCCCCTCACCCCTACTGATGATGAATGTAACAGCCAGAGAAACCCAAGGCGTATAATAAGACCATGCTCGGTGCGTATTGCCCAGGCACCGAACTGAGATGGCTGGCTGGTGGTAGAAGGTTGGACCCCCACTCTGTGCGGGCGTGGCATACCGCCCCCCGCGCCCTTAAGTGCCGCCCAACAGGGCGTGGGCGCACCCTTGGGTCATAAACCGTAGCGGCAGCAGATGCTTGATGTAGATGGAGGCACACGGGAAAAGGCACACGGGAGAGGCCACCTCCACCACCGCCAGTGGGGCTGTCAGCTGTTGGCACATCCATCCACCAGGCCTCGTTGGCGGCGCTTGTTGGCCGCAAGGGTGCCGCTCTACACGCGAGCTCGGTGTTTGTTCGGGGGGTGGTGTGCCCCCCTCCCCCCCCCCCCTTCCCCCCCCCCCACCCACCAACACTTGCCTGAAGCAGCAACTGGTGTATATTGCTTGGCTGCTAGGGCATGCCCTGAAGGACCATGCATGTCTGCGCACACTCGAGTGTCTGCTGCCACTCTTCCACAAAAGGCTGGCATAGACTCTACGACGCATCGCCCCCCACACGGGGCGGTCTCCCCATGGTAAAAGGTGGGGCTCCGCCGAAAAACAACCCACGTTGCGCCTCCATCAGGATGGACCGACCCTGCGCCTCCAGTGCCCCGGTGGCTCCATTGTTTCCAGCTGCCCAACGGGATAGCAACAAACAGAGAGACAGAGAGACAGACAGACAGACAAACCAATGACATCCGAACCCACCCTGCGCCTCCAGCGCCCCTGTGCCTTCGTTGTTCACCAGCCAACACCAATCAACTAACCAATCAACCAGCAACACCAATCAACAAACAAACAAAACCGAGAGATCGGAGAGAGAACGAGAGGGAACGAGAGGGAACGAGAGAGAGAGAGAGAGAGAGAGAGAGAGAGAGAACCAACATGCAAACTCACCCTGCGCCTCCAGTGCCCCTGTGTCTTTGTTGCACACCAGCCAACACCAACCACCAAGCACGAACAAAGAAAACAGAGGAATCAGAGAGAGAACGAGAGGGACCGAGAGACACAGACAAACCAACGTGCGCACTCACCCTGCGCCTCCAGTGCCCCCGTGTCCTCATTGTACATCAGCCGCGCGCCTGCCGGCTGCCAATCCAGAATCCCCCGCAGCTGCCGCCTGGCTTCCTCCTCGTGGTCAATTGGGTCAACGGCAGCTGTCGAGGTGGGGAGGCCCGACGTGGTGGCGGCGTCCTCCTGGGCGCGCAGCTGCGCGTAGAAGGCCTGCACGTGTGTGTGTGTGCGTGTGTGTTGCGGAGGGGCGTGTCGTGTGTGTATGTGCTGGGGGGGCTGTGTGTGTGTGTGTGTGCATGCGTTTGTGTGCGTTTTGTACGTGATTGCGCACGTGACGGCACGCACGCACCTCCTCCCCTCCCAGCTCATAGATGATCCCATATGGACCAGCGTCTTCCCAGCACAGCGTCCGTCGCACCGAGTCCCTCACTTCCCCCTCCCCCGTTGCTTCATGCAGCTGTGACCACACGCACACGCATGGGCACACGCCCACGTTTATCGCATCTCCTCCCCTCCAAGCTTGCAGATGATCCCATGCGGCCCAGCGTCCCCTCCCATCCCTGCACCCTCCACACACACAAACATGCACACACACATACACAGACACATGCATGCACGCAAGCACACACACCCACACACACGCGCGCACACACACATCTCCACGCGCACCTCCTCCCCTCCCAGCTCGTAGATGATCCCATATGGCCCAGCATCCCCGAGCACAGCGTCCGTCGCACCAAGCCCCTCTGGCGGGACCTTGACCGGCACGCGCCCCTGGGGGAACTCCTGGTCTGGCGCGTAGTGCGGGCTGTAGGGCGCAGATGGGAAGCGCATTGCCTCGTCTGCGTGTGAGTGAGTGAGTGAGAGTGAGCGAATGAGAGAGAGAGAGAGAGACAGACAGAGAGAGAAACAGCGACAGTGACAGCAACAGCGATGGAGACAGAGACAGAGAGAAGAAAGAGAAGAGAGAGGAGAGAACAGAGAGAGAAGAGAGAGAGAGAGACAGCGAGAGAGAGGGAAGAAGGAGAACGAGTGCTTTGGTGGGCGTGTATGGCGCCCATGGCCTTGGCTGCCCATGTGGGAGTGCGGGTGGCAATTTAAAATTGTGTGTGTGTGTGCGTAAATGCATGTGTGTGTGTTTGTGTGTGTCCATGAGCACTCGTGGATACATGCACCCGCCAGCACAAGCGGACCGCGCTGCGACGGCCGACCAGCTGGATCGAAGACGGGTCTGTCACACAGACACACACACACACACACACACACTCACACACAAGCACACACATGCAATGCACGCACCTGCCAGCACGAATGAATCGCGCTGCGATGGCCGACCAGCGGGGTCGAAGACGGGTCCGTCACACGCACAGTCGCACACGCACTCACACGCACACTCGTGCACACTCTCTTTCACACACAGGCGCACACACACACACACACACACACATACACACGCGCGCACACACACACACACACACACACACACACACACACACACACACACGCACACACCAGCATGAATGGATCGCGCTGCGACGGCCGACCCGCTGGGTCGAAGACAGGGTCTGTTGCGCACACACACACACACACACACACGAGCACAAACACCCACACGCAATGCACGCACCTGCCAGCACGAATGGATCGCGTTGTGACAGCCGACCGGCTGGATCGAACACCGGGTCTGTCACGCGCGGTGCCATGCCGATCTCTGCTGGAGGTCCGTGGTGCGCGAGGCGGCGGCGCGGGCGAGCATTTTCCTTGCGCTTGGCCACCTGTGTGCGTGCGTGTGTGTGTGTGTGTGTGTGTGAAAGGGGGGAGAGAGAATGCGGTGGGGGTGGGGCGGCTCTGGATGCATGTTTGTAAGTGGAGGGGTGAGGGAGCACAAAGCAGGGGCGGTGAGGGGGCGGCTCTGCGTGCGTGCGTGTGCGCGTGCGTGCATGCGTGTGTGAGGGGAACGCGAGAGAGTGAATACGGCAGGGGGGAGGGGCCGAGGACGCGCCGCGGGCGGGCGCCGCTTGGCGACCTGGGTGGCAACGTGTTAGGGTGTTTGTGTGGGTGTGGGTGTGGGGGCGAGACTGGTGTAGAGCAGGCACACATACGGTGCGTTTCACCAGGCTGCCTTGCGCCCTCTTCCTCAAGGACACGAAGCAAGAGACGTTCCTGCCACCAGCCCAACGTCGGTGCCCATGAGGCCGCCATCGTGAGGGTAACTTAACCCTGTGGAGCCTACAGGGCTTGGGGATTTAAGGGTCCACCCAACTCTGTCACCAGCCCAAAGTCGTGACCCCCGAGGTGGTTCTCGTCAGGGTTTAGGGTTTGGGGCTAGGGCTTAGGGTTCGGAGCTAGGGGGTAAGTAAGAGGATAGGGACTAATGATTTAGGGGGGCCTCCCACGCCTGCCGCCAACCCAAAGTTACGTGGTCCCCGAGGTCGCCATCGTGAGAGTTTAGGGTTTGGGGCCTGGGGCCAGGGCTCAGGGTATATGGTATATATGCATTGCTGTCACTACTTGGGTGGTAAAGGGTGGATCTGGGGGCTTAGTGCCCAGTCTAGGTCCAGTGCGTGCGCGCATGTGGGGGTTCACCCTCACCCCTACCAGGAAGCCAGCCAGTTTCCCACTGAAACTGAGCTCAAGGTGTCGGCGGTGCGCTAGCGCCGACACAGGTCTTACACATCATTACTGGTGTCACACAGACTGTAACATCCATCATCATGGCTTGGGTTTAAGAGTGTATGCGACGACTCTCAAGGGACCACCCACCTCTGCCACCAGCCCAAAGTCGTGTCCCCCGAGGTCAGCATCACCAGGCATCGGGATCGAGCCGCTCTGCATGGTGTGTGTGTGTGTGTGTGTGTGTGTGTGTGTGTGTGTGTGTGGAGGTTTTCATGGCAGGCAGGCGGGTGGCAATGCTGCAATGGATTTCAGGGCGGGCGGGGGGGTGGCAGTGGCATCGGGATGGCGCTGCTCTGCGTGGTGTGTGGGTGTGGGTGCAGTGATTTCCTTTTCGGCGTTTGGAGCCGGATTTGGGAGCCATGGAGCCGTAATTTCAGTCAGATGGCTCTTGAGATTTGTTGTAAATCATGAAAAGGACATCATTGGGGGGTGGAGAGCATGGCGTGTGTGTGTGTGTGTGTGTTCAGCATTTCAGGGCGGGCGGGCAGGTGGCAATGTTGCAATGGCCACAGAAAACGCTGTTGTCACGAAACTCGGGATCGCGCTGCTCTGCGTGTTGGAGGGAGAGGAGGAAATGGGGGGGGGGGGGTGAATTCCAGGGCGGGCAGTCGAGCGCTTGGCATGTAAGCACGCACTTGCCTTTGGATCCGAAACCAGCTCACAGTCCGGCTCCAGTGCGGCTCAATCTCCGGCCGAATCGGGCCGGCCAGCCCCCATGCCAGCAAGCACACCAGCACACACAGACCACAACCCACAGGCACACATGCAAGCACCCCCCGTGCACACGCACCTGCACCGGCGCCTTGACCTCCGAAACCAGCCCATAGTCTGGCTCCATCTCCGGCCGAATCGGACCGGCCAGCCCTCACACAAACACGCAAGCGTGCACACAACAGAGCCCTCAAGCACACCCCAACGCAACGCGCAAGCGCGTACGCATCCCCAGCACACACGCACCTGCACCGGCGCCTTGACCTCCGAAACCAGCCCATACTCCGGCTCCATCTCCGGCCGAATCGGACCGGCCAGCCCTCACACAAACGCGCAAGCGTGCACACAACAGACCCCTCACGCGCACCCCAACGCAACGGGCAAGCGCGTGCACATCCCCAGCACACACGCACCTGCACCGGCGCCTTGAGCTCCGAAACCAGCCCATAGTCTGGCTCCATCTCTGGCCGAATCGGCCCGGCCAGCACTGGTGGCAGCGCGCCGCGAGGAGCGGGCCCGGTGCGTGGCCCCTGCATGTGTGTGTGTGTGTGTCTGAGTGTGTGTTCACGTGTGCATATTCACGTGTATGTGTGTGTGCAACATGCCGCGCCCACACAAATACCCACCCTCAGCCGCGGCTGTGCCCCCAGTGGCGGGCCCCTTGTGTGTGTGTGTGTGCGCGTGCATGCCTCCCCACCCACCCACTCACCCACCCTCAACCGCGGCAGTGCTCCCAGTGGCGGCCCCTCGTGTGTATGGGTGTGTGTACACGTGCATGCCTCCCCACCCACCCACCCACCCTCAACCGCGGCAGTGCCCCCGGGGGCGGTCCCCTCGGCCCGTCGGCGTCGCCCCAACCAGCGCCCGCCAGCTGCTGCTGCATCGTCCGCCCGCCTTCTCCCGATGTGCCCTCGGGCGCCGACCACGGCAGGGGCCCCGGCGCGTGGCGGCCGCTGAGGCCGAGTGCGCCACTTGCTAGGAGGGGGGGGGAGGGGAATACGCGTGTGTTTGAGTCTGCACACGTGTGTGTGCGCGTGCATGTGTGCATGTGTGTGTGTGTGTGTGTGTGTGTGTGTGTGTTGCCGCTTGAACCGAGCGCGCCGCCTCCTGAGGGGGGGGGGGGGCAGTCGCACGGGGGGAAATCAGCGGGCGTGCACGCGCGTGTCTGTGCATGTGTGTGTTGAGGCGGGGGGAGAGGGCGCGTGTTTGTTTGTGTGTGCGTGTGCGCACACAGAGCATCGCATTCTGCTCTATTGGCGTGCCGACCCCTGCGTTCTGCCACTGTGCCTCCCTCCCGCCACCCTCCCTTCTCCCACTCTGCCTGCTGCTCCTCACTCCCTCTGCAGCGGCAATCATGCGGGGCCAGAACTAGACTTGGGCCTATGCGGTGGACCTGAGACTAGGAGGTAGTCATCGCTGGAAAGCCGATGTTACTGTTGCTGTTACCCCACCTGGTCGTTACCTGGTCCCCATGTGCGTGCTCACCCACCACTCGTTCACTGGCCTCCTAGCCGCAGACACAGGCTAAAATATCCGCAGGTCTCATGTTATGCGTTCCCCTCACCCACCATGTTGTAACAGTAACAGTAACAGTAACACGGGGTTTCCAGCTAAGCAGGCTACTCTTCTACTAGAGACACCCGCCGATACTCCAGCACACTTAAGTACTAGAGTACCGCCGGCTCCCGGCCGATAGACTACCGCTCCCGCCGGCTAGACTACCCCAAACAGCGGTCTCTGAGAGACATGTCTGTGGGCGCGTTCAAAACTCTTGCCACAGCCACAGATACAGACTGTACTGTCCATCACCATCCCACCTGATGCCCCTGTGTGTGGGTCGCCACCGACCCCACCCGCTACTCACTCACTAGCCACAGGCACGGGCTGTATATCGACTATCCGCAGGTCTCATGTTATGCGTGTTGATTCGAGGTGCGGCTGATAAACCAGCAGCACTACAGCTCAACAATGCGTTCCCCTCACCCATCATGTTGTGGGCGCGCTCAAAAAGCTCGCGCCGCACTGCATCGACCACACTGATGTGCTTCAGCACGGTGTCGTGGCCCATCCATTGCACGTCTTTGATTCCCCAAAGGCCCCAAAGGCCATC
This sequence comes from Chlamydomonas sp. UWO 241, assembly GCA_016618255.1. NCBI lineage: Eukaryota > Viridiplantae > Chlorophyta > Chlorophyceae > Chlamydomonadales > Chlamydomonadaceae > Chlamydomonas > Chlamydomonas priscui. The sequence goes on along the minus strand of VFSX01000006.1, from coordinate 1,192,067 downwards.
TACAGCCTCCGAGGCACATGAAACGCCCCAAGCCCCGTCTGAAGGCCCCCAAGCCCCCCAAGGCCAGCTCAAGCCTGCCAGGCCCATTGAAAGATACCCACGGCCCGCATCCGCCCGCACACATCGCCCACCTGATGCCCCTGTGCGTGGGTCGCCACCCAGCTCTACCACTAGGCCGTAGGGTGCATACGCGCCCGGGGCCTCATCGCGAAGGATGCCGTCGACCTGAGTGTGCGTATGAGAGTGTGTATGTGTGTGTGTGTGTGTGCACGTGTGTGCGTGCATGTGTGTGTGTGCACGTGTGTGTGTGTGCGTGTGTGTGGGGGGGGGCACTCCGGGGCCTCATTGCGAAGGATGCCGTCGACCTGAGGTGTGAGAGTGTGTGCGTGGGGTGTGTGTGTGTGTGTGTGTGTTGGGGGGGGGCATACGTATGTGTGCGTGTGAGGAGATGGTGCCGTTGCTCTGGAACCCATCGCAAAGGATGCCGTCGACCTGAGGTGTGAGAGTGTGTGTGTGTGTGTGTGTGTGCGTGTGTGCCACTGCACCCCACCCCATCCTGTGCCCCCCACCCCATCCTGTGCCCCCCACCCCTCCCTAACCCTCCCCCGCCCCTCTCCCTCTCCCTCCGACTACCCTCCCGCTGCCTCCCTCCCACTGCCTCCCACTTGAACGACTACCGCTGTTCGGACACGACTTCACTCTATACCGGCGGCGCCATCACCTTCTTCCGGCTCACGCTGGTGACTTTTGCGCCCACTCCGTCACGTTCTACGCCCTCCGCAAACATCCATCTCTTCAACTTCTTACGCGACATCCCCGAGCGCCCCGAGTTCGCCGAGCGAGTCACCACCGAGTGGATCATCTTAGCATGATTTCCACAACTGTGGAAGCCCTTCTACTGACACCTAGTTTAAACTCAGTTGAGGCGGATTGACGAACACAGCCGTCAATGACCCACCACTGCCCCTTTCCCCCACTGCTTTACGAATGAGGTTCTTGCTGGCGCACAGTTGGTCTCCCGCCTTCAAACGGAATCTCCTCAATTGATGACTAGAAACAGCCTATCAAGGTCTGCCGTGCAGAGTTCTCTGTAACGATCTCTCTCTCTCTGTGTGTGTGTGTGTGTGCGTGTGTGTGTGTGTTGGGGGGAGGCATCCGTATGTGTGCGTGCGAGGGGGTGGTGCCATCGCTCTGGGGCCTCGTCGCGCAGGATACCGCTGACCTGGGTGTGTGTGTGTGTCTGTTGGGGGGGGGAAGACATGTGTGTGTGAGTGGGGGGGGGCATGTGTGGTTGTGTGTGTGTGCTTGTGTTTGTGAGCTTGTGTGTGCGTGTTCATGTGTGTGTATGCGTGGAGGGGGGGGGCATGTGTGTGCATATGTGTGCGTGCGTGGGGTGGTGCCGTCGCTCTGGGGTCTCATCGCAAAGGATGCCGTCGACCTGAGTGAGTGTGTGTGTGTGTGTGTGTTGGGGGGGGGGGCATACGTATGTGTGCGTGCGTGGGGATGGTGCCGTCGCTCTGGGGCCCATTGCGAATGATGCCGCCGACCTGAGTGTGTGTGTGTGTGTGTGTGTGTGTGTTGGGGGGGGCATACGTATGTGTGCGTGCGTGGGGGGGTGCCATCGCTCTGGGGCCCATCGCGAAGGATGCCGTCGACCTGAGTGTGTGTGTGTGTATGTGTGTGTGTGCGTTTGTGTGTGTGCGCTACGCTGTGTGCAAGTGTGACATCGCAGCATCAAATTCTGCTAAGCGTTCAAAGCAGCACGCAGTGTGGTGAGGACCCCCGCTGCCCCCCCCCCCCCGCCCCACCTTATCTCCCTGGCGGCGCGGCAAACCCAGCGTGACGGACGGCGGCATTGCTGGCATGCCTGGGTGCCAGCCGGCAGCGACCGCATCCGCGCGCGCGCGATCTAGGGGGCTCACACCTGCGGGCGTGGGCGGAAGCTGCTGCGGCTGCTGCTGCGGCTGCTGCGCTGCCGGCGGCGGTGCACTGAGGGCAAACGGTGGCAGCGCCGGCTGCTGCTGCTGCTGTGGTGGCGCCTGCTGCTGCTGCAGCTGCTGCAGCTGCTGTTGTGGCGCGTGCTGCAGCTGCTGCGGCTGGAGCGGCTGGAGCGGCTGCCCGCCCGCAGCGCCAGGGTTCTGCGACAGGTGAGTGCCCAGTCCCCACATGGGCTGCTGCTGCTGCTGCTGAGGCTGCTGCAGCTGAGGCACGCCCGCGCCATGCGACTGTTGTGGTTGCATGGCGCTGCGCCAGAGTCAAGACCCGTCAGGGGTGGCCCAGGCACGTTCCTGAGCTATGTCGTAAGAGTTAGGTCAGGTCTGGCGCTGCTGCATGCAGGGCCGGCGCTGTTCACGACAGTGCGCGTCAGCAACAACTCGAGAGGCAATGCTTGCTTAGTGTCGCGCCCTCCACGTCGGTTGTGGCATCAAAACGTGGCGCAGCAGCGTCGACAACGGCGCCCCGCACGGCGGGTGTACAGATTGTGTTGCGCTCGAGGTCGTGTTGGTCAAAGACAGCTGAGAAAGTGTGGGTTGGCATCCACAGGGGGGGGGCTAGGACTGCACCAACGTGACGTGGCAACTGAGGTTGAGCGGTGCAAGGTGGCAGCTGATGGTGGATGGGGGGGTGAAGGTGGCTGCTGCATTGGCATCGTCACACCCGCGGCGCGCGTGTGCGACAAGTACAATCACCGAGCAGAAGCTGCCTGTAAGGAGCTGGGGATCAGGTTCATGAATCCGTAGAAAGGAGGCCGCTGGGTCAGGGGCTGTGCTTGGCTCTAGCTTCGCTGGATTGATTAAAATCACCATCACCATGTTCATTCCCTAATTGTGTGCAAACCGTGTGACCTAGTATACCTATATAGACCCTAGGAAGGCCACCGGCCATTCGTCCCAGTTGAGGCAACCTGTCTACCACGTCACGTCACCGGCACGGGGAAGGAGCCCTTCCTAGCCCCACGTGCACTCGGCAGCGTGAGTGCGTGCGTGTCATAAGCCTTGGTGGCAGGGTGGGGTGGTCGGCGGCAAGGAGGTAAGGGGCCTCCGTCGCAGGAGCGCAGCGCCACACGTGTTGTGTGCACGCGTGGGGGACCTCCTCCGCTGCGTGCGCCCGTCCGCTCTGGTTCTGCGCCACTCGCGCGCCGCCGCCCAGCAAGCCCTGCTTGCGCCCTGCTCATCTTGGATCCATCACAGCGGCGTCCAGTAGCGCGTGCGGCGCGCCTTGAGCTCCTCGTAGTCCGGCTGCGAATAGTCCCACACAACCGAGGTGTTGCCGTGGCGCGCCAGGTACCTCTTCACCTCGGGCGGGTACTGGACGGGCACCTGGATGCGTGCGTGTGCGTGTGTGCGCGCGTTCGTATGTGTGTGTGTGTGTGTGTGTGTGTTTGGGTGCGTCAGGAGCGGTGACAGAGAGGAGGGGTTACTGTGCCACGCCCCATGCGGCGCTTGCATGGCGAGGGCGCTCGCATGGGCGTGCATGGCCGCACCCAAACTCTCCATCCCCGCTGCATGGCGCGCCCGCGTGACGCAAATGAATGGGGGCACGCGTGGGTCGTCCTTTCTCCCTCACCATGGGCTGGCCAGTGAACTCGTCGGTGGTCGCGTAGAGGTACGCGAGCGGCAGGCCCATCACCGCCAAGAAGCCGGCCCACGCCCTTGCGTAGAACGTCTGCGGGACCGGGGCGTCGGTTATGAGCGGCCATCGAGCGTCGCGGCACTGGCATCGCAATCACGAGTTGCTGACATCGCCCCGTGCCATCGCCCCCTCCTCCCCCGTCCCCTTGCCCCATCTCACCTCGGTCAGGTTGGCCGGCAGCGGGCCCCACATGAAGTCGGCTGCGGGCTGGCCGGGGAACACTCCATTGTCCCACCAGAGCTCGTACCACAGCGGGAGCTGCACAACGCAAAGGCACAGGGGCGGGACGTCACTGCATGCGATCTTGACGCCAACATCGCTGCGCTGCACGCAACGCGGGGCACATGCAACGCACCGGCTTGTCGGGCCGTGGGGCGAGCTTAAGTGGGGCTCCAGCTCCAGCGCGTTCGGGGAGTCCAGACCGCGCCGCCAACGCGACGCTCCGAGCCAGCGACGACAGGCGCGTAGCCATGGTGAACAACGCGACAAGTGACAGAGTGTTTCCTTTTGAGGGCTCAACCCTGAGGGTTGGGGGATGGTTTCCGGAATGCCGAGATACTTCACCTCCTGGGATCCCTCCCATCGGGTGGCGCTCCACCTGGGATATTACCATCCCACAGCGATTTCGCGTGGCTTTTCGACGAACCCACTCACGCCGATGTTCTCCTGCATGTGCGTGTGAGCGCGCCCTCCGCGCCTGGGCACTCATCAGCGTTAACGCACATCCACGGAACAGTGAAGAAGGGGCCGGCAGCCAAGCGGCAGAAGAGAGATCCAGCTGCAGCCGGGGTGGCACGCTGCTTCTATGCTCACGCGATCGTGCTGGCATCACAGAGCGAGTACTTCAAGGTGGGAGGGATGGCGTGCATGCAATACAGTAAGGCATCCACATCAGATCGGGTGCGCAACAGAGGCGCACGCCCAGACCGCCCCTGCCACCGCTCGAACCGCCTGCCCGTCTGCCTTCCGTCTCCTCGGCACCACGCAGGGGCGCCTCGGCGAGGACAGCAGCCGCTTCAAGCCCGATGTCTTCCAGGGAGGTGGCGGCAGGGGCGGCCGCATCGTGTTTGAGATTGTGGAGGTCGTGGTGCAGGAGGAAGACGTGGAGGCGATGGATGCGCTCCTGCGCACGATGTACGGTAGGATGGCGACCACGGACGTGCTCGTGCTGCTAAGAGCGTCGCGCCTGGCCGACAGGTTCCTTGTCAGCCAGGCTTTTGCGCAGGTTCTGGCCTCTCGCCTGGCTAATGTGCCCACCAACGCAATCACTGATGATGTGCTGGCACTGGCGTTCGATGCGCACTCGGCCGCGCTTGCCACCCCTCTCCCGATCCAGCTCATGATCAAGTGCCGGGCGTGCCTGCGGGAGGCGTTTCAAAACGTGCAAGATGTGGTGGCGCAGCCTGGCCTGCTGGAGCGCTTCCTTGCGCTGCCGCACGCAGCCGTGGCGGTGTGGATCAAGCTCGACTCACTGCAGGTGCACAGTGAGAACGAGGTCGTGTACCTCCTGTCTACATGGGTGAAGGCCCAGAAGAAAGCTGGCTGCCCCTGCAGCGCTGAGCAGCTGGAGCAGCTTGTGCATTCCGTGCGCCTGGCCGACTGCGGCCCCAGCTGACCTGACCTGACGATGATTGTGCCAGCACTTGACTGGTTCAAGGGCGGCCTGAAGGCTCTGGGCATGTTTGACATTGCGCGAGCGCTCAACTGTGTGGGAAAGCTCAGCGAGCACGCAAGGCCACCTGCCGTGCCAGATGCATGGTGGGCAGACACGCCACGTGCGAAGCTGGCCGCGTGCAAGGCAGTCATTAAGTTCCAGGTCAAGACTGAGTAGCTGGCCGTGCCGGACACGGTGGACAAGCGAATCGATTTGGGGTCTGTGTTTGTTATTTAACGGGCTCTGGATGACCGCGTTCCTGCAGTCCAGTGCGAGCGAGATGGCCCCTGGCAAGCTGACGCTGGTCTGCCACGCCAGCGTCGACGTCGCCAAGATGATCAAGGCCGTGACATGGCCAAGATGATCAAGGCCGTGACATGAGCACGCTGCTGTGGCCTACGTCGACACGATGAAGGTAAGGCAGAGAAGATAGGCCCAAGCACAGTCATCGTAGATTCCAGGCGGTGGGGTGTCTAGTCGCGCAAGCACGCCTCTCCACAGGAATTCTTGGTTCATGTTATGCAATCGACATGCAGGGTGCTGGACTGGTGACTGTTGAGTGGCATGTGTGGAGTTCACACCCTTTCTCCGACATCATACTTGATACCAGCCACCCCGCAACGACGCAGACCAGCCCGGCGAGTGCCCACTTCCCACTGCGACGCCTGATCTTTCCGGTGCGCTGTGAGTCGCCTGATTCTAGAGAATCGCCTCAGGCGACCAGGCCGCCCTCGTCTTCACATCGCGTGCTGCCCTCGCGCCCAACGCCGTTCAACCTCGTGTGTGAGTGACGTGCACTCGTTCTGCAAGCTAGCCCTGCACCAACGGCTGCCGCAGCATGATGGACGCGAGCGCAGATGGCCACCTGCCAGACTCCTGCCACTCCATGCCAGTGGCACAAGATGGGTGACACACACACACACACACACACACACACACACACACACACACACTCACGCACGCCACCGCACTCATTCGATCGTGTGCTTCTGACCTCCAGGCGACCCTGCGGACGTGAGCTTAGCGTGCATGCCGCAAGCCCTCCCATGGCTGCCCCATGCGCGCAGAGCTGCGACGCACAAGAAGCGGAGCATGCCCCCCATGCCACATGTGGCACCACCGCGTGCCTGGCTTGCAGCCTGCCATGCCATGCAGTACGCAAACAGAAAGACCCGAGCCGGAGCCTGCACGTGCCCCCATGCAGGGTGCACCTTATGCCCCCCCATGCACCGCACCATGCACCGCACCATCGCTGACCGTTGGACTGTCCCCTCTGCTCGCATGCAGCCCAAGCCGTGCACAATGGCGCCACTCCATCGGCGGAACTTGTGGAAGCTGGCGCGCAAGCTTGGTGCAAACGCTCAGCCGGACAAGCAGGCGGAGGCGCTGGCGGTGATTATGAAAGCGTGCGCCAAAGATGACGACTTCTGCACCGCCATTGTTGCTGTCGGTGCCATCCCTCTACTGGTGCAGCTGCTGGCGCCTGAGTGTTCTGCTCAGATTCTGCATGGTGCATCAGCAGTGCTGGCTAGGCTTGCTATGAAGCCTGACATTGTGCCCACCATCGTTGCTGCCGGTGCCATCCCGCCGGTTGGTGCGGCTGCTGGGGCCTGGATCTTCAGATCAGGTGCAGAAAAATGCAGCATCGCCTCTGTTGCTCCTGGTAACCGATGCTGTAGAGAGTGGGGTCACCATTGTTGCAACCGGTGCCATCCCTCTACTGGTGCAGATGCTCGCGCCCACCTCTCCGGTCAAGGTCCAGGTGGCTGCAGCACCTGTGATAATGCACCTCACTCGGAATGCTGAGAGTGCAGCCAGCATTGCTGCTGCGGGCGCCATCCCTCTGCTGGTGCCGCTGCTCGACCCAGGCGACGGGCCACCAGCTTTGATGCAGACAACTGCGGCAATAAGTTTGGGCTTCCTCGCAGAGACTGCTGAGAGTGCAGCCAGCATCGCTGCTGCCGGGGCCATCCCTCTGCTGGTGCAGCTGCTGGAGCCTGGCTCTGGGGCTGTCGTGCAGGCGAGTGCAGCACACGCGCTGTCAATCCTCGCTGCCAACGCCGAGAACGCAGTCGCCATCGCTTCTGCCGGTGCCATTCCTCTGCTGGTGCAGCTGCTGAAGCCTGGCCCTTCCCCTGAAGCCCAGCATAACGCAGCATCAGCACTGTCGGGCCTCGCTGCCAATGCCGAGAACGCAGTCGCCATCGCTGCTGCCGGCGCCATCCCTCCAATGGCGCAGCTGTCAAAGAGCTCACAGGCAAAGACAAAGGCTGCCGCAGCGCAAGCACTGGATGCAATCAGGAAAGGCATCGCCGCGAACCGTGCCGCCATTGCCGCTGCCAAAGCCAATTCTTACATGGTTAAGAAGATGGAGTGGCTGGGTGTTGACAGCCCATGGGACTTGCGGACTTAGACAGCCCTGATGATAATGATGATGATGATGATGAAACACGGGGGTGAGGGGGGGGGGGGGCGGGGAACAGACCGCTGCCGCGCAGAACGCAGTTGCAGCGGCGCTGTGCCTGGCCTGGCAGGTGGCTCGCGTGTCAATTGTGAGCCCACGCTTGAAAACGTGCCACCCCTTGCCAGCCGTCACCTCGTTTGCTGCGCACCAACATCTCCCGCACTAAGTCAAATCAATCTGATAAATTGGTCATGTGTTGAAGCGATGAATACACTCTCATGCAGAACACACCCTTCCCCCCCGAGCACAGCAGCATCTCTGCACACGTTGTGCATGATGTGCTCAGCTGTAATGGCACGTTTGCCCCAGTAGCAGCAGATCCGAGTGCGTGTGTGCATGTGGATGCAAAAAACATGTGCATAAAACGGGCATGCTGCCGCGTGCAGCGCCCGCGCCGCAGTGTTGTATTTCGCCCACGTGTTGTAACCGACTGTTTGTTACCAGCTGGACACAGCCACGTGGCTGAGTGCACTCTCCCTCCCGGCCACTGATGATCACACGCAGCAGCGTCTCCTCGCAGAATACGCATTGGGCCGCCCTTAGTGCACCCAACGCGAGAGTGCACAAGTGTGTTTTGGCTGGGGATGAAATGTTCAAGCTCCTGCGTCGCGGCCCCGTCGGCGCAGCAGTGGACCCCTGCATGCGTGTGTGTGTGTGTGTGAGTGTGCCTGTGCTTGCGCTGCATTTTGTGCATGCATGCGTGCGTGTGTACGCGTGTGTATGCGTGCATGTGTGCATGCGCGCGCATGTGTGTGCTCGCGTTCCAGCCCCCCTCTCTCCCCCCTGGCTTAATACGCCCAAAAGCCCCTGCTGGTGCAGCTGTTGGGGCCTGGCTCTCCCGCTCACGTGCAAGCAGTAGCAGCAGGAGTGCTATGCCAACTATCTGAGCCTGCTGAGAATGAAGCCACAATTGCTGCTGCTGGTGCCATTCCTCTGCTGCTGCACCTGCTGGGTCTCTTGCGGTCCACACCGTTGGTGTGTCATCTTCGGAAGCAAGGAAGCAGAGGTGCAGCACCGCGTCTGGGGCAGCACGAGACGCTTTCACTTGCTTCAAACAAACGGCCATCACTCATTGTGCCCCTGTCGATGTATTTGAGCAATTCGTCTTGTAGATAGAAAACACCAGCTATCCAGGCCAAGCCATGGCCAGCTGCTGATGTATGTGTGGTGTGTGTAGGGGGGTCCTTGCTGCGGCGTCCAGGTGTGGGGAGATTCGTTCACACTTGCATCGTTTTTTGCGGCGTTTTCTGATTAAGAAGGAGAAAACCCGGGGAACATGGGAAAGAAGTCGTTAGGAGCCTGTGTGCCACTGCATGCATGCTGCGTGCCACCGAGTATGTGTACCCCCCGCCGCCCCTTGCCGAGTGTGTGCGCCCCCCCGCCGCCGGAGCACGCCGTGGCCAGTGGCGGCAATGCCGGCATTGCTGCTGTGCTGCCCACGTCCAAAGCCGTGGCTGCCGGCAAGGAGACCTGCTCTGTGGCGCTTATGGATGAAAGGTAGCGCGACGCGTACGAGGGGGCTTTCTGGCATGTGCGGTGGTGCCGGCGCCGGTGGTGTGGTGTGGGTGGGTGTGAGAGAGTAGTGTTACACAGCCACTGCCGGCGGTCACAATCAGTTCCAAAGTTCCAGCAGGACTATCAGGCACAAGGCCCACCAAAAGGTCAAGCTACAAAAGTAGCTACAAAAGTAGCCCACGGTAGCGCCACCCACACTAGGTGGTGGGCGCCAAGTAGCAGCACAGGCCACAGGCACCTCACCAAAGCCCCTCCGGTGGGTGGAGAGCAGCCCAAGGTATAAACCATAAGGGACCAGAGGCCGCCCCCCAAACCACCAGAAGCGGGGCTGGTAGCACACTTGCCGCAGCGCTCTACCCAGCGACCACACTGCACCCGCCACCGCGCGCGTGTGGCGCCACCTGCCCTTCAAACACACCCCCAGAGGGGGTGCAACTAGCAAGCAGGTGCAGCCACCCGCTCGCTGTCGTCCACGAGGCGTGCGCGGTGGAACTGCGCCCGCTTGCCCGCAGCCTTGGCGGCGACGAAAGCGGGCCACAGTGCCTGGTGCTGCGCCTCCTCGCGGTCACTGAGGACGTCGAAAACCGCAGCCGACGGGTCCACGCCGCTCAGGCAGCAGCGGTTGCGCATGACCACATCAGCCACGGCATCAGACGCCACAGTGAAGAGCACACGCAACGCACCGCCCGCGCGCGGTTCCACACCAATGCCCCCAACGGCAGGCTTGGCGTTGAGGAACGACGCAGACACGACGCCGCCGCCAGCCAGCTTGGCCACCGAGCCACGGATTTCGTGCAGGGAGCGCACGACATCCGTAGCCAGGCAGACGGGCAGGTTGACGCCGTGCTCGGCGGCTGCAGCGATCTGCACCGCCGCCTCCGCCGCATCCTCCTCCTCTTCGTCAGGGCAGCTGCAGCCCACCAGCCCCGGGTATCCACCGTACGCGATGAGCCTGTTGGCGGCTGCCACTGGGATGGACAGCACGTGGCTGCGGTGCAGCGACGTGTTGCTCACACGCGCGGGCAGCCCCTGGCGGGAGGAGCCGCGCGTGCGCGCAGATAAGGCTCACACGGCGCCCGCCGCAGCAGGCCGCTCCGCTGGTGTGAGGTGGGCGGGCGCTGCTTGCACGATTCCCCCCATCAGTTAAATTTTCGGCCCCCTCCCCCCCCCCCTTGGACGGCGCGACCCGAATGAACCGCTGGCCACACCGTCACAACGCATCCCCACCCCGAGGCAGTGCTATCATTTTCAGGATTTAAATTGCTTTTTCCATTTGTCTGAAATTCTGGCTGTGTCTCGCTGTGCGGCCGAACAGAAAAACACTGATCCACATCCCGTCGGCAGCGACTGTCCACATGGCTGAAGGCTGAGCGCGCTGGGCTGGGACATAAGAGCTGGTGGTTGTTCTTTTACTGTTTACTAGGCAGGTTCCCGTTCAGAGATATTCACATCTCTGATAAGGGTCCCGCTGGAGCGAGAGAAGCTGACGGAAGCTGAAGGTGTGACTGGGCCTTCATCTGTCGGAGAGCTGGGTGTGGGTTCCCGCGCCAAAAGGGTCGGATCTCGAGATGTCAAACCACTCTCTGGTTTGACATAAGCACCCTATGTGCTAACTCCTTACTTGACATGCGCGTGTCCGTTACAGCGCATGCGGCTGCAACCGCCAGCCACGACCCCGCTTCTACGAAGCTGCCCTTTACGGGACGACTACTGACCAGGGCGCCCCCCCCCGCGGGTGGGCGACGGCAGCGCGCTGATTGCCTGGCGGCCCACAGCTGGCGCACATTTGCTCAAGGAAGGAACCTCGCTAGCGCTCGCTGCGCTGAGTGGTCAGCGTGCTGCCCCGCCCGCCCCCCGGAGGACCCCGCCCGCCCCGGCCACTCTGTGGCTTGGGTTTTGATACTGATTTGCCGAGTTTGCGGGTGGCCTGCCCCACGGGGTGGGCTACGCCGGACGGTTAATGCTCTGCTAGAGTGTGCGCGCCCATAAAATACAAAAACACAAAAACAATTGACAGTTGACAAGCGCATGCCATTGAGCGTGCCCCCGGAAGTGAGACCCCAGAGCCTGCGGCGCACCCCTTCGCCTTTCCTTTTTTCATCCCTTTCCCATCTCCCCGCACATACAGTGATCCCGGCGTCCCCTCGGGGGTGTTTGGGAAGTACCACCGGCACGTGTAACCAATCTCTCTTACAGAAGGTGCCCCCCCCCCCTGAGCATTGCGTCAGCGGACGGTGCTTGCAAGCAGCGCCGTCCGTCCCGCGCGCGCGTGCCAACAGATCATATATATGCATAGCATTGCCTGTGTCTTGCAGGCGATCACTGCGGTGCGTCTTTCGGGGCGATTGGCGAGAGATGGGATGTGTGAACTCCATCTCAGTGTCGTTGGTCCCGCGCCGCCACCTCAGCATGTGATTCGCGATGAACAAGGGGGGGGGGGATCAGGGGTGAGGAACCGGAGAGGCCGCGCGCGTGTTGGGGCAAAGGACGGGGAGGGCGCAGCCCGCGGAGCAACGCCGCAGGACAGAGGCCAACACTCACGCAGACAGGCCATTGGGAGCTCTGCCCTTCCATGCGTGAATGCGTGCATGCATCGACGCGTTGGTATTCGGTGGTGCCCGGGGTGGTGCCCAGAGATGAGGGGAGGGGGGGGGCCTCCCATGGGGAGACTGGGGGCTCCTGGGCTGTAGGTGTGAGGCAGGGGGGGGGCTTTAGGGGGGAGGCAGGGGGCTTGTAGCGCGGCATGTTGTGCTGGCATGTGTGTGTGTGTGTGTGTGTGTCAGTGATTTCCTTTTCAGGATTTGTAATTAATTATTCCACAGCCGGATTTTGCTTTGAACGCGTTGACCGTTGACCTCCCGTTGCCTGTTTGTCCTCATATATAGGTCACTTGAAATCTCTGGATGAGCTCTGTCTGGCAGGTGCGGCAGACTAAAAATCTTCTGGATGGGTTGAGCTGTGTTCAAGGTCAAAGAACAGCCAGACTACAGCCAAATGGCTGTGGAGATCCGAAAAGGAAATCACTGTGTGTGCGTGTGTGTGTGTGTGTGTGTGTGTGAGAGAGTGTGCCAGTGCGTGTGTGTGTGTGTGTGTGCGTTTGTCAGTGATGTAGAAAATGTTCGGCATGATGGCGGTCTTGTGACGCGTAACACTCTCCGCAGGGCCGCTTTATGGCGATTGGTTTCGATCTTGTGACGCGAAAGTGTGAAATCGCCATTTTCACACTTTCACACAAAAATGACCGCCGCGCATTACGCGGACGTCCCGCCAGACGACCCTCCTGTGTGGCGCACGTAACTGCGTCACGGCTTTCTGCACCACTGGTGTTTGTGTGTGTGTGTGTGTGTGTGTGCGTGGTGGGTGGGTGTTCGGGGGGGGGGAGGGAGGGGAGGGGGCGCATCGACACGCCACTTAACGGGACACGACGCAGGAGCCTGTCAAGGCTAGGTTCGACATTGGCAGCTAGCCTCGTCAGGCAGCTCCCTCAATCCCACGCCCTGAGGGTGCGTACTGTGAACTGTAAACTGTAAACGGTTTGGCATTGGTCATTGGCAGCTTCCCTGCCCTTGCAGTGGCACGTCGTGACTAATCCGTAAGCGCGTGAGAGTCTGGGTGCCTGTAGCGTCGTTGATTTGAGCTCTCGTCACGGGCTGTCTTGAGGGCAGTCGTGACCACGATGATCACACAGCTGTCCTGCAGGAGAGGCGACTAATATATGCTGTGCCATCGCCGCAGGGGGGTGGGGGGATGAGAGGCTCGCAAGGCCATGTGTGATCGGAGGGCACTGGCGGCGGGCACTGGCAGATGCTTTGGTTACAGACGAGCTCTCAGCCGTGGGGGATGCTGAGCCATGTCTACGATCCGCTTACTACCGTTGGGATTGGGAGATGCAGAAATATTTTGAAATGGGTCACAAGCCCTTGGTCGTTTCGCACGCAGCTAAGCTAGACCTGACGTCCCGTGACATCTTTGCCTTCGATATTGAGTCCTCCTAAGGTTCTCCTGAGGCAGGCTCGCTCGCATAGCTGTATCATTACGTCGTTTATTGAGATATGAGGCGCAGTGGAAATATTCCACTGAGCCTCCACTCTCGATGAATGACGCAATGGTGTTAGTTTATTACTTTATGTGCCAATGGTTCTCATCATCAACCTGCGTGGTGCTAATTTATGGCGGGAGCGGGAGCAAGGCGACTGAAGGAGGACGTTTGGTTGTGTCCACGCGGCCTGAACTGCGCCCACATGGTCTTGCGGTGGCGAGCAGCCTTAAAAGTCACTGTGGACCACCTCGTCACCGCTGATTGCCATGGGGGTGGGGGCAGTGCCACCAGCAACGCCCTTGGCCACCATCTGGCGGGAAAGGAACGCAAAGACCTTGGCCATGCGGTAGCCACCGAGGCCGATGAACTCCTGGCTCTTGGTGTACGCCATGTCGAGGTAGGTCTGGGACGGGCAGGGCAGGATTCCACCGGGGACCTTGGGGTTGAGCTCAATGCCGTTCCTGTAGGCGTTGGAGACGGCAAAGTCGGCCATGTAGGCGTTGACCTGAGCCAGAAGCCCGTAGTCCCCTGTCAGCATCGCCACGCCCTCGGCAAAGGTGGCGGTGTCGAGGCGCTCAAAGTGGAACGGGTCAGGCAGGCTGCTGCCGTTGGCCACCACCTCCCTGCCGTACGCCAGCAGGCTGTCCTTCTGCTCAGACTCGTAGGCCGAGGGCTTCCAGTTGAGGTCGTTGCTGCGGGTGGTATCAGGGAGGGGCGGGAGGGAGGGGGGGGGAAGCACAGGTGAGGATACGAGCACTGCTTGAGGCACGCACGATGCGCAGGGAAGGCACACATGATGCAAGCCGGCTGGATGCACTGCAGACACGCATGGGCGTGGCACCCCAGTCCACCAGCAAGCCACTCACGCAGCCACATCGCCGCCGGCATCCCACAGGGCGTGCAGGTTGCCAAAGACAGCGCAGGGCGTGCCCCTGGAGTTGTTGAAGCGGCGGTTGTTGCCGCCGACGTCACCGGCAGGGTGGTTGGAATCGGTGCCGCTGTTGGGGGGGGAGGGAGGGAGGGCGCAGTGGGGGGGGGGGGCGTTTGAGGGAGCATTTGCGGCAGGGCGTGCTGCTGTCTCTACCACTACTTCAGCTGTTTCTATCTCTACCACTGCTGCAGGTGGTGGGGACCTTGCAGGGCGCACTGATGTCGTGGAGATGTGCGTGTACATGTGCGAGCGGTGGTGCTGTGCAGCTTGCAGTTGAGTGCTGGCACTCAACTGGGTCGCTTCTGGTCATGTGCTGCAGGCTGCTGCTGGTGATGGAGGTGTTGGAGAACATGGTGCTCAAGACGCTGCGGGCGGCGGCCTCCGCCTCTATTGCAATGGAGGCGGAGGCAGCAATTGCTGCCGCCTAGGAGTCGGGAGTCCCACCTGAGCGAGTGCATCGGCTGGTGCAGGTCTCCCAGCAAGTGGGACAGGAGGCGGATGCGGATGGCGGCGTTCCTGCAGCACATCGCAGCGAGCGCCTCGAGTCAGCTGCTGCAAGTTGGCAGACGGAATGCTGACGGCAGCAGCAGCAGCAGCAGCCGGGTGGCCGCCACTGCAGCGGCAATCAAGCGACCGCGAGACCCCGGCGCTCGGCACTCACTGAGGATCGACGACGTCCTTGAACTCGGAGATCAGCGCACCCATCCTGTTGAGCATCACGCCAAAATCCTCGCGGTCGCTGCCAGCGCATGACGCGGCCTGGGAGGGGTAGTAGTTGACCGGCTTGCACGCGCTGCAACAGGCGGCAGTTGGGGGTGAGGGGCGGTGACAAGGGTCAGAGGGGGCTTTGCGGGTGGGGCGAGATTGGATGAAGAGAGGGGGGGGGCAAGCAGCAGGCAGGAGGCAGCAGGCAGCAGGCAACCATGCTCTGTGCTGCTGAGGCAGATCACTCATGGCCAGCAGCACCTGTTGTAATGCCAGTTGCCGAACATTTGAATGTTCGGAACGACCTTGAGCTCACCAGACGCGCAGTACGGGGCAGGGAACGAGCACCTGGCGTGTGTGGGAGAGGGTTTGTGTGTGTGTGAGTGTGTGTGAGTGTGTGGGGTGGGAGGCTCCTAAATTGCCACGCCGCGTGCAATAGCGCGACACGCCAACACACTAGATAACGAACCCCCCCCCCCCCTACTCCTTGGCCTCTTCCTTACGTTTGGGCTTCTGTGTTTGCGTGCAACAAAAAATACCCCCCCCCCTCCCCTCCCCAGACAGCCTCTACTGAGCGAGCACGCATGTGCACATCATATGCATGGGTGGGTGGGTACGCGAGCGCGTGCGCGATGCAGACGCGTGTGTGTGCGCGAGGTCTTTCAACCACGAGTCTCTCACTTCAGGAAATCCATCCAGATGGAGGAGTCGATGATGTCATGCCAGAGGCCGGTGTAGCTGGTCATGCCGTCAGGGCCCTCCAGCACCTGGTTTTGAGGGGGGTATCAGCATCCAGGTCATTAGGGGCTTGACTGTGAGGGGTGATTGCTGTGTGATGATGAGTTTTTGTGTGTGATGTATTGTATCCAGTTTCACATGGTGAGCGTCCTGTTGCAAATAAACAAATAAAACTGTACCTACCTGTCCTGGCACCCTCCATCCTCCCCCCCACCCACCCACAAGTGGTTTGGGGGAGGGCTTTCTGGTCCCTTCATGGTTTTATACCTTAGACCCGCCCTCCGGCCACTGGAGGGGTTGGGTGTGGAGCCTGCACTGTGGTGCTGCTTGCTTGGCGCCCGCCACGACGTGGTTGGCGCTACCGTGGGCTGCTTTAGTAGCTTTACCTTTTTGGTGGGCCTCGTGCCTGCTCTCTTAAGTCCCGCTGGAGCTTTGGAACCGAACGTGTGACCGCCGGCAGTGGATTGTAAAACAACTTCATCACCCACAAGGTGCATCCTCGAGTCACACCCCACGCTTTCTTCAAAGATTCGCAAAGCATCGGGTTGGGTCCCCAGGCCCAGGCCTGGGGCACGCTTTGGGTGCAGCCTACCCTATTCATTCCTGGTGATGAGCTTCTGCGCCACCACCAACATGCAACATCCTCGGCTGCTCCAGGCCTCAAGATCGCAGCCCACCAGCCCATTCCCCCTGACCTCCAGGATTGGACCCAGAGCTGTCCCGTTGTTCCAGCTCTCGAGGTACGCGGTGGCCACAGCTGCCGTTCGCATGTGCCCCCCGTCCCACCAAGCATTGACGCCGATCATCACCATCGGCGCCAGCAGCAGCATAGAGATCATGGGTGCCATAGTATGTTGGTCGGTACGCCAACGCTGCGAAGTTAATGCAGGGGGGAATGGATTTACGGCGAGCGTGGGAGGGAGTAGGGTGTGGGCACGTTTTTTTTATCCGCGCATCAAATTCGCGTAATGGTGATTCGCGTAATCGTGAAGAAAGCATGACAGCAGCATCTAAGCATCGCACGTGGCACAGAGGCAGCCTGGTATGTGCGGCTCACGCGGACTACTAGGGAGAGAAGCTACAGGTAGTAAACCTACGCGAGTACCTACGCGTGTCACCACCTACCTGTAGCTTCAAAAATATCTGTCATCGCCATCGTCGGCCTTCGGAATCGCATCATCAAATCCCCTATATGCAGCACCCCTGGGTGATCCAGCGGCTATGCAGTGAGCGCGACACGGGGCATGTGGCCGGCATCTTGTGGCTGGCCGACGCGTGTGCCGTGTGCGATTGTCTGCCCACCCCTTGGAGGCACACAGGAGGCAGCTGGCAGCTAGCAGCAGGCAGCTAGAAGCAGGCAGGCTAGCAGCTACCAGCAGACAGCAGACACCAAGCAGCAGGCACGTAGGAGGCAGCACCTAGCAGACAGTGTGCGCAGTGTACACATGTGTGGGTGTGCCCACCCCTTGGAGGCACACAGGAGGCAGCTGGCAGCAAGCAGCAGGCAGCAAGCAGCAGGCAGCTAACAGCAGGCAGGCTAGCAGCTAACAGCAGACAGCAGGCACCTAGTAGCAGGCAGCAAGTAGCAGGCACCCAGCAGCACCTAGCAGGCAGGCAGCAGGCAGCATCGATCGGGTCGCGACGCAGGAGCCCCGACATTTTAAACTCGCGCACGCTCGCACTGCGCTCGCACACTCACACCAACACTACAATATGTGTTTATGATGGGATCACTGTGTCGCTCGTGCTGCAGCGCGGGCCTCACTTGGCTCCTCGCCGCCGTAATGCCCTGGCCTCTGTGTGCAAGGTGCAAGGTGCCAACTGAATGCACCTGCCACCAATCAGTGTCCTCGCCATCCAGGAGAAGGGGGGGGGGGGGGAGGGGAGGAGGGGTGCTGTGGGGGGGGGCCCTGCTGAACGTCCTCTGTTGAGTCCTCACGGCTACGCCCAATGGAACAACACGGGTTTTACAATCACAGGCCGGCGGTCACAATCAGTTCCAGAGATCCACCAGGATCAATCAAAGCAGGAGCCCTGCCGAAAGTCAAAAAGGAGGGGAACCCCACGGCAGCGCCACCCACACGCGGCGGCGGGCACCAAGCTAGCAGCACTTCAGTCAGGCAGCACATTCAGCCCTGAAACTGTCAGAGGCAGATCTCAGGTGTAAACGGCTGTAAAGCCAGGACCATGAAGGGACCAAGAAGGCCCATCCCCAACCAACCCCAAAAGGTCAAAGCACGGCACCCCCCGCAGCACTCTACTCAGCGACCACTCCACACCCGCCACCGCGCGCGTGTGGCGCCACCTCCCTCACCCCCCCCCCCTCAGGGGTCTGATGATGGATTTTACAGTCATGTGTGACGCACCTATCTAGAATGTCTTGTTCAGAGTGGGACCGCCATCCACCACTCCAATGAAGGGGTGGGTCGGGCCCACCACAGCCGCCCACGCACGCGGCACCACGCCACCCTCAGCGAAGGAGGCCAGTGCATCCCACAGCTCAGTCGTCGCCAGCTCCCCCGCGCGCGCGGCCGCCGCCGCACGACCAAGTCACAGCACACCACCACGCGGGCGCGTGAGGCGCCACAGGTGGCGGCGGCCGCGCTCCTTTCCACCATGAGCGCGGACTTCACCACCCATTCACCAGACCGCACCCCAGCGGGAGGCTGCAACAGCTACACCTGGCAGCATGTGACGACCGGAGTAGGGGCAGGGAGGGCAGCAGCAACCGCCACCACCACTGCTACCGCCACTGGGCACCCCCAGAAGCAGTGCGCACGCCACGCCGTCGCCGGCAACCCGTCCTCCTCACGACACCGCCATCCGCACGGGCCCTCGGGCATGCCCAGTGCAGCCTGCTTGTGGAAACTACTCACCCACAGGCGCCAAATGGGTTCCTTGCGGGCATTGAGGAGCGGCACCCGCCACAGTGCCGGCATCGCCGCCTCCCAGGCCGCGCAGCCCCGCGCAGATCTGCGCGTCGGTCGCGCGGGGGCCGTGGTCCAGTGACAGAGCAGAATCCACCGTGGCCGCCCGCCGCACCCGCCGCTCATCCACCACCGCCCGCAGCTGAAACGCGCACACCACTACGCCACCACCGCCAGCTTGTAGATCAACTTCCCCACCATGCCTGGGCCATGCGCAAACCCCACCACCGAGGCTCACCCGTGGGACCGCCCCCCGCAGCCAGGGGAGGAGGTCGGGAAGCTGTGGAGCGCAGGCCAGGCCGCCCACGCTGCCAGCCGGCGTGACGAAACTCGGCAGCTGCCAACCGACCAGCCATAAATCTCCACAACGGCCGTGCACTCGCCTGCTCTGGGGAGGGGGCAGAACTGGCGGAGCGGCCTGAGCGCAGTGAGGGCGGCGCCACCAGCCGCCGCCTCGACCCAGGCAGCGGGCAGCGCCGCAAGCACGACCGCCACTGCAATGAAGAGGGGGTCGAGCGTGCGTCGCAACAGCAGGTCCGCCTCACCCCAAGTCACTGGGGGCGGCGCGTCCGGGAAGAGGGCATGGCACAGGAGCCCCCCTCAAGGCACCGTCCCCGTTGTAGGCGCCGCACGTCAGCGCCACGCGAAGGTGCCCCAGCACGAGCGGTGCGCGTGCCGGAGCCGCGGCCGTGCATGCCACCAGGCATGCATGGTAGAACCGTGCGTGTGTTGCGCACCATGTTGACAGCAGCGAGCCACGCACACAGCGTACACAGGTCTGCAACCGTTCGCATGCCAGGGAGCGCGCAGCGCATGCGGGCGAGGCCCTCCGCACGCCAGCGGGAAGCATCACCCCCACTTGAAATCGCGTGCCCAGCCACCTCACCAGGGGGCTCCCGCCACTCAACCATCGGTGTCTGGCAGCTCCAGCTGGAGGAGGGGGTTTGCCCAGAGCGGCACCTCAGCCCCCCACAGCTCAGTTGTTCGCACGCGCCCCGGGATGCGCGCCACCGGCCCCAGGGCCTGCACCCCATCGACTATGCGCCTCAGCGGCCCAGCCAGCAGCGCCATCCCACAACCAGTTTCTCGCACTCACTAATGAGGCCGCAATGAGAGGGTTGTACAGACTGTGCGATGTCACGAGTACGCAGGAGCGCTTGTCAGGCGCGTTGATAGATGGCCCCCAATTGGTCACGTGGTGGTCCACCACTTGTAGACACTGTCACAGTTTGGTTGTGGGCGGGGGGCGCAAGGCGAAAAAACTACTACTTGGTCGTAGCAAACAGCAGGCGCTGTGTTGTTGCGGCCAGCGACCCAGCGTCTTCTGGTGTAGCACACACTTTTGGCCCATGGACATGCTTATGGACGCATGGAGGAAGCTGCCTAAAGCTACGCACCAGCTCCTTACGCAGCTGCGCTAGTTAGCCCAGCCACGGACACAACAACGGAACGCAACACCGCACCTGCAACACCTGCAACACCGCTTTTCGACCTCCTGTCCTCCATGAGCGTCGCGTCCAGCTGGCTCCCGGGCGCCCTTAACGCGAACGTCGCGGCGGTTTCCAGCGAGTACAGTGACGTCTTCTCGACGCCCCAGGTGTGTGTGTGTGTGCCTCTTGCAAGATTTGGTTTGGTGTGGTGCCTACGCATTTGGATCTCCTCGCAACGTGCGTGTGATGACGCATTGGTCCCTGTATTCTTGCGAATGGCCTGCGTGGACGCGGGGTGGTTTCAGTGCATGCCTGGCATGTGCAGCCATGCAGCCATGCACAGCACGCATGCGTGCCGCCCCCAACCCCCTCTCCCCCCTCCCCCCACCCCACCCCATCCCCTTCGCAGCATTGCATGCTGCTTGCATTGTCACTCATTTGGTATATCCTTTTCGTAATCCCCCCCCCTGCTCACGCGCGCGCACACACACACACACACACACACACACACACACACACACACACACACACACACACACACACACACACACTGTCACAGCTCGCACCTGGCGTGGCGGAGGTGCGCACCAAAGTGGCCGACATGGAGAACACGCTGCGCGCCATCAGCAGCATAGGGCAGGAGACACGCACGCTCCGCGCGCCAACGTCCCAGCCCACTGGGGTGTGGCCCACGTTCGCAGCGCCAACGCGTTAAGCTGCTCAATCCAGGCGCCGATTGCGCGGGGCGCATGCATCACACGCGCGCCTTGCACGGGCGGGGCGTGCCCATGGTCTCGGGCTGTAGTGCTATTGAATAGAGCAGTAAAAGCAGTCTTCCGTGCCATTGCTGTTGAGGTGCGTTGCTGCTGCTGGGGGCTTTACAGTTGCGTGACGAACAGTGCCAGACTTGCAGCAACCAGGGGGCAGCCCCGGATCCTGGTCGTCTG
Organism: Chlamydomonas sp. UWO 241; assembly: GCA_016618255.1. Taxonomy (NCBI): domain Eukaryota; kingdom Viridiplantae; phylum Chlorophyta; class Chlorophyceae; order Chlamydomonadales; family Chlamydomonadaceae; genus Chlamydomonas; species Chlamydomonas priscui. The sequence continues at coordinate 1,171,084 of VFSX01000006.1, read as the reverse complement.
GGTTCCGGCTCCCTGTATTCTGGAACTGACCAGGACCTTCAAACCTTTGGGTTGAAATCGTTGCTGCACCTGCACTGATGGAGAACAGCCGTGCGTAGACCACACCTGTTACAGCCACGTGTGTGCGATGAATAGGAGCCACACGTGAAGACGATGCTGTAGCATTGGATAAGCCTCTCACAGTCATGTGGGTGAGATCAGGTGGTGTGGACACATAGTGTGGATCAGGGGACTCTTGAGAGAAAGTTCCTGATACCATGATGCCATGGGGCTCTTCTGAGATGTGGTAAACCCAGTCCCGGATTTGTCTTTGTCTGACTCCGTCTCAGCTCGTCTTCTCCGCGCGCGCGGTGACTCAGCTATGTGATCTCAGCCGCCGCTATTCCGTGCCTCAGGGCAGCCCGCTCTGAGTTTGCCATGCATTCGTGGTTTCGGTGTGACAGGCCGAGCTAGGCCAGTCATAGTACCAGAAGATATGCGTGTTTGTGTGAGAGTGGGTGGGCGGAGTGTGAAGAGGCCCTGGCACAGTTGTGGGCACGTGTGTATGTGTGTGTGTGTGTGTGTGTGTGGCTTGGATGCGTACGCACCTGGTCCACATCGTGTGTACCCAGCGCAGGTGTCGCCAGCTGCGCAGCCGCTGGTGTGAACCCAACATGCAACACCCACACCCACGCACACAGGTGGGTGTGTAGGACCTCCTCACACACACCCCACACACACGTGCACCTGGCCCGCGCCTGTCTTCAGCCCAGGTGCCGCCAGCTACGCAGCCGCTAGTGTGAGCCCCACACTTCACACTTGCATCCCCAAACTCACACCCACAGATACCTGGCCCGTTGCAGTTGAATGTGGAGAGACCCCACCACAACCACCACCACACACGCACACACATACCCACACGTGCATACAACCCGCCCGCGCGTGTAGGAGGACCCTCCTATGTGGGTCTGCAGTTGGGTGTGTGGGTCCCTCCCCCCCCCCCACACACACACGCACCTGCCGCCACCCGTTGGTGCAGCTGGTGTACGTGTGGGGTCGGGTGCGTGGAGACACCCAACCCCACATACCCACACCCACACATACAGAGAGAAATTGTCACAGATACCTCTGAACGTCAGACCTAGATAGGTTGTTTCTGGTCATCATCGAGGGGATTCCTTTTGAAGGTGGGTGACCAACCGTGCACCAGCAAGTGGGTGAATAACCCCACTGCACCCGTGTGTGTACACAGACACACGCACACAACCAACCAACCAACCAAGCGTTACATGAGGCCGTCCGCATGCACCGGCAATGCCTGTACTACTAACAGCTATACACCCCGGCAATTGTTACGAAGTCTGACCCGTGCACTGGGATGTCTTTCGAATAGCGGGTGACCGACCAGCGCCTGAATCGAGTGGATAGTATCCTTGGTTTGGGGGGGTCTGGGGGGGGCTGCCACTCTGGCCAACCAACTTCAACTAGGGTTGCCACTCTGGCCAACCAACTACAACTTGGGTTGCCACTCTGGCCAACCAACTTCAACTTCAATCGCAGCGTATCATCTCCCCATGGGCCGATTAATTCCATGGGCGATAGTCGGGGTTGTCCGTCGTGCAATGTATACGTTGCCGCAACTACTAGATCCGTTCGGCCGCGGCCTACTAGACTGAGTTTTCGTTGGGCAGGCCATGAGGACGTCGGATCAGCTCCTTGGACCGATGAACTCGATTCGCGACGGACGAAGGCAGGCGGGCCTGGGATAGGGGCTCGGTAGACGGGAAAGGGGGGGTTGGAAGGGGCGTGGGAGGGGTCAGATGAGGCGTGGGGGGATCAAAGGAGGCGTGGGAGGGATCGGAGGAGGCGTGGGAGGCGAGGGGGGGAGAGGGAGGGGGGTTGGGATGGGTCGGAGGAGGCGTGGGAGGCTAGGGGGGAGTGCGCGTGCGCGTGCGCGTGTGCGCTCACGGATGGGGGGGTGGTGAGGAGGGAGTGCCAGCCTGGATTGCCAGCATGGGGACAGCGTGCGCGGGGGGGCTGGGGAGGTGCATGGGGCGGGGGTGCATGGGCCTGCATGGCGCGCACATGGGACGGCGAGCTCCATGTAGGGGTGAAAGCGTGGGTGGGTGGTCGACTGTGGGTGGGTGACGGTGGGGGAGAGTTGGACTGTGTAGTTTGGAGCGTGTCAGGGGGAGTGAAGGGTGCTGAAGGGGGGATCATGGCAATGTGAGGTTCTCTGTGGTGCATGGTGTCGTGGCGCCGCAGTGGGTCGCGGCCAAGAATCTGCTCGGCGTCAGGCGGTGGCGGGGCGGTCCATGATGCGGTCGACAGTCTTCCGAGGAGCTGTTCGGCGCTGGCGAGGGCATGGGACTGGCTCTGCGACAGGATAAGGATTGGGACTGTGGAAGAGGTTGCTCGGCTCGCTGAGGCTGCTCCCTTCGGGCGGTGACGATGGTGGATAGTCCAGGGTGGGCCGCAGTACATAGGCGGCAGTCGACGGGGGGGGCGGGGCGATGAGGGGGGATGGGCGACGGCGACTCACATGGGCCGCCCAGGGAGTGGGCCGCCCAGGGCCGCCCAGGGCCCGCACACACACACACACACACACAAGACCTGCCTTCCCGTCACACCCACCCACCCATACGCATACTCACACTCACATGGCCATGCACCTGGCACGTGTCTGTCGTCAGCCGTGGTGCTGCCAGCCGTGCAGCCACCCATCCGATGAGTTCCCGCCCGGCAATGTACCACTCTCTGCCGGGTGCAATCGTACTGCTGGGCTTCTGCGTGTGTGACCAGGGTGTGACCAGGCTGTGACCAGGTGTGACCAGGGTGTGATCAGGGGGGGTGCGCCCGGAAACGTACCCTCCTCCTGGTGCAATCGTGACGCCGGGGTCCCCGTGCATTTGATGATGCTTTACCAGGGTGTGACTGGTGGGACCAGCTTATATGTTTGGTGGAATCGTGGCTGGAGGTAGGCTCAACAGCGCAGCGCAGCACAGCGCAGCACAGCGCAGAGAGGGAGGTGTGTGGGTGGGTGGTAGGGCACGTGCACTGGATGTGTGCGACGCCTGTGTGCGTGTCGTGTGGGTGAACCCCCTTCTCGAGAATCGAGTGGTTGAACCCACTCGAGAGAAAGACCTGCCCGCTGCCAGGCGGATTGCACTTCCGAGGGTTAGTCATGATCAGCTGGTGGTATGCCGCGTGTCGAGCAAGCTGGTGAGCGCACCTGCGCAGCACCTGCGCAGCACCCTCACAGCGAGCGCGCTCACTACCGCAGGTCGCGCGGGAGAAGGCGCGCAACACTGTCCTTCTCAAGCTGGCTGAGTACGTCTCCTACAAGGTCGGCTTCGTGGACGACGCAGAGGGCGAGGTTAAGGTGTGTTCCAGGGCCAGGAGGTCAGCTGCATCGTGTTCAACAGACATTGAGCGTTTTCCAACTGCTGATCCCCACCCCTCTGCAGGGTCCTGGCGGTCAGGCCAAGAGGCAGGTGATGATCGATAGCATTGATGAGTTTGGCATGGACACGGCGCCATACGCTCCTGATCTGCGGGAGAAGTTGGCGCTGACAGACGAGCACCTGTTTGCGTCCTTTGCGAAGCACGTGCACCCGACCGAGTGGGTCGTTGCCCGGGCAACAACTTGGGCCTTGGGCCCAAGCAGGCACCTGGCACAGCCATCGCATGACACAGCACTGTGTTTGATGCAACTGATCGGAGTATCCCACATTGCCCGCCACCACACGCAACACCTCTCTAACGCAAGTGGATGGACGCCGCCGACACAGCAGGCTTCCACATCTTTTACAGGCCCAGGCGCAGGCTTCCATGCGGAGACCCCGTGCTTGCACTAGCCGACCCAGACCCGACACTGGAGATGAGCATGGACGAGCTGGTTGACCTGGTGGGTGCTTTGCCTTGGTTCCACACAAGCCTGGAATTCAGCCGGATGGGATCATTGCACACACACACACGCGCCACAGGGCTGGTGGAGTGAGCTGCCTGCCGAACTCTGCCCACGCGTACGACGCAGGCGCGCGCCCGTACGAAGACAATGACCTTGATGATGAGCGTCGTTCCGTCCTCGGGTGGCTGGTGCCGGCAGGCTCGTCTATGATGAAAAGACCTGCATGTAGCAGATGGGGCCAAAAAGTTCCTAGGTGTCATCGTTGGCCCCTGTCGGGCTTATGTATCGCGGTGTTCGTGACACTGCATCATAATGCATGGATGAGCGAGGCACACCTGCAAGCCTGACGCCTGCCCACACGCGTGTGTCCCCCCCGTGCGCGCTGTGCTGCGCTGCGTACGCACAGGCACCAAGCGGGCAGATGGTGGGCGAGCAGGGCCTGCGGGCGTACTGCGCAGTGTGGGGAGAGCCCTACTCTAGATAAGCGACTGCCCGACTGCCAGGGGCAACACCCACGAATGGAAGTTGGCAGCTGATGGGTAAGAGTCTGTCAGGGAGGGGCACACCCACGGTGGTGCGCAGGGGACAGCCACGAGGCCGACACTTCTGGTGGTACCAGCGAGCTGCTGCTGATGGATTTTACAGTTTGTTGCCAGGGCCATGCTGAGGTCATGTTTGAGGCAGGGATGTAAAGTACCGCTGTTAGGGGCCATTAGTACCGGTATTATACCGCAAACGGCCCAAAACGATGAGTACCGCTTATTACCGCTCATAAATACCGCAAACAAGTGTGGGGGCTCGTCTAGCGACAGCCAGGGACCTCAGTTCTGCATGGATCTGAGATACGAGCGGTGCTGTGGATAGCCTTTTCTGTCGGCTTTGCAGCACAAGTAGAATGATCCAAAAACATGCGGAGGGGCGTGAGTAAAGACCAATTTTGTGTGGGAGGTGCCCACACCAATCCGAACTCAAAAGGCTTCGCACCCGTCTCGGTCTGCCCCACATCCCAACACCATGGAGACTCTCTGTGGTGCCAACGAGGGCCTGGCGCCCATGCCCGACGACGACGGCGACGAGGTGGTGGATATCTCATGAGAGGCCCTCATGGGAGGCCTCCTCCACTGACTCATGAGGGCCTCCTAGAGGCTTGTACTGAGAGCCTAGAGCCCCAGGGACTGTGGTAAGAACCAAAAATGTTGGAGGTCTTGCTGGAGGCTAGATAGTAAGAGCTGAGTGCGTGCGCACCTGAAAATGCTTAGAACAGCTGTAAACAAGGAGTTCTGCAGTTGTGGTATTTATCGCGTATTTATCAGCCCATCCCATTAGTACCCCATTAATACTTCAAAAGGATATCAGCGTATTATACCCGTACTAGGTACTTTACATCCCTGGTTGGAGGCCAGTAGTGGGGGGGCCATGTTGGGGGCCGGTAGTGGGCGGCAGGCTGTTACGCGTGCCGTGCGTGTTGCTTTGGTTGGATGTCCAGACAGTGGGGCAGAGATCATCTCTCTGAGACAACAGACCAGCGGCCCGGATCGGCCAAGATGAGATGTCAGAGAGAAGGTTGCAACCTCCTGGCAATTGCCAGGGGTGGAAAGGAGAAGGGTTTGGGGGGAAAGGCGTGGGGAGGAGACACACGCGCCGCCTCTGCTGCAGCTGACGTGAGACCAGCGCCGCCTCTGCTGCAGCTGTCGTGAGACCAGCGCACCGTTTACGACTGCACACGCTGCTCAACTGAGCAACACGCGACAGAACGGCGAGCCAGCCACGGTCAGCTACACCAAGTATACGTCGATGTATCGTAATAGACGTCTATTTCATCGGAGAGTCGGACAATACTAGTTGCGCCTCCTCTTGTCGCACATCGCCTCCAGAGGCCTGCAAGCTCACGGGGCCTGCCATCGAGCCTCACAGCTCGTGCTCCACCTTGAAGCTTGGCGAGAAGTGGAGCGGCGTGTCCGCCATGCGCATGATTGTGCCCACCGGGTGCTTGTTCTCGTGGTAAGTCATCTGCGCGCAGAGAGGGGGGGGTGAAGAGATGGCGGCAGGGCGTCGGGGTGAACGCGGGGTGCATGCCAGGGCATGAGATCAGAGAGTTGGGGTAGGACGCAACAGGCACGCAACACCACCCGAAGGGGAGACCGACAGTGCCTGCGTCAGTAGCAGCAGCAGCAGCAGGCAAGCAGCAGGCAAGCAGCAGCAGCAGCGGCAAGCAGCAGCAGGCGGACAGTAGCCAGCTGGCAGCAGCAGACAGCAGCAGACAGCAGCAGGCAGCAGCAGCAGCAGCAAGCAGGCAGCAGCAAGCAGGCAGCCAAACAGTCAGCAGCAGCAGCACGCAGCAGCGGAATGCCCCTCGCCGAGCGAGGGCGCGTCTTTTCCGTTTCCAGGATCTGTAACAGAAAGCTTCAGGCAAGGCAAGCAAGGAGATGGCACGCAGGGGGTGCCACGTGTTGGAGTCACCAGCAGTGACGTGCCCAGCCAGGCCAGTCACAGGATCTCCTCAAAACACCTCCACCTCGCACAATCGCGCCGTCTTCAACCCCCCCCTCTCCCACGCATCCCACGGGGTGTGTGCCCCGCGGGTGAACCCCCCAATCCACCAATTTGAGAATCTCCTCCACCACCATGTCCTGAACCTCTCACCACACGGCATGCTCAGTCTCCCCCCTCCACTCCCCCCCCCCCGTTCGTCATACTGCGTGCTGGTGCACCCCAGCCTCACCCCACCCACCGATTTCAGGATTTCCTCCACCACCTCCATGTTTTGCACTTCTCCCCACACCGTGTGCGCCGTCCCCCAGTCACTGTGGTCCATCGCCGCGATGTAAAAGTCGGTGCCCTGGTGTGGGAAGGTGTGGGAGGTGTGGGAGGTGTGGATGGGTGTCTGCAGAGGTGGGTGGGTGTCGATTGGGAGGTTGGGAGGTGGTGGGAGAGGGTTCACGCAGGTTGGGCGTTGATGATGATGGATCTTACAGTCTGTGTGTGGCACCAGTAACGATGTAGTAGACCTGTGTCGGCGCTAGCGCCTTAAACTCAGGATGGAACTGGCTGGGTACCGTTGCGCCACGGCAGCGCGGGGGACCCTGCCCTGCCGATGGCACGGCAACGGATGCCGGGTGCGTTGTTCGTGAGCGTAACAACAACAACAGCGGCAACTGCGGCAGCAACAACAGCAACAACAGCAGCAACAACAGAAGCAGCGACAACAGCACCAGCAACAACCCACCACACACATACGCACGCACACAGACACAGACACAGACACACACACACACACGCGCACACACCTGGATCGACGCCACCGCCCCGTACTTTGCTGGTATACCCTTTCCTTCGCGCGGCAGTGATCTCAATAGTCCAGTCAGGCTGCCCTGGAGCAGTCCGTAGGGAGGGCCTCCGGTGCCATCCTGCGGTGTGTGTGTGTGTGTGTGCCTGCATGTGTGTGTGAGTGTGTGTGTGTGTGTGTGTGCGTGCCCGCTGTTCGAAAGACATCCCAGTGCACGGGTCAGACTTTGTAACAATTGCCGGGGTGTATTGCTGTTAGTATTACAGGCATTGCCGGTGCATGCGGACGGCCTCATGTAACGCTTGGTTGGTTGGTTTGGTTGGTTGTGTGCATGTGCTGTCCCGAGGGTTGGTGCGTGTCCGCGGGGTTGGTAGGTGGATGGGTGGGTGGGTGTGGGTGAGTGGGTTTGAAGGTGTGTGGGGGGGTGGGTGGGGCGCGTGGACAAAGGGAGCCGACACCTCCAAACACCCCCACCCCCCCGTTTCCCCACACCGACTGAACCAGATCAACCGCCCATGTCCACTGTAAGAGTTCCTCCCTTCCCCCCTCCTCCCCTTCCTCTCCTCCCACTCCCTCTACTCCCACTCCCTTTCCTTCACCCCCGCCCCCCCCCCACCCGCCAGCCCCCCCCCACACACGCACCGTGGGCGCCAGCTCTGGCCGGTAGAAGTTGCAGCGTGGGCACTCGGGCTGGTAAGAAGAAGATGTGTGCGTGTGTGTGTGTGTGTGTGTGTGTGGAGTCGATGTCATAGTCCGTCAGATGACCGTGATTGCGTAGCGTAGATGTCTTTCCTGGCGCGCGTGTGTGCGCGTGTGTGTGTATGCGTCACCTGGTAGAAGTTGCAGTACGGGCACTCGGCCTGGTGGCAGGTGTGTGTGTGTGTGTGTTGTGTGTGCGTGTGTGTGTGTGTGTGTGGGGGGGGGGGGCGGTCAGGTTGGAGGTGTGTGCTGGGAGATGGGAGGGAGATGTCAGCGAGCCATGCTGGGCTGCATTGCGCTGCGCGAATCCCCCTGGGGGGCTCTGTTATTGCTGGAAGGAGGTGTTGGAGGTGGACGCCTCGCCTGACCCCTTCGAAAGCCCTCCTACCCCCGCCAGCTGACCGCCCAACCGCCAGCGTTTTTTGTTATAATTGTGTTCCTCTTTTCATGCGTTCAGCATTTTTATTTTTCAGCCATACAAACAAAACAAAAAACTGCTGAAGTCAGTGATTCCCCTGCGAGCCGTATACCGCTCCGGGCCGGATTTCTCATTTCCCAGAAAACCACTCCACACTTAGTGGGAGAGGGCGTGGAGCGGTGCGTTGGAAAGCTGTTGCCGAGAGCAGCACACGGCATGCGTTGCATGAATACCCGCTGTGTATTATGCCTGGTGTGAGCGGTCAAAGTTGCTGGGGCCGGCAAAAAACCAATTACTAAAATCCTTCCCAGGGACCACTGGCTGAAGTACCGCTTTGCCTTGGAATCAAATAGTTCGGAATGCGTCGCGGCAAGGTCGATTTCTAGAAAAGTTTGCCGAATATTCGAAAAGTGACGTCAAAACGGGAAAAACAAAATAATTCCCGCGGCAAAGCACAAAATTTGAAACTATCACCCCCTTTATGAAAGTGGCGCCAAGGCAAAGCGGCACTACGGTAGTTCCGGCTGTGTTCCCAGTGCAACCCCGCCCCTCCCCAACACTCTTCTATTCACAGCCATAACCAGTGATTTTCTTTTCGCCATTTGGGGCCATCTGGGGCCATTTGGCTCCAAAACAATTAAGTCGAGGGTCCACCTTGGGGGCCATGGGGCGGGGCCATTGAGGTCTTTGGAGGCCCCGCTGCGCTGGTCAACGCTAAGTCAGCGGTCAAGGCGGTCAACCATACGT
>VFSX01000006.1:1144545-1154545 GCA_016618255.1 Chlamydomonas sp. UWO 241 | reverse complement strand
CTCACAGATGCGGACACGCCTGGGTGGTGGTACTGGGCGCAGACGCAGGTGACACCAGACACAGAGGGTGTGTGGAATCTGTGGTCGCCCGAGGCGACAAAGTCGATCCCCGGGGCGGACGGGAGTGACAAGCGCTGCGTCGCGGCAGACATCAACGTGCCCGCGTTCATCAGCAGCGGGGTGTCCACGAAAGGCGCGTTCATCGACCTCAACTGTGACTCGCTGCACTGGGTGCTGTGCAGGTCAGGGGCGACAATCGCCGCGCCACCACCGTCGCCCGCGCCGCCGCCACCTTCCCCGTTGCCACCCTCCCCATACCCCGCCCCGCCTCCATTGCCTCCGGGTGTGTACCCCCCAACCCCGTACCCGCCTTCCTCGCCCTCCCCCCCCTCCCCGTACCCCCCCTCGCCCGCTCCGCCCCCGTCCCCATCGCCCCCGCCGCCCGCGGTCGCGTCCACCTACACCGCCACCATCAACGACAACACCTACAAGCTCTTCTTTGTCGGCCTCCCATTCTGGGACGCAGAGACGCACTGCCTCTCGGTGGGCGGACACCTCGCGTCCTACCCCACCCAGACGGAGTATGACACCTTCACCACCGCTGTGGCGTCCCAATTCCCTGACGATGGCGCGGGCACGTTTGGACCCGTGATGTGGATCGGACTGGTGCAGTCCGTGCCGGGCGTGTGGCGCTGGATTGATGACGCAAAGGTCACATGGGCGGGCTTTGGTGCGATCGACTGGTACACGCACGACGTCAGCAACAAGTCGTGCGCGGCGACGTTCTTTGAGCGCGCACGCGAGTGGGTCAACATCGACTGTGCCGAGGCGTGGCCGTTTGCGTGCCGCGTTGATGCCACGCCCGCGTCGCCGCCCCCAGCGATCCCACCCACCTACGGCCTCTCCGCCCCTCCGCCGCCCGCGCCGCCCGCCGACGCGTCAGAGCCGGTGTACTCATACGAGTTTGCCGCAGGGTCGTACCGTTACCAGCTCAACCTGGCGGAGCTGACATACGCAGAGGCAGAGCGCGATTGCGCGGCAGGTGGGTGTCCGTGCGCGGGCGCCAAGGGCGTGTGCTTGCGTTTGTGTGTGTGTGTGTGGGGGGGGATTTGTAGGCATATGGGTGGGTGTCGGAGTGCACACACGCAGAGGCGGAGCGCTACTAGGTAGGTGAGCGGTTTGATATGTTGTTTTGTTTGCGAAGCGGTGGGGCACCGTGATCGCGCGTGTGTGTGTGTGTGTGTGTGTGTGTGTGTGTGTGTGTGTGCACGCGCGCGTGTGTTGTGTGTGTGTGTGTGTGCGTGTGTGCGTGTGTGTGTGTGTGTGTGTGTGTGTGTGTGTGTGCAGTGTGTGTGTGTGCACAAGCAACCAACGGCCTCATGCAACGCTTGGTTGGTTGGTTGTATGTGCATGTGTGGCCCGCACCGTGCTCGTCTGCACAAGCTCTGATGCTCGACCCCTCCCCCTCCCTCCCCCACCCACACCCCTTGCAGCCTTCTCCGGAGGCAAGCTCGCCTCCTTCCCCTCCACGTGGGACCTGACCACCGTGTCGACAAAGATCAACGACTACCTCGCAACCACACCATTTAGTCTGCCGTTCCCCCCGCCCGCGCCCCCCAACCCGCCCCTTCCTCCACCCTTCCCGGACATGCCGGCGGCGCCCCCTCGCGGGGCGCTCCCGACCACCTCTGGCGGCCCACCCATCTGGATTGGGTACGCATACGTGGACCCCAGCGGATGGGTCAGCACGTGGGGCAGTGGCGCAATCTACTGGGCAGACGACGTCTACGTCGGGGGCAACCCCTCGCGTGCGTGCGGGTCCGCCGACCCGGCATCCGGATACGTATGGGTCCCTCGCTTCTGCTTCGAGGCGCACGCATTCCTCTGCATGACGACAGTCGAGGAGCCACCCGCATCGTCGCCCCCACCAACTGCGCCGCCGAGCCCGCTCGCAGCGTCGACCGTGTCACTCGACACCTACCGCTACGACCTGCACGCGACCGCCGTGTCGTGGCCGGTCGCGAATGCGAGCTGCGTGGCAGCGGGGGGCTTCCTCGCGTCATTCCACAGCGCTGCTGAGCACTCGGCAGTGATGTCCGGAGGCGTGCAGGTGCGGTGATGGGTGCAACAATCCCTTCACGCTCCTTCCCTTGCTCGTTACTCGACCCCCTCTGGCCCCCACCCACGCCGGCCCCCATGTTGATGCTGATACCCACCATCTTACGATGCACATGCACCACTCACGATCAGATCCCACCACTAATTTCATCAGGCCACACTGGGCATGGATCGGCTTGCACACGCCCCCTCCCCACTCAAACCGCTCACACACCACTCCCATTGTGCTGGCTGCTATAAAGTTGCACGGCGCCGCGTGGATCGGCATGCGCCCCATACCCCCGGTTACCTACATGCACCCCACCCCACTAATTTTCACGCACCACTCCCATTATTATGCAGTATGCACTCGGCGTGCACGGCACCGCGTGGATCGGCCTGCGCACCGGCGTCAGCGGCGTTTACGGCCCCTACGTGTGGTCTGACGGCGGCCGCACTATGTGGACGCACTGGGACAGCAGCTGGGTCTCCAATGTGGGGTCCCCGTGCGCGCTCACACACGCAGACTGGGGCGGCGCGTGGTCCACGTCCGACTGCCTCGACAAGCGCCCTTATGTGTGCAAGACGCTGCTCACTGAGGGGCCGAACGCGCCGTCGAGCCCCCCTCCCGGCACGGCCGTGTCGCCGCCGCCGCCCGGAGGGCTCTACACCACTGTGACTGGCTTCTCTGATGCGACTGACTCGTACTCGTGGGACGGGACGAACGAGTTCATGATCTTCACGGCAGAGAAGGTGGGAGGAGCTTGGGGTGGGTGGGTCGGCAGCAAGCACCGTGGGGGTGGGGGTTGACGGGGAGGGCAAGGGGAGGGGAGTTGTCACCACAACGTGACGAGCTCCACCTTTTGTGTCCACTACTCATGCACGCGGGCCGTCCCTAAACCAACCGGAGGCCATACCACTCTGCCAACGGGGCTCTATCCCAAGGGGTACGCCTGCGCCGCGTTGGTTGGTGATTCGACCCTTAGAGTTCTAGGGTGGGAGTGACGAGGGCCTTTGTGGGCACTCCACGTGTGCCACGTGTGCTGTGCCGATATAATGTATGTGTGCGTGCGTGTAGCATGTTGCGTTGTATCATTTGGGTGCAAGAGGGTCGCACACGCGTGCACGTGCACATCCATGCGCATTTGCATGCAGGCCCTTAGGGCCCCTTCCCACCCAGCCGATTCGGCAGTTTGGGTCTGAAGGCTCGGCAGTTTGGGACAGCCAAACTGCCAAACCTGTGTTCCCACCGGCATGGATTGGCAGATTCATAAAATGGCCAGGGCCAGGGCTCCAGGCTGCATGCCCATGGGCTGCTGCATGCCCGTGGTCTGCTGCATGCCCATGGGCTTCTACTGCAGCCCATGGGCTGCTGCTGCTACATGCCCATGCGCTGCTGCATGCCCATGGGCTGTTGCTACATGCCCTGCTGCATGCTGCGTGTTGGGCCTGGGCAGCGTCTGTGCATGGCAAGGCTCCTGGCAGCAGGGGAGGACGGGGAGTGCCGCGCGGGACACGTCGGAGAGGTGGGGTGCAAACAGCCGAACTGCCGACACCGGTTTTACCACTCGACAGTTCGGCAGTCCTCAGCCGATATTTGGCTGATTCCGCTCGCCGTAAACAGCCGATTTTCGGCTTGGTGGGAACGCAAAGACTGCCGAAACAGTCGAAACCTGCCGATTTCGGCTGGGTGGGAAGGGGCCCTAAGTACTACACGTCCAAGGCACGTCATCCTCATCCACGTGCGGATGAGGTGGATGTGCCTGCCCTAATGGCCGCGCACGTGCATAGTTTATGCACGTCCGAGGCTGAGGGGCACACGTCCGAGGCTGAGAGGCATGCATACGCATCCTGCATACCGAGGCCACAAGCTTGTGCATGGACGCGTCTGCTTCTCACGACGCCTCTAGGGTCCCCATGTGCCTTCGTTTGCGCCACATTCATCGTTTGCGCCGCATTCATCGATATTGGGGCTCGATTAACGGAGGCGCGTTCTCGTCGCCGAGCCCTGGACCAAGTAATGCGGCGCTGCTGGTGACGAGGATCTCCGTGCCGCTGACGAGCGGGGTAAAATATGACTGGCCCGGCTCCTGCTAGACTGCCCCTCGGTGGAACACTTCAGGAGCGGCTTGCCCGGCGCTGCCATGACTTGGCGAGTAGCCGCGGCGCTGCCACGGCCCGTGCTGGGAGACGGCCCTTATCCTCCCCCCACGCAGGACGCCATGCTGCACCGATCTCGACGAGTTGATCGACGAGCGGAGGAGCTGGCGCCCGTCAATGCATTCTGGACATTGGTCAAGATGGCTGCCCGTGGAGGCGGGCTACCATCGCGGCTTCAGCGGTGGCGACCGCCGAGGCAACACAGAGTAAATCCGCTTCACCAATCGCAGCATTCGTCACCGCGTTCATCCTCGGGGTCGCTCGTCTGCCGGTGACTGGCGTTGGAAGGTCTTCAGGCAGCCTTCATGACAACTCTGTCGTCCATGCACCCCTGGAGGGTGGGACCTGGCCATGCATGAGGCATGGGGCGCCGGCTGAGCCCCATGCAAACGAGGGCTGGACAGCCGTGCACTGCCAGGCGGCGACCGTTCCAGTCAGCGCCAGTCGGCTCTGCCGGCTTGACTGGCCACAAGGCCACTACTGTGACCCTGAGGAAGGTCCTCTCCTATATGCTCCTTGCCAGACATGTCTCTCAGAGACCGCTGTTTGGGGTAGTCTACCCGGCGGGAGCGATAGTCTATCGGCCGGGAGCCGGCGGTACTCTAGTACTTAAGTGTTAATTGTGCTGGAGTATCGGCGGGTGTCTCTAGTAGAAGAGTAGCCTGCTTAGCTGGAAACCCCGTGTTACTGTTGGCCATCCCCGCCCAACCTGTGACCAAAATGTGGCCACACCCAAAATTCCAAAGTCGACGAAACGGCCCCATCGAGCGAGCAGAATGCTTCCTCGACACGTAATGTAGACATGCGTGTCGAGAGCATGTGCTGGGATACGTCGTGGGGCCGTCACGGGCCTCGCGGAGCGCCATGCAACAGTCGCACCCAACCCCCTGCCGCGCCGCTGCGGAAAGCCAGCCCCCCGCGACGCCTCCTACCGATCGGTACCACCCGTGGCATGCACTTGACGAGGCGCTGGGTCCCGTGCCGTGCCGCGTTGCGGGGGTAACTGTGCTGGGCGACACCAAACTTTTGGCATGTTTTGCGGCGGCGCCTCTGGACCAAATCCACTTTTGACGAGTGCTTTTTAGTTGCTGCCAGTCTCATTTAGATGCATGCTTCGTGGGTGGCCGTGGCTTCAAGAGACGGTGAAATGCGGAACGAAATCGTTTGGCGTCAAATGTTACACGTCACGGTTGCGTTTGACGCCAAACGGTTTCGTTCCGCATTCCACCGTCTCTCCAAGCCACGGCCACCCACGACGCAAGTGTCTAAATGAGATTGGCGGCAACTAAAAAGCACTCGTCAAAAGCGGATTTGGTCAACCAGGGAAGCCACAAGAAATTCCCAAAGTTTGGTGTTGCCCGTTTTGGCCACTTTTCCCCCTGGGGTGGACCCAGGTTGGGTGGGGATGGCCTGTTACTGTTACATCGATATGATGAACATTACACCGGGGCTCGATTAACGGAGGCGCGTTCTCGTCGCCGAGCCCTGGACCAAGTAATGCGGCGCTGCTGGTGACGAGGATCTCCGTGCCGCTGACGAGCGGGATAAAATACGACTGGCCTGGCTCCTGCTAGACTGCCCCTCGGTGGAACACTACAAGAGCGGCTTGCCCGGCGCTGCCATGGCTTGGCGAGTAGCCGCGGCGCTGCCGCGGCCCGTGCTGGGAGACGGCCCTTATCCTCCCCCATGCAGGACGCCATGCGGCACCAATCTCGACGAGTTGATCGACGAGCGGAGGAGCTGGCGCCCGTCAATGCATGCTGGACATCGGTCAAGATGGCTGCTCGTGGGGGCGAGCTACCATCAGGGCTTCAGCTGTGGTGACCGCCGAGGCAACAACAGAGTTTATCCGCTTCACCATCGCAGCGTTTGTCACCGCGCTCACCCTCGGGGCACTCGCCTGCCGGTGACTGGCGTCGGCATTGGTCTTCAGGCAGCCTGCCATGACGACTCTGTTTGCCCAGGCCCCCCTGGAGGGTGGGACCTGGCCATGCATGACGCATGGGGCGCAGGCAGAGCCCATGCATGGAGTTGGGCAACCATGCACCATGCCAGGCGGGGACTTTTCTGCTTCAGCGCCGCCAGTCGGCACAGCCGGCGTGGTTGGCCTCAAAGGCCAGGAGGAGGACAGTCCTTTCCTATACGCTCCTTGCCAGACATGTCCCGCAGGGACTTGTTTGGGTCTAAACTAGCCGGCGGGAGCGGTAGTCTAGACGGCAGGTAACCGGCTGGTGGCTATCGTCCTTCACAGGGCGGTGGCACTAGGACTAGTGTTGTCTTAGCTGGAATGCCATGTAACTGTAACTGTACACCGGGATGGTGGCGTTGGCAGCCCTCGGCCGCGGCTCGTGGGTGCCAGTGGCCAGAGGTTGCTCGTGGGTTCATGTGCCATGTGCTTGCATGCTCCTCCCTCAAATCCACCTGGAAAACCCATGCCCGTGCCGAAAGGCCCAGTACGTTAATGAACATGCTTGATGACATCATGCAGCCAAGTGTTGTTGTTGGAGGCGTCAGGGACCTTGACGAGGATCCGCAGGGAGATTGCGGCGCCGCAGCCCCAGGCCGTGTCGCTCGTGTCCTCTGCAGGGTCGTGAGCATGAATACAGTAATGCTTGTGCTTGTTGCACAGGTTGGACCATTTGCGTGCCAACGTAGATCTGCCCTGCCGTCTCATGCAGCCACGGCACCATCAAATCCCCCGTGTGGCTGCCTGCCTCAGTCGCCTGGCCCATGCGCCATTGACAGCGCTTGCTGCCCGACACGCCTGCCTGCCTCTGCCGCCTCGCCCGACGCGCCTGCCCCAGAGGCCACTGAGAGCCCGCTTCCATGCGCCACAGGGCCTGCCTGCTTAGCCCGACACGCCTGCCTGCCTCTGCCACCTCGCCTGACGCGCATGCCCAGAGGCCACCGAGAGCCCGCTTCCATGCGCCAGCGCCTGCTGCCTGCTTGGCCCGACACGCCTGCCTGCCTGTGCCGCTGCCCAACGCGCCTGCCCCAGAGGCCACCTCGCCCAACACGCCCACTACGTATGCGCCAATGACAGCGCCTGCCTCACCCAACTTGCCTGCTACCCACAACCCATGCGCCACGGACAGCGCCGCATATGGTGTGATGTCGCCCGTTTGCCCCAGGTGGCCGGGGTTGGGTGGATGGATTTGGAGGGCGACGAGTTAACTCTTCCAACACACTGTAACGAACCTCAAACCCACACCGCAGGGCTGGGAGGTCGCCGCTGACGAGTGTCTGCGCAACGGAGGTGAGCTGGCACACTTTAATTCGCTGGAGGAGTGGTCTGCCGTCACGGCCGCGTTCTCGGCGTTCATGCTCGTCAATCACCATGCAGCGTTCTGGATTGGGCTGCAGGATTGGCTGGGGCCGAACAACTTCACGTGGTCGAACGACCCTGATACGCAGCCCAACTTCACCGCTTGGAACCCGCCGGGGTGCCCCGACACCGCGGGCATTCAGCCAGACAACTTTGGCGGGAACCAGGCGTGCGTCGCTGCAGACTTCAAGCCGTGCGTGCGATGGAACGACAACGACTGCGCGCGCGAGCTGCCCTCCCTGTGCCGCTTCGCCCCTGCGCCGCCCCCGCCGCCGCCCCCGCCCAGCCCGCCCCGCGTGCTGCCCTTCAGCCCACTCCCACCAGGTGAGGCTCCATGCCAGGAAATAGACACACCCACACCCACACCCACACCCACACCCACCACCCACCCACCCACACCCAGCCCACACCCACCCACACGCTCCCACACCCACCTACACCCACCCACACCCAACCCTCACCACCCACACTCACCGCCCACACCCACCCACCCACACCACACCTAGCCACACCCAGCCACACTCATCGACACTCATGAGTGCACTCACCCACCCCCACCCCACACCCACTTACACCCACCCACACTCATCCACACCCACCAACACCCACTCACTCACCCCCCACCCCACCCCACACACCTTTCCACACACCCCTCCCACACATACATGCGTACGCAGGCATGCACACTCTCCCACACTTACACTCACACACTCACACACTCTCACACTCACACGCTCACGCTCTCACACTCACAAAATACTGTTTCACAATCACTCGCGCACTCCAACATCCCACACTCTCACACACATTCTCACATACTCTCACATACTCTAACCCTCTTGCACTCACACACGCCGACACACTCTCACTCCCACTCCCCACACCACCACACACACTCACTCTCACACTCTCATACTCACACACACATACACACACACTCACACACAAACACACAAACACACAAACACACACACACACACTCACAGTCAATTTCACACACTTTCACACACTCTCACAATCACTCCCACACTCTCACATTCTCTCATATGTGCATACTCGCCCAGTCTAACACACACACTCTCACACTCTCCGTCCCACACACTCTCACACACACTCGCACTCACACACTCTCGCACTCCTGCAATCCTTCCAGGGGAAACCGAGTACTACCTCTGGAACCCGCGCTACCCCGTGAGCAAGTCACCGCCACCGGCACCGCCGCCGTACCCCCCCATGCCGCCGCCCAACGCGCCGCCATACCCGCCGATCGACCCCCCGAGCCCGCCACCGAGCCCGCCGTCGCCAGATGCGCCGTTCCCCCCTGCCGTCTACGCGCCGCCGCCGCCGCCGCCGCCGCCGCCGCCTCCGTCCTCGCCTCCCTATCCCTCACCTCCCTACCCAATGGCACCCCCTCCACCACCTCCCCCCCCTCCCCCTCCCGTTCCCTCGGTCCCCTACCCTCCGCCGCCTCCTCCCCCTCCCCCGCCGCCGCATCCCTCGCCTCTTTCTCCTTCCCAGCCCCCACCCCCTCCCCCCCCCCCCACGCCACCTTTACCTCCTCCCTACGCAACCAAGCCCCATTGCCCCACCCCTAACCCCACCCCTCGCCCACCCCAACGCCCATCAACGCCCTAGCCGCCCCTCCTCCTCCTCCTCCGCCACCTCCAGTGTAAACCACTAGACCTGCTACCAGTTGCTCGGTCTCCCCCTTTCCGATGCCCCGGCCGCCAACCACAACGCTCCCGCCGCGCCAGCCATAATTTGCCTTCCTTCGCCCACCAACCGACAGAGGCCGCACCCCGCCTCCTCTCCCTCCTCCGCCCCCACGCCACTCCCATCACGCCCGTAACCCCCTCACCCTCGCTCCTTCCTCCGCCCCCCAAGCGCCTGCCTGATATGAGGCGAGTCGGGACACAGCACAGATTGCAGGCTACCCCCCGCGCGCCTCCTCCCCGCGCTCCACCTTCTCTTCCCACAAAACCTCCTAACGCGCACCTCATCCCACACTCCCAGCCCTCCCCCCCCCCTTCCCCCCTCCCCCTCTGCCGTTTCCCTCGGCCCCCTACACCTCGCGCCTCCTCCCCCTCCGCTCGCGCCGCGCATCCTCGCCTCTTTCTCCTTCCCAGCCCCCACGATGGAGCGCCTCCGCCCCCCCCCTCCTCTTTCACGCCACCGTTACCCACTCCCCCCTACACCACCAAGCCCATTGCCCACCCACCATCCCAACCCCTCCCCCACCTCCAACCCCATCAGCGCCCTACCCGCCCCCTCCTCCTCCTCCTCCGCCGCCCCCCTACCCAGTTGCTCGGTCTCCTTCGATGCCCCCGCCGCCACCGCCACCACCTCCGCCGCCCCCGCCATATTCGCCTCCTCGCCCACCACCGCCAAGCCCGCACCCGCCTCCTCCCCCCCCTCCCC
>VFSX01000006.1:1073898-1142318 GCA_016618255.1 Chlamydomonas sp. UWO 241 | reverse complement strand
CCCCCACCCGCGCCCCCCTCTGGTGCCGCCCTCCTCAACCCGCCCATCTCTGCAGAGGAGCAAGCGTTCAACAACCAGCTTGCAAACGTCAAGGTGAGAGCATGTGATGCCATCGTGGTTGCAACAGCGCGCAAGATGGGCCCAAGATGTGCACACCATTGTGTAAACGGGGGATCCATGGGGCCAGGAAGCACGCCCTGTGACTCGCTTGCAAACCCCCAAATCCAAGGGCAACCAACTAATAGCCCGCCTGCTATGCCTCCTTGCCTAAAACCATGCATGCAGACCGTCACGATCGATGTCTCGACCACGCCGTCGACCGCAAACAACCGCATTGCGACGACCGTGCCGGTGCTCGTGTACACCGCGGTGCCCAATGCGGTCGCGGTCGCAGACTTTGTCGTCGACCCCGTGTTCCTTCCGCTGACCGAGCTCAAGATGCGGCAGTTTGCGCGGGTGGGCGGCGTGGTGTATCGGACGCTTGCATGCTAGGTTACCACCCGGCCCGACAGTTGCACGCAGTTGATGACACATCACTCCACTGACCGCGCCCCTTGCATCCGTATTTCGCCCAGCACACCCGCGCATTCACGTTTTGCTTGGCAACTATTCTACCAAATGACATCCAGCGCTTTGTGTGCGGCATTGACGCAAGAAATCACAACACACTCCACTGCCCCCCACCACCACCACCGCACACCACACACACGCCTACACGCTTGCACCATCCAGGTCTTCACCAACTACTACGCCTTCAACATCCCGCGCTTCGTGTGCCGCATCAACGCGTACACAACGTACGAGTACACCCAGGTCGTCGACCCCCCGCCTCCGCCTCCCTCCCCGCCGTCCCCGCCCCCCTCCCCGCTGCCTCCGCCCCAGCCTCCGTCGCCATCACCGCCATCTCCCGACTCCTCGAGTGGTCGCCGCCGCTCACTGCTCGATCTGGGGTCGTCTGTGTTTAGCGACCTGTATGCTGCGACCGACGGGCTCACCGACGCCGTGTTTAGCGCGCTCGGCAGAGACAGCGGTGCACGTGACAGTGCGAGTTCCAGCAATGAAGGCCTGTCTGCTGATGTGTCGGCAACAGCGGATGCCGCGCGCGCGTCGCAGCATGCGCGCCACGCCGCCGCCGCAGCCACCGCCTCACAGGGCCCCGACGCACGCGCTCGCGTGTCGCGCGTGTCTCTCGATGGCTCTCGCCATCGCCTCGGCATGCTTGACATCCACACCCTGGATCCGTCCACACTGCTCCACACCCCTGGGGACGGTGTGGACGTGTCCACGACCGAGGGTGCATGGCTTGGGGCGGCTGCTGGGTGGCCTGATGAGTACCACCCAGCAGCTAGTACCACCCAGCCTGATGAGTACCACCCAGCAGCAAACTCTGTGGCGCACGAGGCCGAACGTGACGCTGCGCTGATGCGGATGGCGACCGCGCGTGCGACTGGCAACTGGGTGGACCTCACCGCCGACCAGGTGCGCTTCAGGCTGGTCGGTTGGTTGGCCGATTGGTTATGTGCACGTGTGTGCGCGTGTGCGTGCATGTGCGTGCGTGTGTGCACATGTGCATGACCCATTCACCCATTGCCCACCTGCCTCCATCCACTACTGCCGCAGATCGCCTGCCACCTCGCGCACGGCCACCCCAATGTCCATGGCCTCAGCGAGCCCGGCGGTCTGCTCTTTCCTGGTGACACCTCTTATGGTGCTGACGGCACAACCGCCGAGTTCCCCCAATGGGAGCACGGAGACCTGTTGTTGGAGCGCTACCGAGACCAATACCTTGCGACGCTCACGCCTGAAAAAGGCAGCAATGCCGTGCATGCTGATGCTGGCACGGTCGCTGCCAACGTGGACGCCGTGCGCCGCGGGCTGATGCAGGTCGGTGCGACCGCATGCATGCATGCGCGCGCACACACACACACACACACACACACCATGAAAGCACTACAACACATGCACACACACACAACGCAATATATACACTCTCAAACACCCAATACACACACACACACACAGGCCCCGAGCGGAGGAGGCTCCGCGAAGCTGTTGGGTGGCCTTGGGAACAACTACACAGTGTTGGCGCAACTCTCTAATGCGACGTTGCTCACAAATGGCACGGTTGTTGTGCCGCGCACGGGTGAGTCTTTTTTGAATCCCTAGGAGAGGGAAATAAAACTTGCCATACATATAACTATCACGTGACTGAAATCCAAGCAAACACTTATGAAATGCTGGGACGTAAGCTTTTGGTGGTGGTGGATGTTGCAGCATGCTATTCGTGGTGTAGGGCTGGTGGGTGTGCTTGTCTAATGTGCATGCACTCACACGGATGCACCCTCTCTTGCGCACGTGCTTTCACACACACGCACACACACACACACACACTCACGCGCGCCTACACACACCTCCCTTTTCCTTCCTTCCCCCCCTCAGCCCTCCGCCTCAACATCTACTTTGAGAATGCGGACTACGCTCTCCTTGTCAGTACGCTCGGTTCGACCGGCATGGTGCAGGCGCTGATCGACAATGGATGGCCGGCAGCAAGGGCGTCGCTGCGAAGCGTAAACACGTCGATGTACAAGGTGTGTACAATGGCTGCGATGGGTTTTGGAGTCTGAGCAAGATTGTTATCTTAGCTATGTGAAAGCCATCAGCAACAGGGGTGGCGCTGAAACCCATGTTACCGCCGGGAAGCAGCAGACAGTGGAGATTCTCAGCTTTCCAACGAGCCGGCCCACGACAGAAACGGATCAGCACAGCTCTCATGGCACGCTTTGGGAAACAAGGGGATTTGGGTACTTATTTAAGTACTGACCACAAGCATTCTAACACAGGGGTTCCCTAGAGTGTTTCCATATGTGGCACCGATGGCGTTGCAGTTCGCGTGGGAAGAGTGCTTAACCCCAAACCCTAAACCCATTTAGGCGCAACAGTTACAGTTACAGTTACATGGCATTCCAGCCCATTTAGGCGCAACCATCCACCAAAATCCTCGGCGGCCCTAACCGCCCCCCCCCCTCAACACCCCAACAATCCACACCGGCCGCATCACCCATGCAACACCCGATATGTATTCTCCCTCCGACCTGCACCTCTTTCTCTCTCTCTCTCTCTCTTTCTCTCTCCTTTTCTGCCTGTCCTTCACACACACACACACACATGAACACACGCACATGAACACACGCAAGCACTCACGCGCGCGTGCACACTCATGCTCTCAGGTCTACACCGGCCGCATGAACACCACCGACATCGTCCCCCCGGAGCTCGTCCGCAATGGCCCTGCCTCCGTGAGGGTCCCGCAGTTTGGCACCTACATTGACGCTGGCGCGAGTTCGAGTGACGACCTTGACGGGAACATCCCTCGCTTCAAGGTGTATCGCAAGTCGAGGGGCTGGGCTTGGGTGATGTTACGCAATTGTTTAGATACTGCGTTCGGGGCTCTGCTTCATACCGACTGCACAATGTGTCGGCCTGTTCTACACAACCACTCGCTGACGATTTTTCGTTCTTTCTCTTCAAGAGTTCAGATCGGTGCAGGGGGAGTGTGGCGTTGGGGTGCCGTGCTTCCGACCAAATACACAACCCACCCATGTGTCTCGTTGCTTTCCAACCACCGACACGTGCGTGCACACACACACACACGCACACACACACAAACTACCCCCCCCCTCCCCCCAGGTGTACGCGTGGGGCCTTCCTATTGACATGACCGTGACCGGCAAGCACACTGTGTCGTACGGTGTGTACGACTATGCGGGCAACAAGGCAAGGCTGGTCGACCGCACAGTCGAGGTAGGCGGGCTGGGTATCTGATGATGGTGATGGATGTTACAGTCAGGGACACCTCTAAAGGTGTATAAGACCGTGCTCGGCGCGTATGGCCCGAGCACCTTACTGAGATGGCTGGCTGTTGGTGGTAGGGAACCCCAACTCTGTACAGAGCGTGGGCGCACCCCTAGGTCCCCTGCCGCAGCGGCAGCAAACGCTTGTTGAAGTGGGTGAGCGCATGTCGGTGAGCGCATATCTATCTGACCACTTAGCTGACAGGCGAGGCCTGGCGGAGGAGCATTGGAGTTGACAAGTGAGATTGTTCAAACCTTGGAGAAACAGAGACGCCCTCAAGCCAGCCCCCAACCGGTTGAAACACACCCGCTCACCCCCCACTCCCACTAGGTATACGACCCGTGTACGACGTCCGGGGAGGTCATGTGCCCTGATCTGCAGCTCTGCTCTGTGTTGGGCGGAAACTGCACGAGGAACGCTGTGCTGTCCCTAGGGGGTCAGACCACAGCCTCGACAGGAGGCGAGGTGTCGACCGAGCCGGTGTACGGCAGTGCGGAGGACATCGTGTATGACGACACGGCGCCAGTGATCACGCCCAAGTACGTGAGCGTGTGTGGCATGGAGTGTGTGTGAGGTGGCGTGCAAGTGGGACGCCTGGAAATCCACCTAAGGATCAACCCTAGTCAAACCGCCTCAACCCCGATGGTGACGTGCGTGCAAGTGGTTCCGACCCGAGTGCTGGACGCTCGCCGCAACGCGCGTCATCCTCCTTGATGCCTTGCTAGCTCGCATCAACGCACACACACACACACACACACACACACACGGCGTGCAGGCCGCTCCTCGCCACGCGCTTCATCACCACTGATGGCGAGATGTCTGGTGTAATCACGAACATCACGGTTGGCAGCGTGTATGTGGAGTACGGGTGCACCACGTCAGATGAAGTTGACATCAACGTGCAGGTGGGTGCATGGCAAGATGCATGCCACTTGATTTGTTTGTTGTGATGACCAAGTTTTCATCAGAAGCATCGACTGAATATCGACAACATTACCCACCCTTGCAACCTACTGAAAACGCAGTCCAAGCTTGTCATCCGCGGCGTCGACATCATCGACACCTCCCGGCCCAGTGGTAACTCCCCATACATCATTTCGTACAACGCAATGGACTTCAGCGGCAACCCCGCGGTGTCGAAGTACCGCCTCGTGTTTGTCAGCTGCGCGACGGGGCAGGTCACGTGCACCGACGCGACGACGGATAACTTGTACTGTGCGGAGACGTGCGGCGTGGTGGTGGCGTCGTCGCGGAGGTAGGCATTGGGTGGGGGGGGGGGAGATCGGGAGACGGGGTCGGGGGAGAGGGGCAGGTGGAGAGAGGGAGGGGGGAAGGGAGAGAGGCAGAAGCTTATCCCTGATCCCCGATCCTTCAAGCCTCAACCCAAATGACCACACACAACTCCACACCACACGCACAAGCGTACGGCCATTCGATCGCTGCTCCACAACGGCTCTTCCAACCCCATCCGCGCCGCTTAAACCCTACACTCATCCCTTCTCCAACACCACACCCAACAGCACTGCCAAACACCACACCCAACAGCACTGCCAAACATCACACCCAACAGCACTGCCAAACACCACACCCAGCAGCACTGCCAAACACCACACCCACCCACAGGCGCTCGTTGCTCCAAACCGAGGAGGTGCTCCCCGACTTCTCAAACACCGTCCTGGCCCAGCTCATCAACCGGGCTCCGTCAATCATCCTTGAGGTGCGTAGTCCGAGTGGGCGGAGGCTGGCATACATTGACTCTGCTTCAACTCACGGCCGTACCGTGTTGCTCCCCCATGACGCTCTCCTTCCCGTCGTGTGATGCTCTCCTTGCTCTTGCTCCCAGTGACAAATTGCACGGCACCCTTTACTACACAGAGACACACCGCGCCCCCCACCCACAATACAGGGTCTGTCCACGCAAACAATCAATGCGGGAGATGTCTACAAAAAGTGTCCGTCTGGGTCGCCGCCGGCTGAGGCATGCGACCCTGGTGCAATTGCAATCGACACCGAGGACGGGCTTCTCACCACCCACATCAAGGTATGTCTGGATCCCACCCGTACCATGTGCACACTCATGAGACCCATTGTGTCACCGGTGTTGGTATGACTGCTGACCTTAATAAGGTACACTGTGTTGCACTCGCGCACAACATGCGTGTTTTCCCGCTACCACACTCAATGCAGCCGTGGGCAACACACGACCCTACCACACAACCAACCAACCAACCAACCAAGCGTTACATGAGGCCGTCCGCATGCACCGGCAATGCCTGTACTACTAACAGCAATACACCCCGGCAATTGTTACGAAGTCTGACCCGTGCACTGGGATGTCTTTCGAATAGCGGGTGACCAACCAGTGCCTGAATCGAGTGGATAGTATCCTTGGTTTGGGGGGGTCTGGGGGGGGGCTGCCACTCTGGCCAACCCACTTCAACTTGGGTTGCCACTCTGGCCAACCAACTACAACTTGGGTTGCCAGTCTGGCCAACCAGCTTCAACTTCAATCGCGGCGTATCATCTCCCCATGGGCCGATTATTTCCATGGGGCGATAGTTGGGTGTAGGCAGGCCTAGAGGACGTCAGATCAGCTCCTCGATGGGGTGACGGACGAACGCAGGCGGGCCTGGGATAGGGGGCGGCGGCGGATCATCTCCATGAGCCCGCGAACTCGATGGGGCGATGATGAACATAGGCAGGGGCGCAGGGATGGGGCGGTGGATCATCTCCATTGGCCTCTGAACTCCATGGGGCGATGATGTAGGTAGGCAGGGGGCGGAGGCAGGGGCGAGGGAGGAGAGGCTGGGGCGTGGGGGGTGGTGAGGCGGATCATCTCCATGGGCCTGTGAAGTCCATGGGGCGATGATGTAGGTAGGCAGAGGGTGGAGGCAGGGGCAAGGGAGGAAAGGCTGGGGGGAGGGGGGGGGGAGGGAGGGCCAGCATGGGGTCGGCGCGCGTGAGGGCGCATGGGCGGGAGGTGCATGGGCCTGCATGGCGCGCACATGGGACGGCGAGCTCCATGTGGGGGTGGAGCGTGGGTGGGTGGTCGACTGTGGGTGGGTGACGGTGGGGGAGAGTTGGACTGTGTATTTTGGAGCATGTCAGGGGGAGTGAAGGGTGCTGAAGGGGGGGATCATGGCAATGTGAGGTTCTCTGTGGTGCATGGTGTCGTGGCGCCGCAGTGGGTCGCGGCCGAGGATCTGCTCGGCGTCAGGCGGTGGCGGGGCGGTCTGGGATGCGGTCTATAGTCTGCCGAGGAGCTGCTCGGCACTGGCGAGGGCATGGAGACGGACTCTGCGGATAGGATAAGGATTGGACTTGGCGACGAGGTTGCTCGGCTCGCAGAGACAGCCCCCTTTGGGCGATGACGATGGTGGATAGCCCATGGTGGGCCGCAGTACATAGGCGGCAGTCGACGGGGGGGGGGCGGGGCGATGAGGGGGATGGGCGACGGCGACTCACATGGGCCGACCGCCGCGACTCGCGCCCAGGGAGTGGGCCGCCCAGGGAGTCAGGGAGTGGGCCGCCACACACACACACACACACACACATGCAGTCTGTGGGGAGCATGATCCTACCACACACACACACACACACACACAGACAAACACACGCATGCATCCTTCCCTCTCCCACGCCCCCGCCATCATGCATTTGCTGGTGGTGGCGGATGGCAGCTGCGTGCTCGTGGGCGTCTCTCTTCTCAACTTCCCCCCTCTCTCTCCCTGTCTCTGTCTCTGTCTCTCTCTCTTTGTTTCTCTCTGTATCTATCTCTTTCTTTCTTCTCTCTCTCCCCTCTCTCTCTCTCTCTCCCTACCCCCCACTCCCTCTCTTCTCACACATGCACATACCGATGCACGCACCATTCTTGGTTCCGTGTCTCGCAGGTGTGCCAGCGCGCCCCTTTTGGTGTCGGCGGGCACGACGACTACCTCCTCGTGGGCCTCTCTGCATGCGGCTTCTCCGAGGCTACGCCCCCAGGCGTTTACGAGGTCTGTATGTGGTCTGGGGTTAGTGGATCTGAGTTGCGAGACCAGAACCGGTTACGCGTTTAGAGACCAGAACCGGGCATGAACCATCTTCCACAACTCGGGTTGTAGTGACTGAGCTAGTACAGACTGCCTGTCCGCTTGTTCGTGCCTGATGAGGCCGCTCATCTCCCACAGGCAAGACATGCATTTTTGTCATTGCGACGTGAATGGTGGCGGGGCCCGCGCACACGCAGCCAGCCACCCACTCACCCACCCATACCTTCATGCACACACACGCTCTTGCCACAACCACACATATGCACGCGCTGCAGATCGACTTCTTGATCTACGACTCGTTCGGTGCCGAGGCGATCGTATACCGCACGCTTATCATCCAAGAGAACTGCGACCCCGGGGAGGAGCTGTGTGGGAGCTACACGTGCACGTCAGGAGGGGTGTGCCTCGATGGAACCGCGCCGCTGCGGCTGCTCACAATGGTGCGTGCACGTTGACCGATTTTACATGTTAAATGCCTCTGGCAGTGTATTTAACGTGCGTGTGTTTGTGTATTTAAGTATCTCGGGAGTTGGATAACCCAGAGTGGTGGTGTGGAAAAGGAGATCGGTGTGCGAGTCGGTCGCGCGCTGGGCGTGTTTGCGTCTTTTGATAAGATTTGGGCCAGCAAGAAGATGCAAGTGCAGTCTAAGATGCGGGTTTACAACACTTTCGTGCTGCCCCACTTTCTGTACGGCTGCGAAACATGGGCCCCTACTAAAACACAACTGACTCGATTGGAGGTTGCCCACTCTAACTGCCTTCGTCGCATTCTGGGTGTGCGCCTGGTCGACCGGCACAGATTAACTTATATTCGGCAGGCGTGCGACACTGAGCCAATTGAGAGCCTTGTGGCAAAGCGATCAATGCAGTGGCTAGGCCATGTGATGCGCATGCCGGCTTCTCGTCTTCCTCGTACGACTTTTGACTGCACAATGGATGTGGCTCGGCAGCAAGGCCGGCCTCCAGCCTCCTCCGACACTATTTTCTTAAGCTACTGATTCAGCAGCTAGGCGAAACTAGTGGCACTCGTTCTGATTGGAAGACTTTTTCGGACACGGCGTTTGAGCGTGCTCAGGATAGGGTCGGGTGGAGAGCCGTGGTGTACGGTCCGGCTGCCCCTCAGGCGCCGGCCCCTCCACCACGGCGGTCAAGTAGATTGGCAAGCGCCACTTGACCCCCTATCCCCTAGAAGCAGTTAGGACCTATTTTGGAGGCGTCGCACAATAGCTCTCCTTTTTGCTCTGGGACTACACGTTGGCAGGCAGCCGGCTGGTGGCTACCGCCCCTCACAAGTAATTGTTAGGGCCAGAACTGGACTTGGGTCTAGGCGGTGGTACTAGGACTAGAGGTAGTCTTTGCTGGAAAGCCGATGTAACTGTAACTGTGTTTGTGTGTGTTGAAGCCCCATCTATGAGCCGTTGCTGAGCATTGAAGTTGCTGCCACTCAAGCACTTGGCGTTGGTGAGGCCAACGGTTGCAGACCCGTAGATGGTGTTGATGGGGAAGGAGAAGCACCGACCGTCGGAGGAGAAGGCGGGCGGTGTTTGTGTGTGAGGGGGGGGGAGAGTGTGAGCACGCACGCATGCACATATCGAGTGTGCTGACCACCCGAATCCGGCCTCCTTTCACCACCCTTTCGCAGGTCGAGCCCTTGCGCGACGGTCCCCCGACTGTCTCCCTCATCAACTACTACTCCCTAGGACCGACGGTCAAGCTTGTTCGAGGCGCGACGTTTGACAAGTGTGCGGTCGGGCAGTTCCCTGATGAGGGGATGCCGTGTGAGGTGCGTGTGGGGGGGGGGGCGCTGGGTCCGCATGCACACATGCACATATGCACTCACACATCCGCATGCACACGCCAACATGCTCACCCACTCAGGGTAGCACATACACACACGCACACGCACACTCACACATGCACGCATACACACACGTGCACGCACACGCACACACATATTATGCTCTGCACATGTATATGCAGCTTGGCGTCACCGCCATTGCTGCCAATGGCAACAACCTGCGTTTGAGCACGTATGCGTGCCCGCCCAAGACATGCCTCGACTCGTGCAACGGATGCTTCGGCTACGAGTTTGTCAGCAAGGGTATTAAGGGGTGCTTGGACTCGACGGCGGCGGCGGGCACGCCCATCACTATCGCGTTCGTCGTGTGCGACAACCAGTCGCCGCCCGAGCGCACCGTCGTCGTGCGTGTGATTGAGGTAACTTTGTGACGCGTGGCGTGCGACGTGTGTTGTGGTGCGCCATGCTGTGCCGTGCTTCGCCGCTGTGTAGCACCCTGTTCCCCTATCATTGTGTTGATGGGCTGCCCCTCACCCACCCCCCACCCTTCTACTGCCAGATCACCGCTCTGTGCGTGGACGACACTCCCTACGAGTGCGACGGCGAGTGCTACACAGTGCCGTGCGCCTACGCCAGCAAGGTCAACACGACGACGCCTGACGAGGGGAAAGTTGTGCTGACGCTACAGGTGGGTGTGGATGTTGGACAACTGCAGATTTGCTGTTGCCACAAGTGCGTGTGTTGTATAACGGATAGTGCACTCAGATGGATGGACATCAACATGCGAACACACGCACGCACAACAGTGTTTCTGTTAGCCACCTCACACCCCGCAGACATTGTATTTGCTGAATAAGATTGGCGTGTGGCCGTCGCTACGCTGTATGATTGCGCAAATTTTGATCCAAAAAGTGTGATAATTGAAAGTTCACACTTGTTGTCAATGATTTAGGCTGTGGCGGGGTGAGATTTGGGAAGAGGGCGTGAGGCCCGGGTTGAGCCATCACTTTTCCAAAATCCTTAGCGGAACCACTGGCGCACACGCGCACAAGCTCACGCAAACACTCGCACGCACACACTACAGGTCGACTCCACCTTCTTTGACTTCAACGATTCAAATGCGACTTCCGAGGACGCGAGCGGGGCATACACCGTTGGAAGGGTCTCCACAGCGGTGACCATCACCAGCGGGATTCTCCAGGTGTGACATGCGGGCGGTGCTTTTGTCCCCCCTGTGTGACACATCATGTGTGTTTCATATATCTTTGTCTGATTATTGTGTTATTTTTCCTAGGCATGTCTCCACAATGAGGCATGCTTAGGGTTTAGGATTTAGCATGCAGGGTGTTGTATCGCAGGAGCACAGCATGAATAGGCCATAAGGCAAACACACTGCCAAAACCGAACGGGGTTGGATTGAATTGTAGCTCATGCTTGATGGAGGCTTGACATGATGTGTGTGTGTGCATTATCTGCAACCCCAGGTCTTCCTCGAGTACGGCGTCGACTCGGGTTCCAACTACGCCCCGTGTGCGTCGTCGACAGACACATCTGACTGCAGCGCGTTCGCAATCGACGCGCTCAGCAACGACGTCACGCCCGCCATCGTCGTCTTCGACACCTCGTGCTCCGACCCGGGGGCGGTCGCCGCCGGCACATGCTTCTCGTGCACGCCCGAGGCTATGTCACTCGGCGCGTGTGCACCTGGGAACTATTCGTTCATGTATGTTGCTGTCAGCGCCAGTGGGCGGTCGACGACCAACCTCTCCATCCACTTTGTCGTCGAGGAGTATGTGCACGTGCCGCTTGAGCTCACCGTGCTGTCTGGGGCAGCAAACGCAACAGCAACCTTGCTCCAACTCAACCTCGAGACCAACCGCTCCACTCTCAACGCTGCCGTGTTGGCCGCCCTCCCTGGCGTGAGCATCGCCGCGGCTGACGTGCGACACTTGGACGTGTTGTCCATCGACGTGGTCGCAGCTGCCTCCGGTGGCACGTGGTCGATCGGCGTGAAGGCAAACATCACCCTCAATGCGACAGCCACTGCTAAGGCGGCGGCGCTCGCGGCCGGTGTGTCGGCAGGCAGGCGGCGCACGCTGCTCGCCGCTGGCGCTTTGTCCGCAGGGAGCGGGCGCTCCCTGATCGCAGATGCTGAGGCGCGCGTCGCCGCACGCACTGCCACCGCCGGCGCTGACGATGACACGACCATGCACCATGCGTCCCAGTGGCACCGCCACTTGCATGCGGCCGCGCCAATGCTGGAGCTCCCACGCGGGGACCCAGCCACCGCGGCCGCGCTTGCGCTCTCCCCCGTCGTGCGTGCGCGCGCGATGCTCGTGAAATGGGTGCGCAACCAGCTATTGCCATCGCTCGCTGCACGCCACGACTCTATGGTTGCTGGCCTCGCGGCTGCCGTGGCCGCGGCACACGATGTCGCATCGTCATCAGAGTATGCATCCGATGAGGGGTCGTCACGGGCGCTGCTAGAAAGCAGCGGCAGCAGCGCGCATGAGCGCGCGCGGCTGCTGCTGACCACAGCAGAGTTTAACATGACGTTGAGCTACCTCGGCAGTCTTCAGATGCTGTCGACCATGATGGTGGGCACGCTGGGCGAGATGAATGCGACGGTCGATGGCATGGAGGCAATCTTCACAAACAAGGTTGGTGTGCCATGACCACAACACCAAGTGCGTCAAGTTGGGCGGCCATCAACAGTCACCACCTCTTATCGTGAGCCAGCAACCCCTCGCACCACCTCAGTTACAGTTACAGCTACATCGGCTTTCCAGCAAAGACTACCTCTAGTCCTAGTACCACCGCCTAGACCCAAGTCCAGTTCTGGCCCTAACAATTACTTGTGAGGGGCGGTAGCCACCAGCCGGCTGCCTGCCAACGTGTAGTCCCAGAGCAAAAAGGATAGCTATTGTGCGACGCTATTGTGCGACGCACCACCTCCTTTCTTCTCAATTCCGCCCGTCGCGGTCTTAAACAAGTTGCCCAACAGGCTGCCCTTGCCCCCCATGTTACTAAACCCTGACCCACACCCTTTAACAGGACCTCTCCTACGAGTCTGCCATCGAGGTCTACAACGAGGCGCTCGATCTGTCCTACTCGCGCCTCGCGTCAATCATGACCACGCTGCCAGACACGCTATTGAAGCCAGGGTATTCGACGCGTGCGACGACGCTCGCAGCGGCGCAGGTGCGTGTGCGTGTGTGTGTGTCTTGGGGCGCACAAGCGAGGTGGCTCTTGTGGAGTGCGCATAATACTCTTCGCCTCGCCTTGTACGAGCCATTGCTTGTTCTGTTGGTTCACTGCCTCTTTGATTCTACCCGAGGCCTTGCTCAACGTCTCACCAACGTCGCTTGCCGATGCCGTCTCCGCGCCCGCACTTGCCACTTCCACCCCCCACCATGAACCTAAACCCACATCACACACACATACACATGCACACACACACACACACACACACACACACGCAGGCCCTGCTCACCGTGTCCTCGACGCTGCTCTACGAGACCATCTCGAGCGTGGCACTCACCACGCTGGACGTGCTCTCCGACAACACAGGCATCAACTACACCGCCAGGTGGGTGGGCGCTGCTTCCATTGCATGTATACCCTCACCCGTGTGGGTTGGTGCCCATGATGATCGATGCCACAGTCTGGTTGAGGCCTTTGGTAGCGTATCAGTCCCTTGTGCACAGTGCCCGACCGCACCGGCATCAAGTCCACGGCTCTGGGTTTTATGGGATTTGGTGGCCTTACATCCTCCTTCAATCACAAAAGGCGAGCTTGCATGTGTAGTGATAACATGTAGCCAGGTGGGTGGATGATCCTACCCGATGATGTGTTCCACAGCCTGTTGGACGCTCGTAGTGTTCACCTTCTGACACAGGGCAGCGTCGGCGTGTCCTCCTCCCCCCTCCTTCTACGCCCCTCGTCACCCCTCTGTACACATGCCCCATTGCGCTGTGTGCAGCTCGGACGCAGCAACGTACGTGACATGCCTCGTGGAGCGTGCCAACGGCGCGCGCTTCGGGATCAAGGCAAGTAGCGGCTTAGCTCCGAACATGCACGCGAATGAAGGGCACGGGGCATGGGGAGTATGCCTGCATCACCACCACCAACAACAACCTTGAATGCCCAACTCCACCTAATGACCACCACCGATCTCACTTTGATCTCACCCAAATGCTGCTGAGCACGCTAGGCGTGCACGCCCCGTAGCCCGCCCATCCACTTTCTTCCACTGACAGCAAGACGCCCAAATGCTGCAATGCGCAGGTGTTCAAGTACACGCCCCCGTCGCTCGACTACGTCGCCGCCGCGCTCGCCGCTGTCGCTCTTCAGGCCTCACAGGAGGGCAGCATCAGTGGCCGCCGCCGCATGTCTTCCGTGAATGCGTTCATCCCGGCCGCGGACCTGCTCCCTTCAGGCAAGCACCTGCTCTACCACCGCACGCAACCAGCCACAGTATCATCAGGCATTTCCCACTCTTGTGTCACCACCCCGCCTCAACCACCCACGTCACCCACCCCACCTCACCCACCCCAGTTAACCCACCCCACATCACTTGCCCCACCCCACCTCACCCACTCTCACCCACCTCACTCCCACCCACAGGCATGCCGTTTGTGGGCGCTGCCGGAGGGTACCCGATTGCCGAGGCATACGCGACGGGCAGTCCGGCCGCATGGGGGTGGGGAGAGGGCGTGCCCGAGGGCAGCCAACGCAGGTGTGTGATGGGGTGACTGTGTGCTCGGGGGAGGAGGGGGGGGGGGCAGAATATGCACACACACGCACTGACACATGCCCGCATGCGCACATATGTACGCACACACTCACCCAACTGCCTCGCCTCTATATTTGCCCCACCCCACCGCAGCCGCATTGTTGGAAACAAGGGCAACGCCGTTCTGGGCGGCCTACTGCTCCACCAGACGCGGCGTGATATCTCCAAGGTGGGGGCATGGGGGGGGGGGGGGGGGGCGTTCGCACACACACACACACACACACATGCACGCGCACAGACATGCGCGTGCACACACACATGCAAACGCACGCACACACACACACACACACTCGGGTTGTCTCTCCCTCTGCATATGTGTCTCTCGCCCTTGCTCCCGCTGTCACACACAAACATGCACAAACACGCACGCACACACACACGCACACACGCGCTTGCCATCTTAAAGGTCATCGTGACGCCGAACAACCGAGACACCTTATGCGTATCCGCCAACGAGCACCTTGTGAATGGTTGCCTGTCGCCTGAATCGAGGGTGTACAACTTCCAGGTGGGCATTGTCAGTTGCCATTTGTTGGGACTTGGGAGGTTGTGGGTGTTCAGGGCATGCGTGAGCGCCCAGCAATGAGCATTTGGTCAAACGGTGCCCGTCGCCGTGCACAGCAGTGCACAACTTCCGGTGGGCCAAGTCAGTTGTCAGATGGTGGTGGTGGTGGTGGTGGTGGTTGTGCATAGGGCTTCTGTGTGAGATTCTGGCAAAAGTTAGAAAAGGCTCAGGTGTAGAAGCTTGCACCCTAGCTAGCAGGCGCCTCTGACCGTGCTCCCCCCTCCCTCTTCCTCTCCTCCACCGTAGGACGACGGCTGGTTTGGCCTCGACCCCGCGTTCTACAACCGCTCGTCGCTCTTCAAGCAGGATATCATGACGAGGCAGTACTACAACACGACGGTGTGCCTCAACGCGGCATCGCAGGCGTGCGGGGAGGTGAGGCGTGCGGGCGTGCGTGCATGTGCAAGGGAGGGGGGAGGGGGTCGACCGCGTGTTGCAAGCGTGTGGGGGAAGGCGAGGCGCGTGCGTGCGAAGGGGGCCAACCGCGCACGGGTGCACCAACTATATGCAACACCAATGCTCCATCTTCTGTAGGCTGAACAGATGCATACACACATGCAGACACTCACATGCACACGCACAATCCCTCTCTCTACCCCCACGCCACCCCCAACCACAGGTCGACCGCCATGAGATGCCGCTCGGATTTGAGCCCGTGGCCATGGCGGGCCTGCCTGATGGATACCCGCTGCTGTTTGACAACCATGTGCCGCTTGACCGCGCGAGGTGAGTTTCGGATGCTTTGGTGCTGTAAGCTGGAGGTTTGGGTTTGGGTTTTAGAGCTGAGGGAGGGCTGGAGGGAGGGGGGGAGAGGTATAACGCAGCTGTTTGGTAACCATGTGCCGCTTGTGTGAGTGAGGTGCATATGTTCAATGATGTGTATTCTGGCTGGGGCTTGTAGGGCTTCGGAAGGGGGGGTAAGGGTCACTCTCCCACTTATTCTGTGTTAAACCAAATCACTAAACAAACGTACAGCCCCCCCCCCCTCTCGTTCCTTGACCCCAGACACCTGAACACGTGCCCTGAACCACATTACCCAAACCTGCAGGGAGCTCCTCACCTACATGTCAGATGGCGCGTTCCTTGACCCAAAGCTCTCCAAGGAGCTGACCGTGCGGCTGGCGACGTACAACGCAGACGCACGTGCGTTTGGGTTTGGAAAGGTGTGTGTTGATCATAGGTCGTTGAGCATTGCAGTGCGGGGAGTACATCCGCTTCTGCCACCACCACCACCACCCTCTCGCCCCCGCACCCAGTCAATCAAGCACTGAGCACACAAACTAACAAACAAATACGCATCAACACAGGCCACCTTCCGCTGGGGGCGCGTCGGCGTCAGCATGTCTGCCGAAATCCAGTCAGTGCCCGCAGTCGACTACTCAAGGTAGGTCTGAGTTTGGTGGATCGTTGGTACAGTCTGTCGGATGCCTATGTCGGCGTGCTAGACCTGTGCTTGCGTGTCCTAGAGAGGAGGCCGGCAAATGGACCCCTAGCTGCCATCTGCCATCATAATTGCTTGGGTTGACTTCTCAAGGTGATGATGATGATTTTTTTGTTGCCAGGGACACCTGTATAAGGCCGCATGACACTGTGATTGGCGTGCAATGCCCGAGCTCCCAGACTGGGATGGCTCTCCTTCACGCTGCCCCACAGATAGATCGATGTCAATAACATCTTGAAGGTTTTTAACCCTGAAAACTCAATCATCGGTAATCAAACCCGAAAAACCTGCAACCCTCTGCAGGTACATCGAGGCTGGCGACTACTCTGCGTTCATTCCCGACTGGGTCATCCTCGGACTGTGCATCTTCTACCTCATCTACACGACCGTCAATGTGCTCAAGAGCTACAGGGCGCAGGGGCAGATCCAGGACGAGAGCCCGAATGCTAGCGGCCTGCAGGTGTGTGCGCTTGTGTGTGCTTGAGAGGGTTCATTAGGCCGAGGAGAGGGGGTGTGGCGGGCTGATGATATTTGTGTTTAAACGTGCTCAGGGTGTGCTTAGGGGCAGACCTGGGAGAAGAGCTCGAAGGCACACACACACACACACACACTCACATACACACACACACACATACAAACTATCCATGCAGATGACCCCTGAGGAGGTGTTCCAACGGAAGGTCCACGCCAAGACGCGCGTGCAGGCGCGCATGTCATGGGTGTGGGTCGTGTACGAGTACACCATCTGCACGCTGATGGTGGCGGCGATCGGGCTCCAGTTCTACTACATCTTCGACCTCAGGTGTGCAGATCGATCATGCGTTGCGGCTGCACCCATCCACAACAGACGTTCACACACATCCCTAAGCCCACTCGCTCATGCACAAGCACACGTGCATGCACATGCATATGCACACACACAGCACACACACGAGCACACACACTCACACACACACGCACACACACACCTGCCCCCGCACACGCACGCAGCCCCAACGCCCCCACCAGCCTCCGCTACGATGTGTACGACGCCGACATCTTTTCGCCCGCGCACTACTTCATGCTCAAGCGCAACGACACGGCGTTCTCAGCATCGGAGTACGCGTCGCACTTGGGCATGGGCCTCGGGCAGTCGTTTGGATCGGCCACCTCGGCCGCGCAGCCCAACGGGATGCCGTCGCCGGGCGATCCGTTCCGGTGGGCGCTGCCGGTCGACACGACGGGGCTGGACGGCCTCGCAACGATGTATGCGGCGGTGCAGAAGATGGTAAGTGGGGTCTAGGAGGCTCCGCTGGGTTTCCCTTGGCAGTCGTAGCTTACTAGGTGGGCGCGGGTGATGCATTCTAGTGGGCGCTGCCGTTGGACACGACCGGGCTGGACGGCCTTGCAACGATGTATGCGGCGGTGCAGACGATGGTGGGTGGGGTCTAGGAGGCTCCGCTGGGTAACCCTTGGTATTCCTAGCTAACTAGTTGCGCGCCGGTGATACATTCCGGTGGGCGCTGCTTGGACACGACTGGGCCGGACGGCCTCGCAACGATGTATGCGGCAGTGGAACTATCTTCAAGAAGATGGTTTGGGAAAGACGGCGCACGAGATGGCATGACGCGCCAGCAAACTGCGAGAAGCTTGTAGAGACCCCCTTGCACGACACATGTACAAACACGCAAGCGCCTTAGCTGAACGGGTGGGGTACCGAGCGCGGGGCCAGGCAGGCTTCCGGAAGAAGAGGGGGACCCCAGATAATGCCTTCATCCTGCAACACCTTATTGAGAAGAGCGGCCTCCAGCACAAACCGCTGTACGCCGCCTTTATTGACTTCAGGAAGGCTTACGATTGCGTGCACCGCCCATTGCTTTGGGAGTGCCTTAGGAGCCTGGGGGTACATGGGGAGTTCATGGCGGCGCTGATTGCCATGTACGATGGGTCCGCAATGTGTGTGCGCATCGATGGGAAAGTGGGACCCGCGTTTCCTTCACACAAGGGGGTCATGCAAGGCGACCCACTGTCACCGCTGCTGTTTGGGCTTTTTATTGACGCATTGGAGGGAGTACTAGACGCAGAGCTCCCGGGTGATGGGGTGGAGATGGCGGGGCGGTTACTACGGCTGCTGCTGTACGCTGATGACTTGACGCTGCTGGCAGAGATGCCCGAAGCGCTTCAACGCATGCTAGATACTCTGCACGCCTTTTGCGGCACGCGCGCACTAACAGTCAACGTTAAAAAGTCAGAAGGGGTGGTGTTCAATGACCAGTTCTGCCCAGTCGGGGCGGCAGGGGGGAGGGTAACGCTGAAGTTTGCAGGAGCAGATCTACCCATGACACACGAGTTCACATATCTGGGCATGCTCTTTCACCACCGGCGGGCAGTGGGGGGGGACGTGGGCACCCGACGCTCTAGGGGCCAGCGCACCAGATACGCGCTCACTCGTAGATGCTATATGATACGCCTAAATAATATTGGCATTAAGGCCCACCTGTTCGACACGCAAGTACGGCCTGTGCTGATTTACGGGTGTGAGGTGTGGGGCCCTGCGATGATGGCGGATGCTGTGGGGGGGCGTGTTTGCCGGGGCTGGCGGATGGTGGGAGAGAGGCAGGAGTGGGAGGGGCGCTAAGGCCGCACGCGACGGATGGCGCACCCTGGAGGAAGTGTTTCTGCAATTTACCCGTGCGTCCCTAGGAGTCCGTAGCAACGGGCAGCAACTGGGGATTTTGGCGCGGGAGGCGGGGTGGCGGCCGCTGGCGGCAGATTGGCTGCGCCAGGCGACGCGCTTTGGGGATAAGGCGCGGGGGCGGCCTGACGGTGACCTGCTTAAAGATGCGATGCGGGAGAACTGGGGGCTGGCGGAAGTGGGGGGGACGTGCTGGGCGGCACGCTTGCAGGTGTGCCTCGGAACTGTGGGGCACACCCTGGCGTGGGACCAGGAGGAACCGGTACGCATCACCAACCTGCTGGACGTGGCGACCGCGGCGTGGCTGGCCGCCGCGACAAGCACACCGGCGCTGCCGAGCGGCACTACCGTGCGAGATGTACCTGAAGAGTGGTCGCGCGGCTTTAAGATGCTGACCTACATGCGGTGGATGGCGGGTAGCGACAGCGAGCCGCCGGCCCTGTTGAGCTCAGGGCTGAACAGTGCTGCCCGGATCACGGCTCTAGCTAGGTTCAGGACGGGGCTCCATGAGCTGCAGATAGAGCGGGGACGCTACGCCGTGGCGGGACAGAGGCAGCGACGCAGCCAGCGGGCGTGCTGCCTATGCGGTGGGCTAGAGGATGAGGCACACATGGTGTTGAGACACGCACCGCGTGCACAGCGATCATGATGGCAGATGGCATGCTAGGGGTCTAATTTTGACAGCTGCCGGCCTCTTTCCTAGGGTCTAATGCGCCATCAAAGGCGTTCGACGGACTGTAAAATCGACCACCCATCCACCCACCCACGCACCCACGCACACCCACACACACGCACCCATGCTCTGCGCACAGGTCGACGTGTACGCCGGCTACGCCTTCTGCCAGGGCGTCGTCCTCACGATGCTCATGCTGCGCCTCATCGTCCACCTCTCGTTCCAGCCCAAGCTCGGAATGCTCTCCCGCGTGCTCATGCGCACCGCGCCAGACGTCGCGCACTTTGCGCTGCTGCTCGTTGTGATCGCAAGCATGTTTGCGATGGTCGTGACGCTCATCTACGGGTACCGCGTCGAGTCGGTCTCGTCGTTCGGGCTCGCACTGCAAGCGGTGAGACAACCATACAGCAACAGTAACACAAACGATGGCTTGCTAGCAAAGACATCTTGTAGTTATAGTATTGCCGTCTAGACTCGATTACAGTCCAACCACACACACAACTATGTGTGTACACACAACTATGCCCCTCACAACAACCACGACACTCACGGCGCACGAAGCCCCAATCAGTGGGTGTCCTCAGTCAAGTACCCTCATGCCCGAACCCCACAGTACGACAAAATAAGCCCCCCCCCCACCTCCTGTGTCCCTGCCCCTCACCCTCAAACCACCCACCCACCACCCATCACAGGTGCTCGAGTACATTGTCGTCAAGAGTGGCAAGACGGCGACCGAGAGCTTTGGCGTCGGCGCACTGATGCCGAGCTTCTACAATCTGCGCACGCCAGAGCGGGTAGGCACACACACGCACGCATGCAACCCTGCCCAATTCCCAACACCTGCGGCGGCGCCTCTGGCGTCGCCCTCACTTGCACGGATCAGGCGGTGCCTCAGGCGCTCGGACTGCCTGATGCGCCACCTGAGGCGACCCCCGATAGCCTCAGGCGCCGCCTTCGGCATCACCCCGCCCGCCTCAAGCGTCATCCCGACCGCCTTAGGCGCCCACCACCGCCTCAGGCGCACCCCCCACTGCCTCAGGCGTTCCCACCGCCCTCACTTGCGCGCCTCAGGAGTTGGGACTGTGGTAGCACACACATGTGCATGCTGATGTCTAATTCCTGATGCATGCACGCAGACACACACACACAAACACACACACACACACACACACACACCACAAAAGCACGCGCCGAGCCTCTCACACTCCTTCACTCACTCGCATCCCCACAACAGCTCCTTGCGTACCTTGTGTTCTTCCTCGCGCCATTCTACTGCATCTACGTGATGCTCAACTTCTTCGTGGCAATGATCCTGTACCCGTACGGTGGGTGGGGGCTGGGCCTGATGCACGGATGGGGTCGCTTCTCTAGGGCGGTATGTGCACTGTGTGCACGCAGACATGACGTGTGCATGCAACCAAAGCCCCATGCGGCCACAACTTCATGCGGCCACGCACCCCCCTTGCCCTTCGTACATGTGTGCTCATGCAGTGTGGATCAAGCACAATGATGACAGGGCTGGCTCGTGGACGGGCGTGTGGACCGACTTGAGCTTCATGTTCAAGTGCACGAAGCAGGTGAGACGTAATGCAGTTTGAGGGCCACATACGGTGGGCTAGTGCGGATGTTTGTTTGCATGGGTCAGTTTCAGGGTATGCATGAAAGACTCCCAACAGACTTGAACATTTTCCCTTCCCCCCCGCATGGGCGCCCCTAACTATGCGAGCCCACATCCCAGCACGGTGCCCACAAACTCGGCACACGTGTAACACCGCGTTTTTGCTCCATACACAGGAGGGCCTCGATGGTGCACCGACCAACAAGCGGCTTGAGGAGACGGTCTCGTGGCTGCTCATGCCCAAGATTGGCAACAACTGGTGGTACAACACGATCTTCAAAGTGCGCTGCCCGCTTGTGTGTGGGCATGTGCGTATGCATGCGCGCGCGTGTGTTTGTGTGTGTGCATGTGCGTGCTGCATGTGTTTGGTGTTTGTGGTGGGTGTTTGAACGTGTCGGCCGTTATTTGAGCTCCCCCCCTTCACACACACTCACCACTCCCCACACAGGCGGTCGTCTCCAACACCACGTCTCGATACGCGGGCCCCAAGATGGCCGCCAACCGTCTGTCAGCCGGCAAGGAGAAGGAGAAGATGATTGAGCTCGGCGAGCAGGCGCTGCACGCGCGCTACAACTTCCCGCGCCTGCTACGACAGATGGACGCGTTCTTCAGTCGGGACCCGACAGCTGAGGCGCAGGTGCGTGCATAGGTGGTCGTAGTGCCTGGGGTTTAGGGCTCTAGGTTAGCGGCTTCCCGTGGCTGTTGCGCTAGATGGTTGTGCACACCTTCGCAGGGTAGCAGAGGCACAAGGGCGAGGCACACAAGAGGATGCCCCCTGGCATGCCGCATATTCGGCTCTGACAGGCACACACGCATGCACGCACACACACACACACATACACACCTGACCACTCGCTCGCAGGCCGTGCACCTCCTGTCTGACCCGCGCGTTCGCCAGGGCAAGCTCTACCGCCTGGTGCAGCATCTCCGCAAGCGCGCGTCCTCCAGGACCGCGACCGCGCTGAACACGATCCGTCCGGGCAGCCCACCCATCAAGGGCGCGCTGTCGGTGCGCCCAATGAGCCCGGGGATGGTGCCGCGTGGCAGCCCCGGCGGTGCACTGGGGGTGCAGACGATCAAGGGGATGGCGCGCAGCGGCGCGGGTGCAGCGGTGTTGTCCACGGCCAACACGCTGGGCGCGACGATGAAGGACCGCGGGGAGGTGCGTTCCTTTGCACCATTGCATGGGGGGTTGTGGGCTTGGGTGGAAGGTTGGGCGCGGGCAGGTTTGGGGTGGCCAAACCACCTCAAACCACCGCAAATCGATAAAGGAGTGTGCATTGGTGGCGTCTGTTTTTTGTGTGGGGGGGGGGGGTATTCTTTGATCATGGTTGCCCTGTTTTGAAACTCCTCTCGTTGCCGCCTTTCTTCATACCACAACCACCACCACCACCCCCTCGTCCCTGCCCTTCTCGTCTCCCACAGGACGTTGCGCCCGACGCTGCCGACCTTGATGCCGCCGGCTCGATGGCGCGCCTCCTCATCCAGCGCTTCGGCATTGCGCTGCCAAAGCAGGTGGGTGCACATGCTCAGCTGTCCCTCACTCGTGTTCTCTCTCTCTCTGTCTCTCACACACACACACACACTTTCTCTGTATCTCAAACAATCTCTCTATCACTGGTGACGATGTTCATGCTGTGATTGTGATGATCGATGTGGGTGGTGAGCATGATGCGCTTACAGCAACTCTAAACTGCCCCCCCTCCTCCCCTCCCCCAGTCTCCACGCGACCTTGATGAGTTCATGGCGCAGATTCGCTTTAAGCTGCGCAGCCCCGGCACGCCTGATGTGTACGGGTACAGCCCCTACGGGGCATACGGCGGCTACGCGTCTCCGTCGCTGGTGGCCGGACGGCAGGTGGGTCCAGAAGGCTTTCAGTAGCTAGGGGACATTGAGACTGTTATCTGCCAACACAGCACAGCTTTGGCCGTCAACTTACGTCGTCAAAACACCCGTATGCATCAGACAAACGCCTGCATATTATCATCACTTTCCTACCTTCTCACCCACCTCCTTTCCCCCCCTCCTCAGCGGGGTGCACCCCCCCAGGACCTCATGGCCGCATCCACGGTGCGCCGCATGATGTGGCCGCGTCTGAACGAGCTGGCGGAGGAGAGCGGAGGAGACGCGATGACGCTGGCGGGCATGCTCGCTGAGAGGGTGGGTCGGCACTGTGCAAGCACATGCATGGCTCGAACCTCGCCAGACCAGATCCTCTTGCACACGCACACGCACACACGGAGAGAGAGAGAGATCGTTACAGAGAATTGTGTACGGCAGACCTAGATATGCTGTTTCTGGTCATTATTGAGAAGATTTCATTTGGAGGCGGGTGACCCACCGTGCGCCAACAAGAGGGCGACTCACCTCATTCAAAAGGCAGTGGGGAAAAGGGGCAAATGCGGGTGAATGACGGCTGTGTTCGTCATTCCGCCTCGACTGAGTTTAAACTAGGTCTAACACACACACACACACACACAGGTTCCCGCGCCCAGCGGTAAGACCGCCGCGCGCTTCGACTCCCCTGACCAGCTCCTCGCGCACGCGCTGCTCAAGGCGATCAACGGAAACCGCACGCCCGACTCGCCGGGAGAGATGCTCAGGCAGGGGCTGGGTCCGACGAACCCAGAGGAGGCCGCTGCAATGGTGAGACACATGCGGGTGGAGGGGCTGTTTCAAGTGCATGTATGTGGTGGGGGGCTGTGAGCAGCGATGCTCTGGCAGGGCTCTGGGTTGACCATCACAGAGGAGGAGGCTGTGCATGTGGGTGACTGGGTGGGGCAGTGACCTGTGTGGGCTGCGAGCAGCAATACTGATGCAGTGTGGGCTGAAGCCGACGGTGAGACAGCGGCACAAGTAGGAGGGAAGCAATCCTCATCCATGTGGGGCTCAGCAGAAAACTGGCTCATGAAAGACTGCTCGGCATCACCTGCTTGACGCTCCTCTGTGGACCCTCTCCTCTTCCTGCGAGCTTGTATTCAACTCCATGCCCCATCATGCGTGCCCATCGTGCCCATCGTGCAGGGCCTCACGCCAATGTCGCGGCTGTCCACTGCTTCGACCACACGCGCCAGCGCTGACATCGGGAGCTTCCTTGCATACAGGTGAGCGTGGGATTGATTGATTGATTGATTCATTTATTTATGTATTTATTGGTTGGTTGGTTGGTTGCTTGGTTGGTTGGTTGGTTGGTTGGTTGGCTGGTTGGTTGGTTGGATGGATGGTTGGTTGATTGGTTTGATGATTGATCTCGCGTTTACATGTACTCGTGAGCGCATGTGTCCTGCAGCTGCCGACCAAACAACATGAGCGACAGTGTGCATGTGCGTGTGCATGTGGTGCTTTCCTAACACATACGCTTGCCTGCTTGTGCACCTCCCCTACGCACCAAAAACCAACCCCTATCAACACGGCTTCCCACTCCGCACCCCCAGCATGGCCGTGCGCCCCGAGACTCCGATCAACGTGCAGACGATCGCAGCGGAGCTCATGGCAGCCGCCAACATGGTGCGCGGGCTGGGTAACACCAGCAACACACCGCAGTATGGTCAGCAGTACGGTCAGCAGTACAGCCAGCAACAGGCGACCATCGCGGGCTCGTTTGTGCCGCTCCCGCCGCCCGGCGGCGCGCCCCGCCCGCGCGGGCGCGGGGACGTCAACAACCCCGTGGCCAAGGCTCTGATGGCTGCGATCAGCGGGAAGGCGATCGACCAGGCCGAGCTGCAGGCGTACGAAGACAAACAGCTCGAGGTGGGTGCGAAGCGCTTCAGTGGACTTCAGAGCTTTAAGGGCTGTGAGTCCGGGACTTTGGGTTTGGGAGTTCGGGAGTTTGGGAGTTTGGGAGTTTGGGAGGCAAAGCTAGAGGGGTGTGGGACATACAGCTCGACGTGAGTGTGCACACCTGCGCCGGCGTGCACACACACTCAAATCACACGCATGCACACACGTGCACGCTCACGCACACACACACACACACACACACACCAAACCATACCACAGGCGATGCTCCAAGACCTCGACAAGCCCATCATGCCCTTGGGGGAGAAGTCGAGTGCTGGACCGTCGTCCGCGCACCCCAAGGAGATTGTGGAGGTGGGTCGGTGCGAGCCCTCGCAGACTCGCGGCTCGTGGGGCGCGGGGA
This sequence comes from Chlamydomonas sp. UWO 241, assembly GCA_016618255.1. NCBI lineage: Eukaryota > Viridiplantae > Chlorophyta > Chlorophyceae > Chlamydomonadales > Chlamydomonadaceae > Chlamydomonas > Chlamydomonas priscui. The sequence goes on along the minus strand of VFSX01000006.1, from coordinate 1,116,730 downwards.
CACCACAGGAATGCACACAGACACACACACAGCACACACAAACACGAACGCACTCTTGCACACTCACATCCCCACCCTACAAACATCACTACTACGCAGGAGCCGAGCGCCGAGCAGATGACGCGACTGCAGTGGCAGCAGGAGCAGGTGGCAGAGGCAGAGCGGCGCAATGCAGAGAGGGAGGCACAGCTGGAGGCGAAGAGGGCAGCCGCGCGCGCAGTGGCGGCAGCGATCGCCAAGCTGACCAACGACGCGGCGGACATGGCGGCGCAGATGCGGGTGCGTTGTGCGTTTGTGTCTGCACGCGTGCTTCTTGTGCGTGCGCTCACATGCACACCACGAGGGGCGATAGCCCCACTGCCGACTCCAAAATCTCTGCTTCGGCAGCCCTGCCCGCCCGTAACTCCCTAAACGGTTTGTGAATGTGCATGACCGCACAAACACACACGCACACACATGCACACACACACACACACGCCCGCACGCACGCCTTGCGCAGGTCGTCCAGACCGACGTGACACGCCAGCTCAAGTCAACCAACGCGATCCTCGACGCGATTGTCACGCGCCGCTTCATGCCAAAGTCGCTCGCAAAGCGCTCGTCGCCCGACCTACCGGGCACGCCCACGCACGGGCGCTCCGCACGCAACAGCGCGGCGGGCGGGGCGTGGACCAAGATCGGTGTGGACGCCGCCATCGACGGCGCTGGTGTTCCGCCAGCGTCACCTCGGTCGGCGTCGCGGCTGCCGTCGCGCAAGGAGCATGCGGTCGTCATCCCCGGGCTCGACGATGGTGGTCTCGAGACGGAGACGCTCGGCAGCAGAACCAACACTGGCACGCCAACCGGCCGCAGCTCAGCAGCAGCCGGGCCGAGCATGTCTGCGTCCCCTGCTGCCGCACCCAAGTCCACGGCCCATGCATTTGCCGGCAGCGGCAGCGGTCGTGGTGGCGGTGCAAGTGGCAAGTCGTCGTCGCCGTCGACACCAGTAGCCGGCGGCTTCCGCCCCGCGATGCTCGGCCCGCAGCTGATGCTGCAGGCATCGCGCCTCGCGCGTGAGCGCAGCGCGCTCTCATCCCCAGCCACCACGTCGACCCCCGCCGTCGAAAATGAGCCTGCTGCCGATGCAGGGGAGCCAACGTCGCCCGCTCTGCACATTTCTCCTCCACCGCCAATGCCGGTGCGCGATGCATCGAGCCTCGAGCCGGAGACGGAGCAGCTGCCAGCTGAGTTTGTGGCAGTCAGACTCCCGACAGCGACACCTGCGGGCCTAACCACCCGGCACTCTTCCACCGCAGCAGACCTTCCAGAGCTGGGTTCGACCGAGGTGGTGGCCGAGGCCGGAACGTCCGCCGCCGCCGCCGTCACCGCGCCCAAGAAGAAAAAGAAGAAGACCAAGGACGGCGAGGGCGGCGCCACCGTGGACGAGGACGGCAACCCAGTCAAGGCAAAGAAGAAGAAGAAGTCAAAGGAGCCGGCAGAGCTCGATGCGGATGGCAATGCTGTGCCGGGCACGCCCAAGGAGAAGAAGAAGAAGGAGGTCGACGCTGATGGCAACCCGGTGAAGAAGAAGAAGAAGAAGGAGCCAAAACTCGACGCCGACGGTAACCCGATCCCCAAGAAGAAGAAGGCCAACACCGTCGCCACAAACGACGAGGTGACAGCGTTCAAATCAGAGCAGCCGCCAGAGCCGCAGCAGCAGCAGCCTGCACCTCAGGCTGCAGGCGCCTCGGGCTGGATGGCGGGCGACAGCGGTGCCGGCGCTAGCACGTCCACGCCGAAGAAGGAGCGCAAGGACAAGAAGGAGCGCTCTGTCGAGAGCGTTCTGCGCAAGAAGTCATGAGCGCAGGATGGCAAGCGTGACTGACCTGCAGACGGTCTGTTGCGCGTGCCTGAGCCGTGAGATTGGCACACGCCAAGCGTATAAACGTTTTTTCAAGATCAGAGTAGTACTAGAACACGTGAGGGAGGCACCGCCTCGGCTGCGCAGCACTGTGCACCACCACGCCCCCTGTGACTTCACCCATCATATGATATAACTATGTAGTCAATGTCAAGTAGACACATCAAACCATACACACACACACACATCAATGCACACTCGCACGACGCACACACATGCACACACACACACACACATTTTCACCAACCGCTTTTGCTCCATCATAAGGACCCAGGGACATGTATATAGCGCGTGCGACAGACTCTTTTCCCCATTGCCACGCCCACCCGCCCACCGTTGTGAGGGCTTCGGTGGTGCGGGCGTGGCTGGGGTGGGCTGTCACTCCTCCCCCGTTCCTCAGTTGACTCTAGTAGACCCGGGCACCATGCATCTGTAAGGAGGATGCACGAACACGACTCTCTCCGTGGCCCCCAGCAACACGCTCAGCCATTGCCCACGCTTCGAGCCGCCTGGTCTCTTCCCTCGACACACGCACGACACACAGGCAAGGCAAACCCGACCGAGCGTGCTGCCTTTTGCCCACCCTGCCGGCCACACGCCTGACACCATTCTCACCGCCCCTGTCCACTTCTTTGTACCAGCAACGCCGACCCACAAGCGCTCTTCCCATCCCGTACAAACGCGCCACCCACAGCACCATGCAGAGCTGCGCAGCTCTGCATGCATGCATGGATTCAGCTAGACCCAGGGTGCATGCTTTGCACGCGTTGTTGAGGCAGGCCATGACCATGGGTGTGAGGCCGGTGGGTGATGCCAAGGAGCAGGCACAAAGACTGTTGCGCAGCGCGTGGCCGCGTGACTACCTGCATGTATGCCGGTCTGCTGGTCTGACGGGCCATCTGCCTCCTCACCCCTGCCGCACTGGCTCCGTGTCCCCCACCCCCGGAGTCACCGCCAATCGGTACACGATGCCAACCTGGTGCCAATGGCCAACGCCAACATGCCAACGCCAACTGCAACCAAAGGCGTTGGCTCAGTCAACGGTGGCCCAAAAGTCCTCAGACCATGGATCTAAGCAGCCACAGAGTAGTGGGGGTGAGCACACGTGCTAGCGGAGGTACAACTAGATTCCGCCCACACTGATGGGCTCAAATGCGCATCCTCTCGAACAATTGACTGCTTGCACGTGTTTCCCGTTGTTTGTGTGGTTTGGGCGGGGTCGTTGTGGCTCTGGCACAGTGACGCAGTGCGGCAATTGCCTGACTTGCGAGTTCCCAGGGGTGGTAGAAACCCGTTCGGGGTTTAGGGTTTAGGGCAGTGCATCCTCGGGGCGGCGGGTATACCGCCCAAGGCGGTATGGCGACGGGTAAGAATGGTTGGCCGAAGAGCTGCCGCCACCACCACCGGAAATCGCAAGAAAACGGCGGAATTTTCCGGAAAAGTGCGAAATCGGCAATTTTCACACTCCTGCAAGGGGGGGGCAGAATAATAATTTTCAAACCCCATCCTCCATTTTTCTAAAAATTCCCCTGGGGGGGACCCCCCCCCCAAGTACACCCTGGCCTTATCTGTTGGAGCTAAAAATTTGGTGGGCAGCTTCGTTGCATCATCCTCTTGCTATGGTTTCAGTGGGTGACGGTACAACTTAATCCCACTCCCGAAACTTGCATCAGGAGGCGGCCACGCGCCCCGGTATAGCCCCACACTCCCAGACCCCTTCCACGCCCTCCCAACTAATGAAACACACAAACGACCATATATTTGGCATCTGTGTTCTCATACGAATCCAGCGCGCCAACTCCCAGACCAATCGGAGGTCTGCAGAGCATCTTGCCCCCCAAGGGAGTGTGAACCAGTGGTCCACACCAACTGCCCGGTGTGGGACCCCCTCGCACCCCCATACCCCTGCAATACATACTGTGGTCTGTGTGAGATCTGAGGGTGGATTCGGACTCCTCTTCATGAGGGGAATCCAACGTGCCCACTGCCATGTCGAACGAAGGTCAGATCCAAAAGTTACATAATTTTATTAAAAGAAATACCCCGGGGGGGGGCCCCCCTGCGGCCCGTTTTGTTAGGGGTGGATATGGATGCAACTCTAAGAGGAGAAGGGCATGGCGCCGGTCTGGTGTCAAACGGAGAAGTTTTTGAGGATGGGGTCGGAAATCAGGCTACCTGCCCCCCCCCTGCACTCCCGCAAAAAAACGGTGGTAATTAGCAGGGGGGGGGGGGGCTGAATAATAGTTTTCAAAACCCATCCTCCATTTTTCTAAAAAGTCCCCCCCAAGTACACCCTGGCCTTATCTGTCGGAGCTGAAACTTGGTGGGCAGCTTCGTCGCATCATCCTCTTGCTATGGTTTCAATGGGTGCCTGTGCAACTCAATCCTAGTCCAGAAACGGGCCTCAGAAAGCGCCGCACGTCACGGTGCAGCCCCGCCCACTGCCCCTCCGCAGTTGGGGCCCCCTCACCACCCCCCCACACACCAGTAGGCCCCCACCTGCAGCAACACCTTGCACACACCGCCAGACACATCTCTCACCAAACCCTCTCCCCCCTATGATGGGGGTGATGGGTACAGCTGGATTGGAAACAGCTGGCTTGGAGGAAGGCTCTTGGGAGGGTGTAAGGGCACACGGTTGTGCGCGCACGATGCACCTCCTACCCCTCCAACCCCCACCCCAATACTTAACGCCTGGGTCACTTCTCAGGGTGGATTTGGACTCCTCGTGCCAAGGGGAATCCAACGCACCCACTCCCATGTCGAACGAAGGTCAAACCTGAAATTAGTTATTTTTTAAAACGCCTTGGAGGGGGGGGGGGGGGACCACCCCTCACGACCCGTTTTGATAGGGGTGGACATCGTTGGCAGGCGGCGCAGCGCGGCCTTGACCGACTTGCACACACAGACAAACACACACACACAAATGTGTGGGGTGGGGGCATGTGCGCCCAAGCTCATGAGAAGTTCCTCGTGCCAGCTGGGGCGAGCTCATGAGGCTGGCTGCATGCGTGCTGGGGTGGCGCCCACTCAGCTTGTCGTACCCCAACCCCTTTGCTAGGCAACAATACTCAGCAGAGAGAAGTCTCATCACAACCCCCCAACTTCCCAACACACCTTTGCATGCGAATTCTACACGCACACACAACGAAATTCCACAAGCGCACCGCCCTCTTCCCATCAAACGCGCCGCCCAGAGCAAGATGCAGGCACGCTGATCAGTGATTTCCTTTTTGGCTCTCCACAGCCATTTGGTTTTTTTCTGGCTGTACCTCCCCCTCCTCCACCGCCACCGCCACCGCCTCCGCCCCCTCCCCCTACCCCACCGCCTCCCCAGTATCCTCAAACAACACCAAAAGTCCGACCAATCCGCCTCCCCCTCCTCCACCGCCACCGCCACCGCCACCGCCACCGCCTCTGCCCCCTCCCCCACCGCCTCCCCCGTATCCTCAACCAACAACACAAAATCCGACCTACCCGCCTCCCCCTCCTCCACCGCCACCGCCACCGCCTCCGCCCCCTACCCCTACCCCTTGCCCACCGCCTCCCCCGTATCCTCAACCAAAACCAAAAATCCGACCTACCCGCCTCCCCCTCCCCCTCCCCTCCTCCACCGCCACCGCCACCGCCAGCGCCTCCGCCCCCTACCCCTACCCCTCCCCCACCGCCTCCCCCGTATCCTCAACCAACACCAAAAATCCGACCTACCCGCCTCCACCTCCTCCACCGCCACCGCCAGCGCCACCGCCTCTGCCCCCTCCCCCTACCAAACCGCCTCCCCCGTATCCTCAAACAACACAAAAAATCAGACCTACCCACCTCCCCCTCCTCCACCGCCACCGCCACCGCCACCGCCTCCACCCCCTCCCCCTACCCCACCGCCACCGCCACCGCCACCGCCACCGCCACCGCCACCGCCACCGCCACCGCCACCGCCACCGCCACCGCCACCGCCACCGCCACCGCCACCGCCACCGCCACCGCCACCGCCACCGCCACCGCCACCGCCACCGCCACCGCCACCGCACCGCCACCGCCACCGCCACGCGCCACCCCACCGCCTCCGCAACCCTACCCCCCGCCCTCCCCTCCCCCTCCCCTCCCCACCGCTGCCCCGTATCCTCCACCAAAACCAAAAAATCCCCCCCTCCTCCACCGCCACCGCCACCGCCTCCGCCTCCGCAACCCTACCCCCCGCCCTCCCCCCCCTCCCCTCGCCCTCCCCCACCGCCGCCCCCGTATCCTCCAGTAACAGTAACACGGGGTTTCCAGCTAAGCAGGCTACTCTTCTACTAGAGACACCCGCCGATACTCCAGCACACTTAAGTACTAGAGTACCGCCGGCTCCCGGCCGATAGACTACCGCTCCCGCCGGCTAGACTACCCCAAACAGCGGTCTCTGAGAGACATGTCTGGCAAGGAGCATATAGGAGAGGACCTTCCTCAGGGTCACAGTAGTGGCCTTGTGGCCAGTCAAGCCGGCAGAGCCGACTGGCGCTGACTGGAACGGTCCCCGCCTGGCAGTGCATGGCTGTCCAGCTCTCGTTTGCATGGGGCTCAGCCGGCGCCCCATGCCTCATGCATGGCCAGGTCCCACCCTCCAGGGGTGCATGGACGACAGAGTTGTCATGGAGGCTGCCTGAAGACCTTCCAACGCCAGTCACCGGCAGACGAGCGACCCCGAGGATGAGCGCGGTGACGAACGCTGCGATTGGTGAAGCGGATTTACTCTGTGTTGCCTCGGCGGTCGCCACCGCTGAAGCCGTGATGGTAGCCCGCCTCCACGGGCAGCCATCTTGACCAATGTCCAGCATGCATTGACGGGCGCCAGCTCCTCCGCTCGTCGATCAACTCGTCGAGATCGGTGCCGCATGGCGTCCTGCATGGGGGGAGGATAAGGGCCGTCTCCCAGCACGGGCCGCGGCAGCGCCGCGGCTACTCGCCAAGCCATGGCAGCGCCGGGCAAGCCGCTCCTGAAGTGTTCCACCGAGGGGCAGTCTAGCAGGAGCCGGGCCAGTCATATTTTACCCCGCTCGTCAGCGGCACGGAGATCCTCGTCACCAGCAGCGCCGCATTGCTGGGTCCAGGGCTCGGCGACGAGAACGCGCCTCCGTTAATCGAGCCCCGTATCCTCCACCAAAACCAAAAATCGTCCCCCTCCTCCACCGCCACCGCCACCGCCTCCGCCTCCGCAACCCTACCCCCGCCCTCCCCCTCCCCTTCACCCTCCCGCACCGCCGCCCCCGTATCCTCCACCCAAACCAAAAATCCTCCCCCTCATCCACCGAAGAGACACACCCCCAAAGTCGAAACTTTACCATCGGATTTTTATACGTAAACGAAGGCGGATTGTATATGTGACAGCAGTTTTGAACTCCTCTCGTCAAGCTGATGTCGATTCCCTTCGAAATTATTGAAAACGGACGATTCTACCGAAATTTGGGGAGTGTGGGGGATCGGTTTCGTGTTTTTTTCGTACTCCGTATTCCGTATCGTTTTCCGTACTCCGTATTCTGAATACCGAATACGGGGAAAAAACAAATACGGCCGTATTGTGCCACCCTGGTTGTACCTAGACGACACACATTTGCTGGGGCTGTTCTGCTGGGGAGGTTGTTTTGCTTCGCTTAGGAAATGATGATGATGTTTGGTTACAATAGGAAAGTGCGCCAGGCCGTGGCCACAATTGCTCTCTGCTTTCTGCCGCATAGGTACTGTTACGAAGCTTTTGTCTGAGGCCACTTGGTGACGACACCCACCAACTGAGTATGTTCCCCTGGGAGCGCTTGGCCTGGCGCCACCCAGCCGTTGCCCAGGCCTCTGCCCCTTCCTCTTGCCCCCATGGCCATGCCGTGCCCCCCCTTGGGCCATGCGGGCAACGCGGGCATGTGTGGTGCCGTGTGTGGAGTAGAGCGCCCCCAACAGCGCAGCCACGCTGGCTGATGCTGCGAACAGCCAGTGCACCGCCTCGCACGCTCCCTTCTCCCACTCCTCGCCCAATCATCATCTTCCGCTGCCGCCCGCTGCCGCCTCTATGTCGCCCACCTGCACCACCTTCTTGAGCTGACACTCGTGAGTGGACTGCACAATTGTGAGCCGCTCAGGCGTGCTTGGCAGGCGGCGCAGCGCGGTCTTGACCTGCTTTGCGCGCGCACACACACACACACACACACACACGCACGTGCACACACAAACACACACACACAAATGTGTGTGAGAGGGGGATTCGGCAGTGGTAGAGGGGGGGGGGACATGTGCGCCCAAGCTCATGAAAAGTGCCTCGCGCCACGCTGGGACGAGCTCATGAATGCATCCTTGCAAGGGTGGCGCACCCTAAGATTGTTTTATACCAACCCCTCTGCTAGCTAGGCAACACAGTAGAGAGAAATCTCATCCCAACCCTTCAACTTTCCAACACACTTTTGCATGCGAATTCCATGCACCGGCAATGAAAACCCACAAGTGGGCGGTGCAAACCCGCACCGCCCACTTCCCAATAAACACGCCGCCCAGAGCAAGGTGCAGGCACGCTGATTCTCACGCGCCTGGCAGCTAGCTGCTGCAATGCAGACACCAAGGCCTCCACGGCTGTCGCGACCGAGTCCGCGCGTACAAATCTCTAACGCGGGCACACGCATCCGGCACCAAGTGTGGGTGTGCCGTCAGGGTGCATGCCTGTCGCTGTTGGGGCAGGCCCTGAGTGTACGGCTGGCGGGTGTTCACAAGGTGGTGGTGGCAAGAGTTTGCCAAAGAAAATTTATACCAACCCGGTCAAACAGCAGGCACCTGGTCATGGGTGTGGGTCCGGCGTTTTTTTTGAAAGGGGCTGGTGCAAAGCTGCTGGACCGTGCGGCCGCGCTACCACCTCAAGGTTCAGGTACACCCGTCTTTCTGTTTGCCTGCCTTCCTGCCCCCCCCCCCCCCCTGCCGCACTGGCTCCGTGCGTCCGCCCCATCCTCCCCCTTTGCCGCACTGGCTCTGTGCGCCCCCCCCTTCCCCTTCCCCCTCCCCTCCCCCCCCCCGTCCCGCTTCACTCCCGCCTTCACGCTGAGGCCACACACGCACTGCAGGGCTTGACCATGGCGCGCGGTCACGGCGGCTCCCCACCAATCGACGGCAACGGTGGCGGCACAGGCGCCACTCCAATGACGTCGCCCGCAGGCGCGCACGCCTCCCAGCCTCTGATGGACGACGTGACAGCGGTCAGCAGCGGCATGAACGCACACGCGACGTACTCGATGCTCTGCATGCGCGGCATGCAGTCGAATGACCATGACACCACGCCACATGAGCACATATGAGCACAGCTGATCGGTGATGGATGGCGTGGCAGCGACCTGCAGCGTTGTGATTGCACAGGCGATGCACTACATGTGGCATTCACGGTCACCGCGTACACCTCAACGACGGACTGCGTCGAGAGCCCTCGCGCTCGATCCTGCGAGCCTGCATGCAGGTAGTCGCGCACATCCTGGCTCGGCAGTTTCACCTCCTCATGGACCACATGTTTTTCTGCTTGTCCGCACGAGCCTCCACCACATTCATGTATCTCCTGCTTTATCCGTCATGTCCCTCAACCTGTTGAGGCACAGCTCGCGCAGCGTGTCCAGCCACAGGCCCCCTGCCTGCGCAAGCCAGCAGTGGATACAGTCGGAGGGGGGGGGGGGGCAGCAGACAGGTGTCGGCAGACTGGGGTCGGCAGACAGCAATTCATCGAGCGGGACCGAGAGAGACCTCTCTCTTGTCCTCGAAGAATCCACAGGTCACAGCCAACAGACAGTCTGAGGAAACTGTTTGCATGCCTCGCGCATGTCCTTCATCATGGTGGGCCACAAGCATGACTTAAACACTACCACCACCAGCTGGCCCACTACAGCTCCTCGTAGACGCCACGCGCCGCCAGAGGCAGGGTGCAGAACATCTTCCAGGCCAAGCAGAGGCGCAGGTCACGCAGGTTTGGTCAGATTGAATCGGCTTGCCGCGTTGGGTTTGTTGTGACGCGGGCGTGTACGCCTGCGCTGCTGCAATATGGAGTCTCCCCCCCTTCCATACCCCCCACAAATACACACCCAACACCTCCGATGAGACCAGCACGCCACCACAGTGCCGCCTATCCGAAGCGCATCTGCCAATACCCGGCTTCCCCGCATTACTGCCGCGGCCCAAGACCAGCCGGACATGGACCCTCACGACGCCGACCTCGCCCACGCGGTGCTTCTCTCGCCAGACCTTTTTGCCGAGGCCCTCTGGCCGTGGCTCGACCCCGCCAGCAAGGCCGCATTGCGCCTGGTGTGCCGTGCCATACGCGCCTCGGTCGATGGGTCGATCCGAGTTTTGAGCAGCCCACCGGCGTTCTCTGCCTACCAGCTCAGCCGTGCTCTTGCGCTGTGCCCAAGCGTTCGCCACCTCACCCTGCTCGGGCTGTGCAATGCGGCCTTCACCCTGATGCCGCTCGCCACCGCAGAGCTGTCTCGTCTGACGAGCCTCACCATGCGGGAGGTGAGAACATAGGCACACGCGAGAGCCTGCGCAGATCTCGCCAGCGCGCACGTTTGCCGATCCATGTGTGCCTGGTCACTACGCACACACCCCAAGCACATCCAAGCATCACCCGCATGTGTCTTGACCTGAAGCGCATGCGCATGCAGGCACCACGCCTAGGCGGAGGGTGCGGGCCGGGCCTCGCGCCAGCACAGCACAGGGTGCGGGCCGGGCCTCGCGCCAGCACAGCACAGGGTGCGGGCTGGGCCTCGCGCCAGCACAGCACAGGGTGCGAGCCTCGCGCCAGCACAGCGGGAGATTCGCTGGGGAGTTGACGAGATGCTATTGGAGCGGAGCTATTGGAGCTTTTGTTGCGGAGCCTACGGCTGCTGGAAAGGAGCCTGCATGAAGATTGCGGCGGGCACGGCGGCGGCGGGAACTAGCATAAGGCACACCTGCGGCCTGCGCAGTCACACAGTAAAAATTCAAGGTGCACACCTATTTGGCGATTGGCGATTTCCCTGCCTCGCGTTTCTGTTTCCCCACATGCGTTCAACATGCGTTTACTGCCGCTGCGGTAGGGGACCTAGGGGTGCGCCCACGCTCTTTACAGAGTTGGGGTTCCCTACCACCAACAGCCAGCCATCTCAGTAAGGTGCTCGGGCCATACGCGCCGAGCACGGTCTTATACGCCTTTAGAGGTGTCCCTGACTGTAACATCCATCACCATCAGGCGACCCCCTCAACGAGGGCTGGCCGGCTCTCCCACCAGGCTACCTGTGGCCCATGCCGATGCTCAGCATGTCGGCGACGATCCGTGTGATCGACGTCGCTTGCTGTTGTCACCTGAGGGTCCTGTGGATGCCCGGATGCGTGTGTGTGTCGGATCTATCGCCACTGGCAGCATGCCCGGAGCTGGAGGAGCTGTGGATGGCTGGCAACCGACAAATTGGAAGCCTGGGGCCGCTGAGAGCCTGCCGCAGGCTTCACAAGCTTGACCTGCGTGACTGTGATGATACGCTGTACAGCCAGGTGCAGGACCTGCGGGAGACGTGCACACAGCTGGCACACCCGTCTTCAGTCGAACTCGAAGGCCTGGTGAACGATTTGCAACCTAAAATCCCGCCTGGCACGCAAGAGGAAGCGGCACTTGCGCTGGAGGACTGGGCTCAGGACGGAGCTGATTATGGTGATGAGCACCAGGACGTCGTTGTCGCCGCTGCCAACGCCACTCCGGCTCTGATGCAGCTGCTGTGCGCCGACTCCTCGGCAAGCTTGCTGGCAGCAGCAGCTGGTGCGCTTAGCACGCTTGCCGAGAACCGGCATGCTGGTGCTATTCCGGGTCTGGTGCGGCTGCTAAGCCCCGAATTCTCGAAAGGCGTGCAGGAGGTGGCAGCGCGTACGCTCGCACATCTTGCCTGGGATTCTGAGAACCAAGAAGTCATTGCCGCTTCTGGTGCCATTCCGGCTCTGGTTCGTCTGTTGGGACCTGACTACTCGGCAGACGTGCAACTGATGGCGGCTGATGCACTGCGCATGCTTGCTTCCAAACATGCTCAGAACATCGCTGCAGCTGGCGCCATTCACGCTCTGATTTGTCTGCTGGGTTCCAACGTCGCATTTGTGGGAAAAAAGGCAGCTGACGCACTCAGCAACCTGGCTGCCGGCCATGCTCAGAACCAGGCTGCCGTCGCCGCCGCTGGCGCGATTCCGCCTCTGGTGCAGCTGCTGCGCGCCGACGCATACTTGCAGGCAGCAGCAGCTGATGCACTGCGCACGCTTGCTTGCAAACATGCACAGAACAGGGCGGCCATCGCCGCTGGCACCATTCCAGCTCTGTTTCGACTGTTGCGGCCTGATTCCAGAGCAGATGTGCAAGTGGCGGCAGCTAAGGCACTCTGCGATATGACATCCAGGATGCCACACCGCCACCACTAGTAATGCTATTCCGGCTCTCTCGAGGTTGGCTCTGGACCTGGTGCTGAGGTCCAATGTCTCTCTCCGCACATGTGCAGGAGGCGGCAGCAGCTGCGCTCGGCAGCCTCCATCCGTGCGCAGAGCCAGGCCGCCGTTTCTGGCGCAGCTGCTGAAGCCCGATTCATCTGAAGACCTGCTAGCAGCAGCCCCCCTTGTGCTCGGTAATCTCGCCAGCAACCATGCTGAGAACCAGGCCGCCATCGCTGGAATCCCTCCGGCCCGGTTCTGATTCAGCTGCTGGGGCCTGACTCATCTGAAGACCTGCTGTTTCTGGCAGGAGGCAGCGCGCATGGCAATTGGCAACCTTGTTTTTTATGATTGACTGAAGAGTGGCACGGAATAAGAGGCTGGATAAAAAGACTAAACAGTGAACAATGTAGCTAAACGACAAAAGATTGCTGGGGCTGCTGGGGTGGGAGTTTTGCTCTGCTTAGGATGGTGCGCCAAGACATGGTCATTGCACCCTACTATACCGCACACTGTAACAGAGCTGTTGCCTGAGGCTATCCGTTGACGACAGCTGCCAACTGAGGACAAGCGGAGTGCTTGTTACCGCGGCCTTTGCCCCACTCCCCTGCCCCCGCCCCTGTATCGTGCTCCCCCCTGGACCATGCATGCGACGCGGGCGCGCGAGACGGCTCATAGCGCGGTCACGTTGTTCAATGCTACTGCCAGCCATGGCCAGTGTGCTGTGTCCTCCGCCGCTGCGGCTTGCACCCGCTGACAACGTCACCATCGCTGTTGCGGGTGCCATACCTCACTGGTGTTGTTGTGGCCTAAGCGCACTGGGACACCACCCAAAGCAACAATCTGGCATCTGTTCAACTTCAGGGCTCGTGCGTCGCGTCCCGAACGGCTTCATTACATGCAAGATCCCTCGGCCGATCGCTACAACACGCGTGCACTGCGTTCGCTGCCAACCAGAGCCATGATCAACCCGCGCAGGCCGCTTCCTCCATCCGTGCGTCTCTAGCGGCCCTTCGTCGCCTGTCATGTGCGCGCACGGTGGCTCATCCCCTCCCCCTCCCCACACACGCAGTTCCACCCTCCGCTCCGCAGCTCCCCATTGGGCCAGGGAGGGGAGCACCCCGTCCCGACCAGTGTCGCATGCCACACTGCCCCACGTTGCCCGCCTCGCACCGTGACCCCCACCCCAGCCACACAGTCCATCCAGCGGCCCACCCCACACGCTGAATCACTGCGACGCGACCGGCAGCGGTGCAGGCGCCTGCCTCGCACTGCCATCGCCTCCGCAGCCGATGGCGCACATCAGGCCAGCGCCCGCCGCGTCCTGCGACCCCGCGCTCGCGCCGGGCAGCACGTTGGGGCACACCGCACCGAGAGGGGCGCGCCCCCCATGCGCCACACCCGCGCCCTCCCCCGCCTCCTCCCTTCCCTCCTCGGGTAGCCCTGTAGCGGCCGCACCCGCGCCGCCGCCCCCCGCGTGCCGCCCCCCCTCCTCCCCCGCCTCGTCGTCGTCATAAATCTCAATCGCCTCGTCGCCGTCGTCGGCGCCGCCCTCGCCGCCGTCGCCATCATCGCACCGCACCTCCTCGCCCTCCTCCTCGGCCCCGCCGTCCTCGTCGTGCGCCGCGCCCCCCTCGTCCTCCTCCTCCCCCTCCTCCTGCGGCTGTCTGTCGGCCGCCGCCCCACCCGCAGCCGGCGCAGCCTCGCCGCCCTCGTCAATCATGCCCAGGCGCCCGCCCGCCCCCTCCTCCTCATCTTCCTCTCCAGCACCACCACTTCCGCCGCCGCCTCCCAAGCCGCCCTCCTCAACATAAAACTCGTCAATGCTGCGCGGCGCCCACTGCAGCGCCCCGCCCCGCCCACTCCCAGGCCGCACCCCACGCTGCTCCGCCATGCGCTCCGCCCCCATGCCGTCCTCCCCCACGCCGTCCGCCACCGCCACCGCGCCGTCGCCACCAGCACCGTCAGCAGCGCTGGCCGGCGCGGCGCCCTCGCGCGGCTGCTGCGCGCCGCCGCCACCGTCAGCCGCGCCCTCCCCCGCACCGCCGCCGCCGCCGCCGCCGCCACCGGGTGTCGCCAGAGCTGCGCCCATCGCGAGCGCGCCTCCCCCGCCACCGCCCGCGGCACCAGGCGCGAGCATCCCCGCGTCCTGTGTCGCAAACGCGCCGCCGCCCGCCGAGCCGGGGAAGCTGCCCGGGAGGCGCCCGGGCGTGCCGATGCTCGCAGCGGTGAGCCCGCCACCGCCAAAGCTTGAGCCAAACGCACCGCCCACCGACTGCTGCTGCTGAGTCACCGTCATCGCCATCATCCCGGCAGCTCCCCCAGCCGGCCCGTCGCCTCCGCCTCCGTGTGCCAGCAGTGCCTGGTCGCCGACCGTCACAGCGGAGCCAAACGGCGCCTGGCCGTGGCTGCCAACAAACGGCACGTTGCTGTAGCCGTATCCGCCGTTGGCGCTCGCGCTGCCGAGCACACCCAGCGAGTCCGGCGGCGCGCACCACGCCATCTGAGTCTCGGGCGGCGGCGCGCCGCTGCCGAGGGGGCGCGCGCGCGCGCGCGCGCCACCGTCCTCGCCCGCTTCCTCCTCCCCCTCGTCCCACTCCTCCCCCTCGACCTGCATCGGCTGCACGCCCCCGTCCGCCGCCGCATCCACAGCGCCCGCGTCCGCACCGGCCGCGGCGGGCGTTGCCGCCTCTTCCCCCGCGCCGGCCCCGCCCGCCGCGCCCGTCGCATGTGCGCCGCTGCCGCTCGCCATGGGCGCGATCTGCGTGGGCATCGACACCGACACCTGGTGCTGCTGCTGCTGGTGCTGCTGGTGCAGCCGGTGCTGCATCGAGTGGGGCTGGGAAGCGGTGCCGGCGCCGCCAGTGACCTGCGGCAGTGTGGAGTGTGGAGGTGTGGGGCGAGTGGGCGCCGGGACGGGACGAGGTCCACTCCCCCTCTTGGCGGTCTGCCAGGACGGCGGACTATGCTGCAGGGGCTGGTGCGCCTTGCTGGCTGTAGCTTTGTGCGTTGTGTGTTAACTCGGGATTTAGGCGCTCCTGTTGTGTCATGCTTTCAACAAACGACGACGACCACTCCCCAGCCTGGCTCGCCCCCTCCCCTCTACCCTGCGCCAACACGCATACAAACACGTGTGTGCATGCACGCGAGCACACACGCACACACACACGCGCACACACACACACACACACACACACCTGTGGCACCGCTGCCGCGCACTCTGCCAGCGCAGCCACCTGGTCGTGCATACCACCCAGCAGGCGTGCAGTGACGGCAGCCAGCTCACGGGCTGCGGCCTCCGAAAAGGCAGTGAGCTGCGCGCGCATGTGTGTGTGTGTGTGGGTCGCGTGGGCGTGAACGGCAGCCATCTCATGGGCTGCGGCCTCGGAAAAGGCAGTGAGCTGCGTGCGTGTGTGTGCGTGTGTGTATGTGTGTGCATGTATGTGTGTGTGCGTGTTTGTGCGCGTGGTGTGCGGCATGGACGTGGACGGCAGCGCGGAGGAGGCAGTCAGCTGCGTGTGCGTGTGTGCGTGAGTGTGTGTCTTGTGTGTGTGTGTTAGAGTTTCCAGTCTGCAGGACGCCTCTGTTGGCGAATTCTACATTTGAGTGTGCGTGTGTGAGTGGGGTGTGGTTGCGTGGGGTGTGGCGTGGGTGTGGCGTGGGTGTGGCAGGGGTGTGCATGGCAGCCAGTGTGGGCGGCCGCCTCAGAGGAGGCAACCAGCTGCGTATGTGCATGTGTGCGTGTGTGTGTGTGTGTGTGTGTGTTTCAGTTTCCAGTCTGCAGGATGCCTCTGTTGGCGAATTCTACGTTAAGAGTGTGCGTGTGTGAGTGGGGTTTGGTTGCGTGGGGTGTGGCAGGGGTGTGGCAGGGGTGTAACAGGGGTGCGCACGGCAGCCAGTGTGGGCGGCGGCTTCAGAGAAGGCAGCCAGCTGCGTGTGTGCATGTGTGTGTGGGGGGGGGGCGCGTTGCGTGTGGCATGGGTGTGGACGGCAGCGAGCTGCGTGTGTGTGTGTGTGGTGTGTGTGCTGCCAGCTCGCGATTGGCAGCCTTGATGGCAGCAGCAGCAGCAGCAGCAGCAGCAGTAGTAGCAGCAGCAGCAGTAGCAGCAGCGAGGGTGCACGAGGGTTTAGGCATGTCAGTACACGGGGCCAGGGTCCAGGGTCGACACGGGCTGGCAGGTGAGACGCACCTCCCCCTCCGCCCCACCACACACACGCACACATACACATGTGCACGTGCAACTCGGCAGACTCAGCGCGGCGTCGCAGGCGATACCCCCCCACACACACACACACACACCACACACACACACACACCTCGCACACACCTCACACACATGCGCACACGCACACACACACACACATGTGCACGCGCAACTCAACAGACGTTGCGCAGGCTGGCAGGTGAGACCCCCCAACCGCACACACACACAAACACAAGCGCACACACACGCACCTCGTGCGCGCACAGGCGCGTGACGGCGGCGCGCTCCTCGGCAGACTCCACGCGGGGTGGCAGGTATATATAAGCCCCCCCTCCTCCTCCCCATCACACACACACAGACACACACACACACACACGCACACACAAACGCACACACACACGCACCTCGTGCGCGCACAGGCTCGTGACGGCGGCACGCGACTCGCCAGCGGCGGCGTGCTCCTCGGCAGACTCCACGCGAGGTGGCAGGTGACAAGCCCCCCCCCTCCTCCTCCCCATGAGTCATGGGCCATGATACACACACACACACACACACACGCGCGCGCGCACGCACGCACGCACCTCATGCGCACGCAGGCGCGTGACGGCGGCACGCGACTCGCCAGCGGCGGCGCGCTCCTCGACAGACTCCACGCGGCGTTGAAGCTCGTACAGCTCCTGCGCAAAGGAAAGGGGGGGGGGCAGAGTCATTATGTCAGTAGTAGCTCTCCTGCGGGGGGAAGGGGGGGGAGGTAACAGTAACAGTAACACCGGCTTCCCAGTAGACACCGACTAGTACTAGTACCACGCAAGTCGAGTTTTGGCCGTAACAATCCCTTGCTAGGGGCTGTAGCAAGGGGGTGGGGCGGAGGCATACTGTGCTGGGGGGGGGGGGGGGGGGGGGGCATGCCGTTGGGAGGGCGCCAGCTGTGGCGCAGTCACAGGCACACATTGAGGACCTCAAACAAGCATACGCGCGCGTGCCGCAACAGGCAAGCAGGCAAGCAGGCAAGCAGGCTAGCCTCCTCTTCCATGCACCGCAGCACATGCGCACCGCCCCTGTCGCACGCACCTCCTCACGCAACTGCGCCGTCGCCTCGGCCTGCTCGCGCGCGCCCCGCTCATGCGCGGTCGCGTCGGCCTCGCGCCGCACGCTCGCCGCGGCCGCCTCTGCCGCGCGCACGGCCGCCTCGCGCGCGACCCGCTGCGCGGCCTCAGCGTCGGCGCGCTCACCCGCGAGCTCCCTCTTCAGCTCGGCCACCTCGGCGGTCGCTGCGTCAGCGGCCGCGCGCGACGCCGTCAGCGCGCGCTTCAGCTCGGCGCCCTCGGCGGTCGCTGCGTCAGCGGCCGCGCGCGCCGCCGCCAGCGCGCCCCGCTCCGCCGCCAGCGTGCCCCGCTCCGCCGCTAGCGCGCGCTTCAGCTCGGCGGCCTCGGCAGCGGCGGCCTCGGCAGCGGCGCGCGCCGCGTCGCGCTCGGAGTCGAGCGCCGCCTCGGCGCGTGCGCGCGCCTCGGTGGCGGCGCCCTCGCGCGCGGTGGCCCCGCGCAGCGACCCGCGCTGCTCGTCCATCGTCTTGCGCGCGGCAGAGAGCTTGCGGGTGAGGTCGGCGATCTGAAGAGGGGGAGAGGGGGGGCAGAGGTCGGGGGCATGTGGGCTAGGGAGGGGGGAGAGGAGAGGGCAGGTGGAAGGTTGCAAAGGCGCTCGCTCGCACGCTGCAACAGATCAGGGCGCGCGCGCACACACACACATGGACACAACACACGCGCACACGCGCACGCACATGCGCACGCACCCACGCACAGACACAACACACGCGCACGCACGCACCTGCACACACACACACACGCACTGACACAACACACGCGCACGCACACACCTGCGTACGCACACACGTACCTGCACACACACACACACACACACGCACACACACACACGCACGGACACAACACATGCACGCACACACCTGCGCACGCACACACGCACGGACACAACACACGTGCACGCAAGCACCTGCGCATGCACACACCCACAGACACAACACACGCGCACGCACCCTCCTGCGCACGCATACACGCACAGACACAACACACGCGCACGCACGCACCTGTGCCTCATACTCTGCCAGCACCAGGCGCTGCTCAGGTGCGGCAGCGGCGCCGCCCCCCGTGCAGGGCGTCGGCGTGGCGGCGGGCGACGTCGTGGCGCGCCTGCGCGTGGCGCCCTGGCCGTCGTGTTGCGCGCTGTCCTGCGCGTCGCTGACCTGCGAGGACAAGTGCGCATGCACACGCGCGCGCGCACACACCGTGTGAGGGTCTCTATCGCATGTACCGCCCATCATCGCACATTGAGCGCGTGCGTACGAGACAAGGGGCGGTCCGCCGTGACTGAGGATCCGTCCCCCTGCGGCCGTCCCCCTCAAATCCCCTCCCCCGTGACATGCCCGCTTGGCGCGGATCAAGGCGTCGCAAAAACCAAGCCCAAGGAGGAGAGACACACACCCGACCACACGGCCCGGAGAGGAGAGACACGCCATCCACCACACGGCACGAATGCCCACCCGCCCAGCACGAATGCCCACCCGCCCGGCACGAAATGCCCACCGGCACGAATGCCCACCCGCCCGGCACGAAATGCCCACCCGCCCGGCATGAAATGCCCACCCGCCCGGCATGAAATGCCCACCCACCCGGCACGAATGCCCACCCGCCCGGCATGAAATGCCCACCCACCCCGGTACGAAGTGCCCACCCGCCCGGCACGAAATGCCCACCCGCCCCTTCGTATTGGCAGGTCTCCAGGACTGCTCCCATAATCCTGCTGGAGGTTTGGGACCGCACGTGTGTGTGCCTGCCAGCAGTGGATTGTCAAATTGCCACACACACACACACACACACACACCTCGGACAGTGTGCTCCGGAACATCGCTGTGTTAGCGCTCTGTGGCTGTCGCTCACTGCCCTACCACATTCCCAACGTCTGAGGCGGCGCCTAAGGCGGCACCTTTACTTGCGCAGATCAGGCGGCGCCTCAGGCGCCCACCACCGCCTGAGGCGCACCCCAGACCGACTCAGGCGTTATGCCCGCCTTCACTTGCGCGGATCAGACGACGGGGCTGTGGTAGGGCTGGCTGTCGTTCTGGGGCTGGCAATGTGTGTGGCTGCCCTTCAGCCCGTGCCATTTTGAACCAGGCCGCAAGGACAAGACACTGCGTGATCGCCGGAGTGGATACTCCGTTGTGTTGACACACACCTTGCGCTTCCGCTGGTTTGCCACGCCCTCGTGCATGCTGTAGTTGTCGCCCCTCTCCTCAGACAGCACCACCTCTTCGACCATGAACTTATACCTGCGCGCGTGCGTGGGTGGTGAGTGCCGGTGCATGTGGGTGTGCATGTGGGTGTGCATGTGGGTGTGCAGGTGCCGGTGGGTGTGCCGCCGGTGGTGGGTGCCCTGGCGTGTGCTCCGTTGCCCTCTCCGACAGACGCAAGCGCACCCGCGCACCCACACAAGCATTAAACACACATAAGCGCGCGCACACACACACACACACACACGCCGCACACACACACACACACAAGCACTCACTCTAGCACGTCTGACGGCGGCGGCGATGTGTGTAAAGAGCGCGCTCACACACACACACACACACACACACACACACGCCGCACACACACACACACAGACACACACTCACTCTAGCACGTCTGACGGTGGGCAGCTCAGCCTCAGCGCATCGCCCTCTCCGATCGGCACGCTCCCGCCCTTGGGCACGCGTGCGCTGTTCACCCACGTCCCGTTGGTGGACGTGTCCTCGACGAACCACGCGAGCGCGCCCTGGGGTGTGTGGGGCGAGTTTAGGTGTGTGGATGTGCGTGCGTGTGTGTGTGTGTGTGTGTGTGTGTGTGTGTGTGTGTGTGTGTGCGCGCGCCATGTGCGCCGTGTGTGTTGCGCCACGGGTGCATGGCGGTGGCGCGCACGACTCGTCAACGCTGGGGCAGACTGCCATCGTGCATCATCAGTACGTGCAATGCATGTGCATGGGAGGAGTCCTCCAGCCCCAGCATGCATGCATGTGCATGCGAGAGGGCACTGCATGCACTGTCAAGTCAAAAACGCGCGCCGGATGCAACGGCCCTCTTCCTCCTTCTTGGCCACCCACCGTCGCGTCGTCCTCCTTGCAGTACACGCGACAGTGGTTCTGGCTGAACTGGATCCTGACACCGTGAGGGAGGGAGAGCGAGGGGGGGGGGGCTCAGCGCGCGTTTTGCATGGGGTCGACAGCTTTGCATGGCATCGGCAGCAAGTGTCGCTGGTCCAGACAGGGCCCCGCATTATCGCATCATCGCAGCACCACGCACCAGTCCATCTTGAGCTGGTAGGCGTCGGCCTTGCCTACGTTGCGACCGATACGAAGCGTGCGGCATAACAAAACATCTCCGCTGTCCTCCGCCAGCTGCACAGCCAGAGGGGAGGTGGGGTGCAGTTTATACTGCAGTGTGGTGGTTGCACCCGGGTGGTTGGCCATGGTTGGGGGGAGAATGGGAATGTTGCTCGGCGCAGCATGCATGCTTTGGAGTAGGTGTGGCTGATCCACACCTGCTGCCGCGGTGGGCAGCAAGGGCCCGCAGTGGCTGCTCAGAAGGGCGTCTCCTTGTGTCAGCACTGGGACAGCTCACATGTGGAGTGTGTGGGTAGGAGTGGATAAGTTGGTTTTACAAAAATCACGCCTGCTGCTGCACCCGCCTGCTGCTGCACCTGCCACGTGCACGGTCGCACCCGTTCCCGCCACGCCAGAGGCCAGGGAGTACCGACGCATACATGCAGAGCGGTGCTGCGGGGCAGTCATACGTACGACGCGGCCCCGCTGCCGTTGGTCGCCGCCCGGCTGCCCTGTGCTGGCGCTCTGCTGCAACAGCGGCGGCGACGGCAGGGCTGCCGACAGCTGGGTGCCCACCACCGCCCTCTGCAAACTCCCTCCTGCCGCGTGCACCGCCTCCCATGAGCGCCGCCATCAGCACCTCCCTCGACACCAAACCACTGGGGTGAGGAGCCCCGCCGCCCGCGGGGTCGCAAATAGCTGGCGGCTCACAGCGCTCAAGCGCCTGCACCAGCTGCGGCGACCTCTGCAGAGGGCAGCAACGTACTGGCCAGCAACGCAGCCCTCCCGCCTGCTCCTTGCCGCCCTCCCCCCCCCCTAGGGAGGGAGGCCTCCCGCTCCAGCCACGCGTACACCAGAGGCCATAGGGAGCAGCGATGTGTGCAGGCGGAGCTGTGGCATGGGGCAGTGACCCCACGACGCGCTCCCGCTGCCGTTGGCCTCTGTCACAGCGGGGCAGGCAGAGCCCAGGTCCGTAGCAAGTGCATGTGAGCATCTGGCAGCGGGGAGTGGCGCACGGGGCTCCACGCGCGGGAGCTCTGCTTTCATGATTGCGCGGCGGTAGCGAGGAATAGCCCACAGCCTCGCGTGAGGCAGCATGGAAACTGTATGCCCTCCGGCAATGGCACAGCCGGAAGCTGCACAGCCACAGCCATCACAGCCTCGCAGAAAGTTACACAATCACTGACCCCACAGCCTCGCAGAAAGGTACACGATCACGTATCAAATGTTCCAGGGTGCAGGTCACGCAGCAATTGCTAGGTCTGGTGCTACTTGAAGTCAGCTCACCGCTGGCGACAAGCCCGCCAGCCGCCACCCACTCCCTCGCGACTCTGCAGCAGTGCGCGTGCGTAAGTGGTGTGTCACCAACTAAGCCACCCGCCCGACCCCTGCTTAGCTTACTAATATGCAGGCGCCGGGCAGTCGGCGGAATATAGTGTTTCACTACAAGCCCTGCGTCTCACGCAGACGGCGCGGCATTGGCATCCAGCACCGGCATGGGCTTGACCGTGAGTGTCGCGAGGTCCTTTTGGTCGCCCTTGTAGTAGATGAAGTTGGGCCCGATGTGGCCGTCTTTGAACGGGCGGTTGAAGCGGTCGTTGTGGGGAACGTCCATGAGGAAGTCGTACCTGGGTCGGCGGGCGATGGGGGGCGCGAGGTTTGTGTGTGTGTGTGTGGGGGGGGGGGGTAATGGGTTAATAATGGGTGGTGGTGGTTATGGGTCAACGGGGGAGGGGGGGAGGGGGGGGAGGGGGGGAGGATAGGGAAGAGTGACTGCGGGCACCATGACTTGTTACTGCCGCGGTGTGCGCGTGGTCGGGTGGTCGGTGTTTAGCGGCGATCACGGCGATGGGTGTGTGGCAATCACGGCGATGGGGGTAAGCGGTGCGACACGCATCATGCCAGCACGCATCCTTTCCCCCCACACGCAGCACGCCAGCCCGCATCACGCCGGCACGCATCCCTTCCCCCCACACGCAGCCCGGCAGCCCGCATCACGCCAGCACGCATTCCTTCCCCCCACACGCAGCATGACAGCACGCAGCATGCTAGCACACATCCCTTCCCCCCACACGCAGCATGGCAGCCCGCATCATGCCAGCACGCATCCCTTCCCCCCACACGCAGCACGACAGCCCGCATCACAGCCGAACGCGCACCAGACCCATCCCGGCGATGGGGGGTAAGGGATGCGACGCGCATCATGCCAGCACGCATCCCTCCCCCCCACACGCAGCACGGCAGTCCGCATCACAGCCACACGCGCACCAGACCCATCCCGGCGGGTGCTCCTTCATGCCAGCACGCATCCCTTCCCCCCCTCCCTTCCCACGCAGCACGGCAGCCCGCATCACAGCCGCACGCGCACCAGACCCATCCCGGCGGGTGCTCCTTCATGCAGCACGTGTTGGCGGGGTAGTGCTTGAGGCGGAACATGAAGCGGTCAAGCTCAGGCTGCGGCAGCGTCTTCCACACGTCGTGGAGCGCCTCGAGCGCACCCGAGGTCAGCTCCTGCACATCAACGTGTGTGTGCGTGTGTGTGTGTGTGTGTCGTCGTGGAGAGCTTCGAGCGCACCCGAGGTCAGCTCCTGCACATGCACGTGTGTGTGTGGGGGGGGGGGGGGCGTGTGTGTGTGCGTGTGTGTTGTGTCCTGCACATGAACGTGTGTGTGTGGGGGGCGTGTGTGTGTGTAGGTGTGTAGGTGTGTGTGTGCGTGTGTAGGTGTGTAGGTGTGTAGGTGTGTGTGTGCGTGCGTGTGTGTGTGTCAGTGTTGGCACAGGAATCCCTGGTGCACGCGGCGCGCGCTCATGTGACGCTTTTATGGATGCATGGATACATGGATGGACGTATGAGTGTGTGTGTGTCTTTGTGTGTGCGCACGCGCGTGTGTGTGCGTGCGTGCGTGAGCATCCACGCGCGTCAGGCGTGAGTGTGCATTTTATCCGATGTGCACGCGTGCGTCGGTCGACATCAGCGCCTGCTCGGCTGCCCTTACCCACCCACCCACCCACCCGTCGGTCGGCACCAGCACTTGTCCGGCTGCCCCTACCCACCCACACCCTGCACACACACACACACACACACACACACACACACACACAAGCGTGCACACGCACGAACACGTGCACGCACGCACGCACAATGATCTTGAACGACGTCGCCGGCGGGTGGTTGAGCTCCGTGCGCATGCGCGTGATGTCGACCTCCTGTCAGTGTTTGACGAGCAGTGTGCGTGCGTGTGGTGGATATCCTGTTGAAATCCGTGCGTGTGGTTGAGCTCTGTTCGCCGGCGCATGATGTCGACCTCCTGTCAGTGCGTGTGAAGTGGCGTGTGTGTTTGTGTGGAGGGGGGGACAAAGCAGGTCAGCCCACAGGCCTCCTGTCAGTGTTTGACACAAGCAGCGTGCGTGCAAATGGTTGAGATCCGTGCGTGCGTGTGGTTGAGATCCGTGCGTGCGTGTGGATGAGCTCCGTGCGCATGCGCGTGGTGTCGACCTCCTGTCAGTGTGTGACACAAGCAGCGTGCGTGTAAAGTGGCGTGTGTGTGTTTGTGTGGAGAGGTGTGTGTGGAGGGGGGGACAAAGCAGGTCAGCCCACAGGCCTCCTGTCAGTGTTTGACACAAGCAACGTGTGTTTGTGTGGTTGAGCTCCGTGCGCATGCGTGTGGTGCCGACCTCCTGTCAGTGTGTGACACAAGCAACATGCGAGCGTGTTGTGGTGGAGTGTGTGTGAGTGTGTGTGTGTGTGTTTGTGTGCTGTCCCATGTGTGTCTGTGTGTGTGTGTGTGTGTGTGTGTGCTGGCCGGCTGGATCCACAAGTAGGAGGATGCCCTGCAGGGGGGGGGGGGGAGGGGATGTTGACCTCCTGTCATTGTGTTTGCCACAAGCAGCGTGTGTGCGTGTGGTTGAGCTCCGTGCGTGCGTGTGGTTGAGCTTTGTGCGCATGCGCGTGGTGTCGACCTCCTGACAGTGCGTGACACAAGCAGCGTGCGTGCGTGTGGTGGTGGATGGTTTGTGTGTGTGTAGGGGTGTGTGTGTAGGGGGGAGACAACGCAAGCCAGCCTACAGGCGCGGCAACGCGTGCACGCCTCCTCCAGGCAGACGGTTGTGAGTGCACATGCGAGTGTACATGTGAGTTAAGAATGTGTTATCTCACCCACCTTTGACACGCGCATCGTGCTTCCCTGCACGCCAGACGAGCCGCCAGGGCAGTCGCTGGCGGCGGGGCATGCCTCAACGAGCAGCCTGCTCGAATTGACTGCGGCGCTGAGGCGCGGGTTCTGCAGGGCAAGGTAAAAGGGCAGCGGCATGTTAGCATGTGTGTATGTGGTGGTGGTGCTGCTGGTGGTGGTTCTGAAGGGAGGGCCAAAAGGGCAGCGGTGTGAGTGTGTGTGGGAGAGGGGGGTCGGGGTCCGGGGGGGTCGGGGGGGGGGGGGGGGGCAAGGGCTTGCGAGTAGTCATGGTAGACCTGCCATCCGCCCTCACCCTCCACTCTCTCTCACTCCCACATATCCATCGTAAGTGGTGTCAGTGACCCCGTGTCACCAGGACTGTGACATCCATCATTATCAGCCACAACGCCCAGAAGTGTCCTAGGAAGGTCCTCCCTTGCTTTCTACCCCCCCACCCCCCACCCCACACTCCCACACCCTCCACACATCCACACATTCACACTTTCACAACTGCAGGAACGATTGCCACCCAATGTGCGGACCAAAAGCGTCCTTGCGAAGGCCCTCCCTCGCCTACTACAAATCTGCTCAATCCCACATATCCATTGTAAGTGGTGTTTGTGACCCTGTGTCACAAAAACTGTGACATCGATCATCAGCAGCCACAGCGCCCAGAAGCGTCCTTGCGAAGGCCCTCACTCGCCTACTACACATCTGCTCACACCCTCCACACCCATCAAACTCCCACACCCTCCACACATCCACACATCCACACTTTCACACCTGCAGGAACGATTGCCACCCAATGTACGGCCCAGGAGCGTCCTTGCGAAGCGTCCTTGCGAAAGAAAAAGACTGTGGCATCCATCGTCGTCAGCCACAACTCCCAGACACGTCCTTGAGAAGGCCCTCCCTTGCCTACTACACATCTGCTCACACCCTCCACATCCTCCACTCCTCCACACTCCCACACACTCCACACATCCACACTTTCACACCTGCAGGAACGACCGCTCCCACCACCCAATGTACGGACCAAAAGCGTCCACTGGAAGGTCCTCCCTCTCCCACCACACATTCGCCCACACTCTTTGCACCCTTTAAACTCCCACACCCTCCACACTTTCATACCTGCAGGAACAAACGCTCCCGCCACCCAATGTACGGACCAAAGGCGTCCACTGCAAACGTCCTCCCTCGCCCACAACAAACCCTCCAGAATCCAACACGCTCCCACACCCTCCACACTTTCACACCTGCAGGAACGACCGCTCCTGCCCCCCAATGTACAGACCAAACGCGTCCACAAAGAACGTCCTCCCTCGCCCACCGCATATCCGTCCACACTCTTCACACCCTTCAAACTCCCACACTTTCACACTCACCTGCAGGAATGAGCGCTCCCGCCACCCAACGTACGGACCAAAAGCATCAACTGGTAGGTCCCCCCTTGCCCACCACACATCCGCCCACACCCTCCACACCCTTCAAACTCCCACACCCTCCACGCTCCCACACTCCCACACTTTCACACCTGCAGGAAAGAGCGCTCCCGCCACCCAATGTACGGACCAAACGCGTCCACTGGTAGGTCCTCCCTCGCCCAATGTGCCTCCAAATCGAGGACGTGGTCCAGCGGGCAGATGAACGGCTTCTTGAATGACGTGCCGGGGATGTTGCCTGAACACGTGTGTGTGTGTGTGTGTGTGGTGTGTGCGTGCGTGTGTGTGCGCATGCCTCCAAATCGAGCGCATGGTATGGCGGGCAGATCACCGGCGTCTTGAATGACGCGCCGGGGATGTTGCCTGCGTGTGTGTGCATGTGTGTGTGTGTGGCTGGCTGGCGATGCATTGCGGTTTGCAGCCTCTGAAACAACCCCCACGACACCACCTCCCACCACCCACCCACCCACCCACCCACCACAGCTCGTCCCACCACCACAGTCGCACGACAGCACCACCCAATATACCACCGTTCAGAAGCTGTGACCAGTGACCTTGGCAACCTCGCAGACACCAGCGTGTTGGGCAGAGGTTGGGGTCGTGCCCACAGCCCCACCACCCACACACCAAACACGCACCAGATAGGAGCCCCTAACCCACCCACGCACCACCCACCACACAATGCCCACCGTTCAGCACCTCCAGCCACCCACCACGCACACGCGCGTACCTGTCGACCGCACACAGCCCAGTTTTGTTTAGTTTTTACATGTACGCGCCCGGAGGACCCCGGGGCGTGAGCTAAGGCCTAGACTTCACGTCTAGGGGAGCTCTACTAGTCGAGCCCGCAAGGCCACGCAGCTCGCCAGCCTACCACTCACACCGCCCACCACCACCAGCCAGCCACCCACCACCCACCACGACCAGAGACCAAAACATGTTAAAAGCCAGAGCAGAACGCACGAGAGGGTGGCCTCCACCACGCACCCACCCACGCCCCACCCACCACACAGTACCCACCGTTCAGCATGTGCGCCTAGTACCAGTACTTGCCGACCCTCACACCAAATGGGCAACACCATCACCACCACCCACGCACCATCCCACCACGCCCCACCACCAAACCAACCCAGCGTTGAGCAGATGGAACCATTCACGTGTCGACCTTACACCAGCACGTAGCCCACCCCCACTACCACCAGCAAGTAGCCCACCCCCACTTCCACCAGCAAGTAGCCCACCCCACCACTACCCCACCACCCCACCACCAACCACGACACCACCACCCCCATGCCGAACCGTTACTAGATATTTCATTTTCGGAAATAATGCAGCTTTGGCTGCAGTTTTGAACAGCTCAAAGTCAAAACCATGACACCGCCGAGTAGCAACAGAAACAGGAAAATCGCAGTTTTATAAAAAGCCGCCCCACGCCAGCAACGAATCAGCACAGCTCATACAGGACGCTTTTGGGAATCTGGGAATTTGGGCACTCATATGAGTACCGGGCACCTGGGAACAAACATTACTAACCACCACCCACGCACCGATCAGCATCTGCGACCAGCACTTGTCATCCTCACACCAGATGGGCGGAACCGCCACCACCCACAACCAACCCATCACAATCTGCGATCAATACTTGTTGAAATCCACAGACAATGGGCGACACCACCAACACCACCCACGCACCGTTCAGCATCTGCGACCAGTACTTGTCCACCTCACACCAGATGGGCGGCATGATGACCGCCCTGCCCGTGATGGTCGCGAGCGCGAGGGCGGTGCGTAAGCGCAGCAGCTGGTAATGCACCTGCGTTTTTTGTATGAGTTTGTGTGTGCGTGTCACACCCTGCTATGTGTGTGCGTGTGTGTGTGTGTGTGTGTGTGTGTGAGCATCAGATGAACGGCATGATGACAGCCCTGCCGGTGATGGTCGCGAGTGCGAAGGCTGTGCGCAGGCGCAGCAGCTGGTAATGCACCTGCGTTTTTTTGTGTGTGTTTGTATGTGCGTGTCACACCCTGTTATGTGTGTGTGTGCGTGCGCGTGTGTGTGTGTGTGTGTGCGTGTGTGTGTGTGTGTGTGAGCATCAGATGGGCGGCATGATGGCAGCCCTGCCGGTGATGGTCGCGAGTGCGAGGGCTGTGCGCAGGCGCAGCAGCTGGTAATGGACCTGCGTTTTTTGTGTGTGTTTGTATGTGCGTGTCACACCCTGCTATGTGTGTGCGTGCGTGTGTGTGTGTGTGTGTGTGTGTAGTAGTACAGGCATTGCCGGTGCATGCGGACGGCCTCATGTAACGCTTGGTTGGTTGGTTGGTTGGTTGTGTGTGCGTGTGTGTGTGTGTGTGAGCATCAGATGGGCGGCATGATGGCAGCCTTGCCGATGATGGTTGCGAGCGCAAGAGCTGTGTGCAGGCGCAGCAGCTGATAATGGACGTGTGCGTGCGAGTGCGTGTGTGTGTGCGTGTGTGAGATCTGCCAGTGATGGTCGCGATCGCGGGCACGGAGCGCGGCAGCTGATAATTCACCTGCATGCGCGTGTGCATGCGTATGTGTGCATGTGTGTGTGCGTGTGTGTGTGTGTGTGTGGCTTGGGGTTTCGCAAGTCCTAGTGAGTCCCAAGCTCTAGCTCTTGACAACACCACGCCCCAGCTGGAAATGTGGGTCTGTCGTGAGCTATCCCCCGAGGCCGCTGCCCGCTGGCGTGTGTGGATGGCTTTGGCTAGCTAGTGTGTGGATGAATTCATAAGTCGCAAGCAGCAGCACCCACCAGCTGGAAGTGTGGGTCCAGCATGTCTGCCGTCAGCCATCCCTCGAGCCCGCTACCGTTGGCTTGTGCAAGGAGGTGTGCTGGGATGTCGATGTTGAGCGCAATGAAACCAACCTGCGGATGATTATGTTGGTGGGTGGGTGGGTGGGTGGGGTGACTCAACGACAATCTGGATCTAGATGTGGGCGTGGCGAGGAGGTCTGCTGACACGTCGATGCTGAGTGCCATGATGCCTGAGAGGAATGGGGGGGGGGAGGGGATCTGGATGTGGGATACTGTGCACAGGGATGTAAGATGGATGGGCGCGGCTGGCGAGGACATCCTTTGGGGCGTCGATGTTCAGCACAGCCAACCTGTCAACCTGTGGGTGGTGCGTATGGGTTGTTCTTGTTTAGTCATGGGCGTGGGTGGGTGCATGTGTGGGTGTGAGTTGGGGCGCGCGAATGGCAGACGCAGCAGCGGCTGCAGCAGCAGCACTGGCTACACATGCACAGGGTGTACACAGTGGAAGGTGGTCAAACAGCAGCTCGAGCGCATGCGCTTCTCCCCTCAATTCACGACATTCTTAGATCAACATGCGCTAGATCACCATCATCGGCACCATAAACAGGAGCAGCAGCAGAAGCAGCAGGAGCGGCAGCAGCAGCCCTCACCGGGTGGTCAAAGTGCTCCGGTGGATCATCAAACAGCAGCTCCGAGCGCATGCGCTCGCGCTTGCCGACCGTGCCGCTGTACTGGAACGTGGCGTGTGCGACGTACGGCTTAAGGCCCATCTCCTCGTGCTTGTGCTGCAGTGTTGGGTGTGCGAGAGAAAGAGAGAGGATGAGAGAGTGAGTGAGTGGGTGAGTGAGTGTGAGCTTGAGTGAGTGCGTGTGTGTGTGTGCGTGTGAGAGAGAGACGTGTGTACGTGTGGATGCTTGTGAGAGATACTTGTGCATGGCTGTGTGCGTCTGTGTGAAAGCGACGTTCAGCTGCAGGCACATCGCCTTGTGTGTTTGTGCTGTGCGGTGTGTGTGCGAGCATGTGTGTGTGTGTGTGTGTGTGTGTCAATGCACACACACACGAGTGCCGCACCTGTGTATAGAACGTGTGGCCAGCCGCAAACAGCACGGCCGGCAGCACCCCCATGGTGATGCGCCCGTTGTCGCCCTTCCAGAGGTTGCTGTCCTTGTCGACGCCCTGATGCTGGAAACCCATGCGCGCGAGGTCGTTGAACGCGGCCTGTGTGGGGTGTGGGGTGTGGGGAAAAGTGTGGGGTGTGGGGTGTGGGGTGGAGGGAGTGGGGTCTGAGTCTCATTGACGACGCTTTGGTGTTGGAAACCCATGCGCGCGAGGTTGTTGAACGCGGCCTGTGTGGGGTGCGTGGGATGTGAGGAAAAGTGTGGGGTGTGGGGTGTGGGGTGTGAGGTGGAGGGAGTGGGGCCTGAGTCTCATTAACGACGCTTTGGTGTTGGAAGCGGAGGCGCGCGAGGTCATTGAATGCGCATGCGGCCTGTGTGGGTTATGGGGTGTGGGAGATAGTGTGGGGTGTGGAGGGAGCTGAGGGACGCTCTGGTGACGGAACGCCATGCGTGTGAGGTCTTTGAAAGCAGCCTGTGTGGGGTGTGGGGTGTGGGGAATAGTGTGTGGTGTGGAGGGAGCTGAGGGTCTGTCGATACTCTGGTGAAGGAAGCCCATGCGTTGCCCCATAGTGGCCTGGAGCGTGGGGTGTGGAAAGAGTGTGGAGGGGTGTGTGGGGTGTGGAGGGAATGGGGTTCAGTGTCTGTCAACGCTTGAGTGCTGAGACCCCATGCGTGCGAGGTCGTTGAACGCAGCCTGTGGAGTGTGTGGAAAGAGAGTGGAGTGGGGTGTGGGGTGTGGAGGGGCTGAGGGTCTGTCGACGTCCTGATGCTGGAACCCCATGCGTGCGAGGTCGTTGAACGCGGCCTGTGTGGGGTGTGGGGTGTGGAAATAATGTGGAGTGGGGTGTGGGGTGTGGAGTAAGTGGGGCTCAGGGTCTGTCAATGCTTGAGTGCTGGAACCCCATGCGCGCGAGGTCGTTGAACGCGGCCTGTGTGGGGTGTGGGGCGTGGGAAATAGTGTGGAGTGAGGTGTGGGGTGTGGAGGGAGTGGGGCTTGAGGTCTGTCGACGCTCTGGTGAAGGAACGCCATGCGCGCGAGGTCATTGAACGCGGCATGGAGTGTGGAATGTGGGAAATAGTGTGGGGTGTGGAGGGGCTGAGGGACGCTCCAGTGACGGAACCCCATGCATTGCCCCTCAGGGCGTTGCCCCAAGGTGGCCTGAAGTGTGGGGGGTGGAAAGAGAGTGGAGTGGGGTGTGGGGTGTGGATGGAGTGGGGTTCAGGTCTGTCGGCGCTTGAGTGCTGGAACCCCATGCGCGCGAGGTTGTTGAACGCGGCCTGGGGTGTGGGGTGTGGGGAATTGTGTGGGTGTGTGGAGGAAGCTGAGGGTGTGTCGACACTTAGGTGGAGGAAACCCATGCGTGCGAGGTCGTTGAACGCGGCCTGCGTGGGGTGTGGGTGTGGGGGAAAGTGTGGGGTGTGGGGTGTGAGGTGGAGGGAGTGGGGCCTGAGTCTCATTGACGACGCTTTGGTGTTGGGAGCGGAGGCGCGCGAGGTCATTGAATGCGCATGCGGCCTGTGTGGGGTGTGGGGTGTGGGAGATAGTGTGGGGTGTGGAGGGAGCTGAGGGTCTGTCGACGCTTAGGTGAAGCCCATGCGCGCGAGGTCGTTGAACGCGGCCTGTGGAGGGGGTGGAAAGAGTGTGGGGTGTGGAGGGAGCTGAGGGTCTGTCAACGCTCTGGTGAAGGAACCCCATGCGTGCGAGGTCGTTGAACGCGGCCTGTGAAGGGTGTGGACGTAGTGTGGGGGTAGGAAAGACTGTGAGGTTTGGGATGTGGTGTGTCGTAGAGAGTGTGGCTTGAGCCTCTTTGTCAACTGTCCACACCCCACACTCCCCCCCGTGTGCGCCCACCTGGTCAGGCAGTCGGGCTGCTCAAGTGACTCACTCCACTGCGTCCCCAGAGACTCAATCCACCGCCCACCATTGCGGCCACTGGTCGCTATCTTTGGTCGCCGCCCTCCACACCCAGTGATTTCTTTTTCGGCTCTACACAGCCATTTGGCTGTACTCCGGCTGTGCTTTGACCTTACACACAGCTCAACCCACCCAGTGGATTGTTAGTCTATCACGCCCGCCAGACAGAGCACTTCAACAGCTTTCAAATGGCTTATGTATGAGGACAAACGGTCAACAGATGCAGTGCGGGAGAGCTGGGGGCTGGCCGAAGCGGGGGGGACGTGCTGGGCGGCACGCTTGCAGGTGTGCCTCGGAACTGTGGGGCACACCCTGGCGTGGGACCAGGAGGGACCGGTACGCATCACCAACCTGCTGGACGTGGCGACCGCGGCGTGGCTGGCCGCCGCGACAAGCACACCGGCGCTGCCGAGCGGCACTACCGTGCGAGATGTACCTGAGGAGTGGTCGCGCGGCTTTAAGATGCTGACCTACATGCGGTAGATGGCGGGTAGCGACAGCGAGCCGCCGGCCCTGTTGAGCTCAGGGCTGAACAATGCTGCCCGGATCACGGCTCTAGCTAGGTTCAGGATGGGGCTCCATGAGCTGCAGATAGAGCGGGGGCGCTACGCCGTGGTGGGACAGAGGCAGCGACGCAGCCAGCGGGCGTGCTGCCTATGTGGTGGGCTAGAGGATGAGGCACACATGGTATTTGAGTGCCCTGCCTATGAAGAGGCACGGGTGCAGGCCCACAGCCTGTTTCGGTCCATCCCTCGCCCCGAGGAGGCCGATTTAGATGAGCGGATGCGGGAGTTTATGAATCCTCGGCCAGGCCAGGAGAACCCCAGGTTTTGGCACGAGCTGGCTGACTTCCTTGTCGCCTGTTTTGAGACACGCACCGCGTGCACAGCAATCATGATGGCAGATGGCATGCTAGGGGTCTAATTTTGACAGCTGCCGGCCTCTTTCCTAGGGTCTAATGCGCCATCAAAGGCGTCCGACGGACTGTAAAATCGACCAACAGAAGTTCAGCGGTCAACGCGGTCAAAGCAAAATCCGGCTGTGGAAAAATCAATGAAATTTCCTGAAAATAAAATCATTGTCCACACCCCACATTTGATCAATCCACACCCCACACTCTGCGCACCCACCTGGTCCCAGTAGTCCGGCTTCTCAAGTGACTCAATCCACCGCGTCACAAAGTCCTTGGTGGCTGCCCTTGGGCGGAAGAGCATGATGCCGATGTTGAACGACGCGCCCGCCTGCGGGCAGTGGGGACCAGCATTCATTCTTGTCATCGCCCAATTCGCTGCTGGTGCAAATCGAGTGGGCAGGGCCATGATGATGATGAAAAAAACACTCAAACACATGCAAGTTGTAAGTCACACGCGTGTGGGGCGGAAGGGCACGAAGCCGATGTTGAACGACGCGCCCCCCTGCGGGGAGTGGGGATCAGCATTCATTCTTGGCACCACCCAATTCACTGCTTGTGCGATGATAGAGCGGGTGGGGCCATGTATATGATTGAAAACACTCGAAAGCATGCAAGTTGAGAGTCGCACGCGTGCGGGGGGGGGTGACGGCATGATGCCGATGTCGAACTACGCGCCCGCCTGCAAGGATCAGCATCAATAATGTAGTTCATGCCTGGTACCAAACCTCCACGGTTTGTGCGAGCTCAGAGTGGGAAGAGCCACGACTACGATTCAGAACACCCAAAGACTACGATTAAGAACACTCAAAAACATGCAAGTTACGAGGCACACGCGTGCGGGGGCAGTGGCAGCATGCGCCGGCGTCGAGCGACGCGCCCGCCTGCGGATGATTGTGGATTCTGTCAAAGCGGGTAGTGAAAATCCGCAAGAATACAAAGAAGAAAAAATGTGCATGTGGCTCCTTGGCTACAGCTCGGCATACATGGGTCATGTACACCTTCTCCAGTTACTGTAGAAATGCAGCGGAGATGGAGGTCCTTGAGGGGGTACTTCTCAAAGCTCTCATCCTGCACCGGTACAAGTGGCTCGGAAGGCATACGTATATGACACAGGTGGCCCCTTGGCTACAGTACGGCTTCCACGGGTCTTATAGCAGAGGTCGTACAAGGGGTTCTTCTCCAGACTCCTTCTCCAGGAGGCTCTCCCAACTTTCCACAAGGTGGGGCTTTTGAACATCCAAAATCGGGGAAGATCTACACCCTCCCACACCTTGCCCACACCTTGCCCACACCCGTGTCTACACCTGGGTACTTCTCCAGGCTCACGTCCTGAACCGTTGGGGTGAGGTCCTATCTACCCTTTCTCCTATGTGCTCTATCGGTGACGTGATTCCTTGGCTAAACTACGGCCTACCCGGGTTTTGCAGTAGGGTATCTGTGGGTGCTTCTCCAGACTACTTATAATGGGGTCTCTCCCAACTTCCCACAAGATGGGGCGTGCAAACATCCAAAATCGGGGAAGGCCTACACCCTCCCACACCTCCCGTCCACACCTCCCGTCCACACCCGTCCACACCTGCGGGTATTTCTCCAGGCTCTCGTCCTGGACTGTTGGTGTGAGCTGGTCGGACGATGTAAGCACGTCGGCGGTGGGGTAGCGGTCGAAGAAGGGGTACGGGTAGCGCATCCACACCTGCGCACGGGGCGAAGGTGGGATCAGTCGCCAGGTGTGTGTTGTGTGTGTGTGCGTGTGTGTGAGAGAGATTGTGTATGTGTGGTTGCATGTGGGTGTGTGCGTGGGTGGTTGGGTTTGTGGGTGTGGGGGGGGGTTGTAGCAATCGAAGAAGGGGCACGGGTAGCGCATCCACACATCTGTGCATGTGTGTGGGTGTGGGTGTGGTGGGGGGGGGGCATGTTGGCATTGCTGTTGTATACGTGTGCGAGGGAGGGGTGTCCAGCAACCTTGAGTGCGCAGGTGCACACCCACACGCAACGGGGACGCGTACACACACGCACACACACGCATGCCCACAAAAGCACACCACCCATGCACACGCGCACACAGGCGCACGCATCGTGTCGTCGTCGTCGAACGCACAACACAACAGGAGTGCCTAAACCAGTCATTTAGTTTTGGGCTCCTGGGAGTCATTGGGAGCCATTTGGCTACTGACGATCCCATCAGATGAGCTCATCCAACCAAGTTGCTTGATGGTCTGACGATTCCATCAGAAAGATGTCGTCAAGAGCTTGAAAATTACCTATATTTGATGGCCAGCGGTCAACGCTAAGGCAACAGTCAAGGCGGTCAACGGGAGGTTGATCCGCGCTCCGGCTCGCAGAAAATAACGAAAAAACTGAAAACAAAATCACTGGCCTAAACCCAGAGTAAAAACACAAGGCCCGTTCCCCGCACAAGGGGATGGTACACCTAGGCTAGGCCAAAGCCTAGGCTAAAGCCTAGCCTGGGCTAGAGCCAGCTAGGCGCACCGCCCCCCCATCACAATTCCTCATTGTGACAACTGTGCGGTGTGCCAAGAAAGACTACCCGCACGGTTCTGAGAGCCAAAGGCGGCCTACGAGCCCATGTCCGCACTTGAAAATCACTGAGGCAGCTGGCAGGCTGGCGCGCTGCGTGGCCTTGCGGGCTCTACTAGTAGAGCTCCCCTAGACGTGTAGTCTAGGCCTGAACTCACGCCCCGGGGTCCTCAGGGCGCGTACATGTAAAAATTGTACAAACACTGAGGCATCACACTCCCAGCGCACCGTGTCGATGTCGCTGATGATGAGCTGCACGTCAAGGTCCAGGAACTGCTTGATCAGCGAGATCTTCGCACGCCCCATCTTGTGGAAGTTGGGGGATCCCCACCTGGGTGTGGGCGGGCGTGGGCGGGTGTGTGGGCGAGTGTGGAGGAGTGTGGGAGGGTGTGCATCTTCGAACGCCCCATCTTGTTGACGGTGGGAGAGCCCCCCCCCCTGGTGGGCGAGGAAGTGAGGGTGGGGTGAGTGAATATGGACGACTGTCTCAATGCGGGTGAGTGTGGACAAATGCGCGCACGCGTGTGCGCACGTGCACGCCTCATGGGAGTGCCGGAGCAAGCCCCAACCCAGCAACACACGCACCCAAGGCCTGCTTTTGTGCTGCCGCTCGCCGTGTGCGCAAAACCTTGCATCCTAACCCCATGACCCCCCCTTCTCACACACACACACACACACACACACACACACACACACACACACACACACACACGCAAACACTCGCACACACTCACCCGAGGTCTGTCTTTGTGATCCCTGTTGCCATGCGCCATGTGTTGACGCAGACGCTGTATAATGACTTAAGCATGTTGCTCCCCCCTCCCCCATCCACACACGCACACACACACAAGCATACACACACACTCGCACACACTCACCCGAGGTCTGTCTTGGTGATCCCTGTTGCCATGCGCCACGTGTTGATGCAGACGCTGTATTATGACTTAAGCATGTTGCTCCAATGTTGCTCCCCCCTCCCCCATCCACACACGCGCACACACACTCACTCAAACACTCGCACACACTCACCCGAGGTCTGACCTCGTGATCCCTGTTGCCATGCGCCACGTGTTGACGCAGACGCTGTATTATGACTTAAGCATGTTGCTCCAATGTTGCTCCCCCCTCCCCCATCCACACACGCACACACACATGCATACACACACTCACACACCCACCCGGGGTCTGTCTTCGTGATCCCTGTTGCCATGCGCCATGTGTTGACGCAGACGCTGTATTATGACTTAAGCATGTTGCTCCCCCCTCCCCCATCCACACACGCACACACACACAAGCATACACACACACTCACACAACTCACCCGAGGTCTGTCTTTGTGATCCCTGTTGCCATGCGCCACGTGTTGACGCGCGCGTCGTATAGACACTTGAGCATGTCGTCGTCCATCGCACCAACGATATAGCCGGTGATGCCGGCCTGTGGCGGTGGGTGAGACGGAGGGGATGAGGTGTGGGTGTGGGTGTGGGTGTGCGTGTGCGTGGTGTAGGTGTGGGTGTGCGTGTGGGTGTGGGGGTGTGTGCGGGTGATTCCGGCCTGTGGCAGTGGGTGGGGGGGAATGATGTGTGGTGTGGTGTGGGTGTGGGCGTGGGTGTGGGCTGGATGCGGTGTGGGCCTGCGAGGGTGTGAGGGAGTTGTGTGGGTGGTGGGGTGAGGTGGTGGGGCCTCCCCTCCCTCTTACCCCCTCCTCAGCAAAGACACCGACCCCTCTCCCTTGTGCCCTCACCCTTCCCACCGCCACCACACAGTACCCAACGCCCCCCCTCCCGTGTGCCCCATGCCCCCCCTTTACCTTTCGCACGTTGTATACCCAGCTCTTTGCGAAGTCGAGGTAGTGGTGGTTGGCCCACGTGACCATGATGTAGCCGTCTTGGAGCAGGCCAGCCAGGCGGTCCTTGGTGAGTGGGAAGTCGTCCACGTTGTACGGCTTCTGTTCGGCAGCCGGCGACGCTACCGCCGCCCCCGCTGCTGCTGTTGCTGCTGCTGCTGCGGCGGCTGTTGCTGCCGCTGCTGCTGCTGCTGTCGCTGCTGCTGCTGTTGCTGCTGCTGCCGCTGCTGCTGCTGCTGCTTCGCCCCCGTCGGACTTTGTCCCCTCGGGTTTGGGGCTGTAGTCTTGTTCACTCGCGGCCGCCGCAGTCACCTCCTCTGTCCCACTCTTCTGCTCCTTTGGCTGTATTTCTACCGCCGGCACCTCCTTTGGCGCCTCTGTTGGTTGCTCTTGTACCTTCGGCTCCTCTTTTGGTTTCTCCTCTTCCTTTGGCTCCTCTTTTGGTTTGTCCTCTACCTTCAGCTCTTCCTTTGGTTTATCTTCTACCTTTGGCACCTCATTGGGCTCCTCCTTGGGCTGCTTTCCGACCTGTGGCTTAGGTTGCTCAACCTGCGGCGTCGGCTGCACTTCTGGCTTGGCCGCCGCCGCCGCAGCAGCAGCAGCAGTAGCGGAAGCCTCAGCAGCGGCCGCCCCAGCAGCAGAAGCTGCCGTAGCAGCCGCCGCAGTGGCAGCCGCCGCAGTTGCAGCCGCAGCCGCAGCGGCCGCGTCAGCAGCCTGCTCGCGATTCGCCATCGCCACGAGCTGCGCCTTTGCCACCGCGATCTTGATGGCATCGGACATCCCCGCTCCGCCCTCGCTGCTGCCCACTGCCTGCGTTTGTGCACGCCCGATGGCATTGCCCGCGCAGTCAGAGTATGTCGCAAGATGGCGCACCGCAAGCAGCTCGGGACGACGCTGCTCGTGGGGAATCTGATGCTGCTTGCATGCACACACACACACACACACACGCACACACACACACGCGCACACACGCACACACACGCAGCTGCAGAACTCTGTGCGTCAAGGACATGGCACGAGCAACCACCATGTGCAGAAGTACGCGCACGCGCAGCAGGCATGCGCGCCTCGTGCTGCAGCGTCTCCTCCACACTTCCAGAACAGCGGAGCTGCCGTGTGCACTGCGGCGGCAAAACAGACCACCGGCGCCTCCCTGATGATGATGATGGATTTCATAGTGTCTACGTGTATACATCATTACCCATCAGTATACCCACCAGCATCATTACTGGAGGACCAGTCATGATGTATGAGACCTGTGTCGGCGCTAGCGCCCGGCACCTTGACTGAAAGTATGAGCCCTGTGTTGGCACTAACGCCCGGCACCTTAACTGAAAGTGGCTGGCCACCTGTTAGGGGTGAGAGCTAACCCCCACGTGCGCGCACGCCCTGGACCTAGTCACAGGGCACAAGCTAGGCCCCCAGATCCACCCTATACCGCCCAGGTTGTGGCAGGAAAGCACTCCTCCGGGGAAGTAGGTCCCAGGCCCTAGAGTGTGCGTGATGGGCGTGGGTAACCGCGACGAGGTGTGGTGGCTGCGATGGTGCGTGCATTTCTCCTCGAGTAGACCACTCTCCCCTTGTGGGGGATCTCTGCCTTGGCGGTCGGCGATGCCTCACATCAGTGTTTCCGTTAGCCAACCCACAACCCGACAAAGTGCACTTTCGGGTTGAGATTGGCCGATTCCGGCGGGCGTGCCGGGTTGAGAATGCGCGAAGTCCGACCCGGAAAGTGTGAAAATTGACATGTTCACACTTGTTCCGCCAAAATTCGCCTCGGGTTGAGATTGGCGAAATGAGCGTGAGGCCTGGGTTGAGCCATCATTTTCCCCAGATCCGTAACGGAACCACTGCCTCACATACCTCTCACTTGCTCTTCACACGCACACAGCGTCCATACCTCGTGCCAGAACGGCCGCAGCACATCGGCATCCCCAAGCGTACATTTTGCCGCCTTTTTGACAGGCATAATTTCTGGTGACACAGTGTTGTCATGGTGTAAGAATAATTTCTGCTGAGGCGCAATGTTGATATGATCCCCACCTCATGCTGGAACGGCCGCAGCACATCGGCCGCAAAGCGGTAGTACAGCGGACGCCCCAACAGCACGACTGCGTAGCACGCGCCCAACGCAAAGATGAGCACCGCGGCGCGCGCCATGAGCCGATCCGTCTTGGTGCGGATCATTCGAGGCTCCGGCGCGCCTGGCGGCGCCATGGCTGGCGCGCGTGCTGCGTGTGTGTGTGTGCGTATAGGGGGGGGCGGCGTGCACACGCGTGTGTATGCGCATGTGAATGTGTGCATGTGCATGTCAGGTGAAAAGTGCTTACAGGCATTCACGACACGCTACCTAAACCAACTACTGCCAATGTCAAACCCCCATGCGCGCCCATGCAGCCAAGAACCAACATGCATGCATGATGGGCACAGTCCGATCTCGATCGCTCTCGATCAGGAACGCTGTGATGGTATGCGTGGTGGCATCACATCAGCACATCGATGTCGCTGCCTCGGCGTGCAACATGGCTCCCTCACCTCGGCTGCCGATGAAAGTCCGGTTCCGCTGCACGCAAGAGTTACAACTTAGTTTCTTTTCTTCTCTTAGTTACAAACTAGTATCTAGGGGCGGCGCGACTGCGGCGCGACGGCCGACAATGTCGATAGTGTGGAACGCCGATATTGCTCCTGGTGTGCGCCCCCTGGGCACACTGTGCTCAGTCATATTTATTCCACCCTTTCTTGCACGATGGCACCAATCACGGTGGGTCCGGAGGTGCCGCGACGATTCATCACTGCAATCTGGTACCCACAATCTGGCATCCCTGCCCACAATCGCACACAGCCTGCCAGCACCATGCCATGCACAAAGAAGACCAACCAGAGCCAGGGGCCCTTTCAGGCCTCCACAGCGCCTGCATGCAAGGCACAGCCGCATGGACCGCCCATGCACTCGGCGCGCATGCATGCCATCCCTCCCCCGCTCCCCCCTCTCCCCCTCTCCCTCGCTCCATTGTCCTCTACGACGACCGTCCTTGCCCCTGCGCGACCACAGCCCTCTCACTCCCCCCCCATTCACACACGCCCCCCAAGGGGGGGGGGGCTCGCTCCTCGCCCCTACGCGCCCGCAACCCTCCTTTCCCCCCCCCACCCCCCACCCCACCCCCTCTTTAGGTCGCGCTCGACTGGACGCCCAACACTAACCACACGGGGATGTACTTGGCCAAGGCCAAGGGCATGTACGATGCGGCGGGCCTGGAGGTGATAGGGGAGCCGCCGCCTGCTCGCGATGCTGGTGCTGGCGCTGGTGCTCGCTGCTATGCCCGCTCCTGTGCTACCCGCTAAGCTGCCTGCTGTGCTGCATGACCGCTGTGCAGCCTGCTGTGCCGCCTGTCCGCTCTGATGGGGGAGCCGCCGCCTGCCCGCGATGCCGTGCTTTGGGCTGGCACTCCCTGCTGTGCTCGCTGCTGTGCTGTCCGCTGTGCTGCCTGCTGTCCTGGCTGCCCGCTCTGATGGGGGAGCCGCCGCCCGCCCGCGATGCAGTGCTTTGGGTTGGCACTCCCTGCTGTGCTCGCTGCTGTGCTGTTTGCTGTGCAGCCTGCTGTGCTGCCTGCCCGCTCTGATGCGGGAGCCGCCGCCCGCCTGCCCG
Organism: Chlamydomonas sp. UWO 241; assembly: GCA_016618255.1. Lineage (NCBI taxonomy): Eukaryota > Viridiplantae > Chlorophyta > Chlorophyceae > Chlamydomonadales > Chlamydomonadaceae > Chlamydomonas > Chlamydomonas priscui. The sequence goes on along the minus strand of VFSX01000006.1, from coordinate 1,075,464 downwards.
CGATACTGGTGCTGGTGTTTGGTGCTATGCTGGCTCCTGTGCTGCCCGCTGTGCTGCATGCTGTGCTGCCTGCCCGCTCTGATGGGGAGCCGCCGCCTGCCCGCGATGCAGTGCGTTGGGCTGGCACTCCTTGCTGTGCTCGCTCCTGTGCTGCCCGCTGTGCTGCCTGCCCGCTCTGATGCGGGAGCCGCAGCCTGCTCACTCTGATGGTGCTGGTGGTTGGTGCTGTTGCCCGTGCTATGGGCTGGCACTCCCTGCTGTGCTCGCTGCTGTGCTGCCCGCTGTGCAGCCTGCTGTGCTGCCTCCCCGCTCTGATGCGGGAGCGGCCGCCTGTCCGCGATGCGAGTGCTCGCGCTGCTGCTCGCTGCTGCTCGCTGCTGTGCTCGCTGCTGTGCTCGCGCCTGTGCTGTGCTGTCCGCTGTGCTGCCTGCTGTGCTGCCTGCCCGCTCTGATGGGGGAGCCGCCGCCCGCCTGCCCGCGATGCGAGTGCTCGCGCTGGTGCTCGCTGCTGTGCTCGCTGCTACGCTCGCTCCTGTGCTGCCCGCTGTGCTGCCTGCTGTGCTGCCTGCCCTCTGTGCAGCCTGCTGTGCTGCCTGCCCGCTCTGATGAGAGAGCCGCCGCCTGCCCGCGATGCAGTGCTTTCGGCTGGCACTCCATGCTGTGCTCCCTGCCCTGGCCCTGGCCCTACAAGTAGTTAGCCCTGGCCCTACATGTTGTAGTATATCCCTGCTACATCACTGTAGTGCATCACTGCTACATCACTGCTATATCACTGCTAGGCTGCAACCCTGAACCCTAGAGTGTGATGGGCGTGTGTAACCGCGACGAGGTGTGGTGGATGGATGGTGCGTGCCTTTTTCCCCACTCAGAGCCACAATGGGCCATGGGGAGACCACTCTCCCCATGCGGGGGATCTCTGCCTTGGCGGTCGGCGATGCCTCACATACCTCTCACTTGCTTTTCACAAGCGCACACCTACCTGCGTAGGTGACCTTCCTGTCGCCCCATGTTGATGAGTACAAGACCACGCCTGCGCAGCGGGTGCAGGACAAGAGCGCTGCGTTTGCCATCACGCCAAGTGAGAGCGTGATCTCGTTCGCCACGTACCCTGATGGCAGCAAGCCAAAGGTTAGTAGGAGCGCACGCATGCATGCACCGCATGCGTGCGCGATCCCCATGCGTAGTGGTATCCTTGCACGCGGCACTGACTCAGCAGCATGATGGTGATGATGGATTTTACAGTCGTTTGTGACGCACCTACAGGCAGCGCTGACTCAGCAGCATGTGCCCCTGCTGCACAGATTCTCGCCCATGCCAGTGTCCCGAACAGCCATCAACTGTGCCTGTGGGTTTGACGTGCGTGCACCACTTGCACCTCGCATCGACCGCTCCCCTGTTGCACCTCTTCGGCTCACCCAGCCGGAGTGAGGGTAGAGGTCTGGGGCGCTGAGGATACATGCACGTCGTGTGCAGCGGCGGCACCGGCGTGTTTGGCGTGCCGGGCCCCAGCTCTTGCGGTTGCGTGCGTGCAGACAAACGCACTTATCTCAGCGACGCACACACACA
>VFSX01000006.1:1038898-1068898 GCA_016618255.1 Chlamydomonas sp. UWO 241 | reverse complement strand
CACAGCCGATTTTCCAAAACTCAGAGTCGCTCACGCCGCAGCAGCACCCTGTCAGCCCAATTGGTCCGCCATTGGCGGCGTCGGGGCGGGAGCCCCCGACGATTTTGACACCATTTGAAGTTTTGTTTTTGTGTGTGTGAGGAGAGTATCGATGGATGGCCAAGGCACCCGTGTGTGATGTTCTTGTGAGGGGGTAGGGGGCCGGTTGGGGGCAGTGGTGATGATGATGATGTTTGATGATGATGTTTGGTTACAATCCACTTCTGGCGGTCACACGTACGGTTCCAAAGCTCCAGTGGGACTTAGAGAAACAAGGCTCAAGGCCCACATAAGGTCAAGCTACAAGTAGCCCACGGTGGCACACTTGGTGGCGGGCGCCAAGCAAGCAGCACCACTGTGCAGGCTGCACACCCAGCCCCTCAAATGGCCAGAGGGCGGACCCAAGGTATAAAACCATGAAGGGACCAAAAAGCCCTCCCCCAGACCACCGGAAGCGGGGCTAGTAGCACACCCGCCGCAGCACTCTACTCAGCGACCACACCGCACCCGCCACCGCACGCGTGTGGCGCCACCTCCCCTTCAAAAACACCCCCAGAGGGAATGCCATCTAGCAAGCAGGTGCAGGCACCCGCTCGCCGTCAACGACGAGGCGCGCGCGGTGGAACTGCGCCCGCTTCCCCGCAACCTTGGCGGCGAGGAAAGCGGGCCACAGCGCCTGGTGCTGCGCCTCCTCGCGGTCACTGAGGACGTCGAAGACTGCAGTCGAGTCCACGCAGCGGCGCAGCTCGTGGCGCCAGCGCACGACAGTGTCGGCCACGGCGTCAGACGCCACGGTGAAGAGCACACGCAGCACACCGCCCCCGCGTGGCTCCACGCCGATGCCCCCGACGGCAGGCTTGGCGTTGAGGAGCGACGCGGACACGACGCCACCATCAGCCGGCTCCCGCCGGCCGGTGCCGCCGTAGAGGAAGCGCACGACATCCGTAGCCAGGCGGACGGGCAGGCTGGTGCCGTCCTCGGCAGCTGCAGCGATCCGCTCCGCAGCCGCCGCCGTCGCCTCCTCTTTATCCATCCGCCTGCCACCGCCCGCGAGGAACCAGTTGGCGCTGCGTGCCACCGGGATGGACAGCACGAAGCAGTGGGGGGTGGGGTATTCGTGGCCCCCAGGACTAAAGATTTGCTGCAGAGCACCCAGACTCTGAGAGGTTGAGGCGCGCGTGTTTGTTGAGGTGGGAGCACGATCGTGTTGTCATTTGTGTTTGTGTTTGTGTGAATAGAGCACCGACAGCCAAGGCACCCGTGTGGGATATTTGGGGGGGGTATTTCCGCCCACGTCCGAGGGCTGCACGTTTGCTGTGGCGCGCGTGTTCCTGGAGGTGTGTGTGTGTGTGTTTGCGCTTGTGTGTGTGGGGGGGATTGTTGAAGGCCCAAGGCAAGTCCAAGGCACCCTGAGGCTGCGCCGGCCGTGCGGCTCGAGTTGGGCCGGGGGTGGTTTAAGGAGGGTGGGTGCGTGGCTGGGTGTTTGTGTGTGGGGGGGGGGGCGGGGGCTCGTCCAGCCCCCTGGGACCTGTTCTTCTATTGTCCTCCTACGTGTTAAAACACACACACACACTCTACACACACACTCACGCACGCACACACACACACACACACACACACGCACACACGCACACACACACACGCACACACACACACACACACACACACACTCCTGGCAGGCTGTGGCCACCAGGCTGCATGCTGCCCACCCGCTGCTGACCCCCCTCAACCTCCACCCACACACACATACACACACACACACATGAACACACACACACACACACTCACGCACACACACACACTCCCTTGCCAGGCTGTCGCTGCCGAGCATGCTGCCCACCTCCTTCGACCTTCACACACACACACACACACACACACACACACCTGCCAGGCTGTCGCTGCCGAGCACGCTGCCCACCCCCTTCGACCTCCACACATACACGCACACACACACACACACGCACACCCTCTCCTGCCAGGCTGTCGCTGCCGAGCACGCTGCCCACCCGCTGCCGACCCCCTTTGACGAGACGATGGTGGTCGAGTCCCACAAGTACACGGCGCCACACTTCCTTGACAAGAGCGGGCGGTGGGGCGTGATGGACAAGGGCGTGTGGGACGCGTACCTGGACTGGCTCTCCGACAAGGGGCTGCTGACTACAAAGGTAGGAGTGTGTGTTCAAGCGATCTCTCTCTATATATTTATATATATATATATGTACATTTCTCGGGGCGTGAATAGCAAGCACGCGTGGCCATCGATACTGCGTACCTGGACTGGCTCTCCGACAAGGGGCTGCCACAAAGGTACAAGCAATATCTCTCGTTTCTCTCTCTCGTTCTCTTTTGCCATGAATAGCAAGCACGCGTGGCCACGGAATGGTCTCGACATGAATAGCAAGCACGCGTGACCATAACTCATGCATACCTGGACTGGCTCTCTGACAAGGGGCTGCTGACCACAAAGGTAGGAGTGTGTGTACGAGCGATCTCTCTCTCTCCCTCTCCCTCTCTCTCTCTATATATATATTTCTATATTTCTATCTATACATTCCTCGGGGCATGAATTGCAAGCACGCGTGGCCGTCGTTAATGCGTATCTGGACTGGCTGTCCGACAAGGGGCTGCAGACCACGAAGGTAGGAGTACCGGTACGTGGTGAAGAATTCTGCCATGAGTCCGGTCCCCCGACGACCACGAGCATCTTCCAACCATCTGCCAACAACGACACTTGCCCCCCCCCCTCACATACACACACGCACACGCATGCACGCAAACGCTCACACTGCCCCACACTCAGGATCAGTCCTGCAGCGATCCAAGCACCACGACCACGAGCCTCCGAAACTATCTGTCAAAACACGACGTATCCCCCCTTCCTGTGACGGGAGTGGCGCCACGCCCTCACTACCTGCCCGGGTGCTCCGTTACACCTCTCCCCACCACACACACACACGCACACACGCAGGTCCAGTCCCGCAGCGCTCCGAGCACCACCACCACCAGCCTCGATGGGCTGCGCGCGGGGGACGTCGGCGAATGCATCCCGCGCGGCGACGTCGACTCGGCCAAGCTCTTCACGAACGAGTTCCTGGCGTGAGAAGGGTGCCTGGATTGACGGCGTGCCTGCTCAGGCGCGGCCCATCACATGTCTGCAGGCGGGGGTGGGGCGCCTTCCGTTGGCGGGTGTTTCAGCGCTGAGAGGCCTAGTTTTTTTGCTGGGCGAGCTGTTGCGGACTGGACAGTTGGGGCAGCGGCGGGGGCAAAGAGGTGGAGGCGAGAGGCACAGGGGGTGAGCCGCACAACTTGTTGGGCGAGCCATTTGGGGCAGATCTAGAGGCGGGGGCAGAGGTGGATGGCGCGCCTGCATCCACGCTGTGCCTCAATGTGGGCGAGGAGAGTGAGAAGCAAATAGGAGCAAGTGGAGGAGGGTTGTGGAGCAAGCACAGTTGTGGAATCAGGAGCTGAAGGGCACGGATGAAGGGTCGGCGGGGAATTTGAAGCGAGGTGTGTTCGGATACCACTTCAAACGCGCCTTGAGCGGCCTACCTTGAGCTGGCTAGGTGTTTCGTTACACAGTTGGTCGCAAATTTGTTGTTATCAGTGACCGCCCACTGTACCTCTTTTACGCCACCACCCGTCCGAACATCCACCAGAGCAAGAGCCCAGCCTGCCGCTTTCAACAGCTACCCCCTCCTCCCGCTCTGCCACAGCAGCAGACAGCAGCAGACCTAAAGCAGCAGGCACATACGGGAGCTACTCCTCCCCTCCCAGCAGCAGCCCAGCTTGCCGCGACGCACCCACCAGGTCAGCCAGCGCAGCGGCCTGGGTGTCGAAGTAGCGCGCCACCGTAGCCAGCACGTAACAGCCAGCGCACTCACCGACGGCGGAAGAAACAGTTGCCGGCGCACTCGCCGCTGCTGCCGATGCGCACGCGTCGCCCGCCGCTGCCGACGCATCGCCGAGGCCAGGGCGCACACACTCTGATGGCAGCGGGTCGGTGCCCTCACCGGTGGTCGCACTGAGCAGCAGGTGGCGTGCGAGGTGCATGGAGAGACATGCGGTCGCAAGGTTGGGGAAGCGCAGCTGCGCGCGCTCACCCCATGGGTCGCCAGCTGCCACGGCGTTCGCGTGCATGCCCAGACCCGATGCCATCCACGAGACAATCACCGGGCGGTCGGGATCGAGCTGGTCGGGGCAGGGGGCAACGTCCGAGGGCCCGGGGTCCTCGTGGCCCGAACCTGGATCTGAGCCGGTCCTCTGTCGCTTTGGTTGTTGCTCAGTTGTGCTCAGCGGTCCTCCGCCGCCGCCGCCGCCTCTGCGCCCCACGCTGCTGCAGCCATCTTTGCGAGCGGCAGCACAGCAGCACGCGGCTGCTGCGATGTCGACGCCAGAGGTGGTGCATGATGGCCCCGGGTCCGCCACGTCGCCGCTCCTAGCCTCGCCCGGCGACACACCCTGCTGCGTCCCCATTGCATCCGCAGCTTGCATGCCACTGGTGCCGCTGCCGCTGCCACCGAGCGCGCTTGAAAGGGAGGGGCCTGCTGCCGTGGCCACGTCAACTGTCGCTGCCGCTGCCACTGCCGCTGCCACTGCCGCTGCCACTGCCGCTGCTGATTCTGCCGCCACCACGGTGCACCCGAGGCTCTCCAGCCGTGCCATGCGCAGGTCACCTGCCGCATCAGACGCACGCACATGTAGCTCACCAGTGCTGGCCCCTTCTGGCCGGCCGGTACTGCGAGTAGGAGCCGCACCCGCACTCCCCTCACCAACACCGCCCCCCTCCTGCGCTGCGGTAGTAGGTGCTCCTCCCATGCCGTCACCTGCCTCTTGCGCTGTAACAGAGGCGCTCTCTCCCATGCCGCCGCCACACGAAGGCTCTCCGCCACCCGCGCCCCCATCCTGTGCGGGAGTAGTGGTCTCTACTCCCATGCCGTTGCCACCCGATGAAGGCTCGCGGTACATCTCTGCCGGGATGCCTGGCGGGCAAAGGGACGTGGAATGTAGGGTGCATGTGTGTGGGTGGGTGTGAGCACGTAGAGGCATGTGCGTGTGTGCAATGTGTGTGTGTGTGTACGTACACGTGTACGTTTGTGCGTGACCATGTGTGTGTATGTGCGTGCGCGTGCAACTAATATGCGCGCCGGCTGCTCACCTGGCGGGCGCCCCGCAGTGCCACCATTCATCCGATGGAGCAGATCCAGCAGCGCCCCGTCCTCCCTGTGCTCCCCACTCCGAGTGAACCACATCGTGAGGGTGAAGCGCTCGCCGGCCGTCACCTGAAGTGTGTGTGTGTGCATACGTGTGTGTGTGTGTGTGTGTGTATGTGCATGCACTCTGTGGGCCGGGCCCGCGCAGTCATCGCCGCCGCGTACGTCGACCCCCCTTCACCCATGCCGCCGCCGATTCTCGCCGCCTCTCCTCCTCCGTACGCCCCCTGTCATCGGGACGCCAATTCAGCAGCCAGTCGACGCATGCATCTAGGAACTCAGTCCATCCGCACTCTCTCGCACGCCCTCCACATGGCAAAAAACACGTGACGCCCTACCGCACAGATTTCCCTCCCCCCGCAGCTCTGCAGCTTCAGACAACGGAGCCCAGGTATCTCAGTCCCATCACGTCGACCGCCATGCGGCCCGAGCCAGCGCTCAACTTGAGCTACCGAGTTCCTCCAGCCGCCACCGTCCCGCCCACCGCCCACTGCCCAGTCGTTCATTCGACCCCACGCCCCACCTCAAGAGACCCACCGCTTATCCCACTGCCGCCCCGTCGACCTCCATACACCCACATGCTCGTCACATGGAGTTGCCCCTCCCCATGCGCCCCATGCGCGCACATGCACCCCATGCACCACCCCCCCATGCTACCAGCGCCTATGTATGCGCCATGTGGCCGGGCCACAGTGTGGCTCCCTCCTCTCTCCCCTCTCCTCCCTCCCTTCTCCTGTCTTCCACCCCTCCATCCCCGCTGCACCCCACCCCATCTTGTGCCCCCCGCCCCTCCCTAACCCTCCCCGCCCCTCCCCCTCTCCCTCCGATTACCCTCCCGCTGCCTCCCTCCCACTGCCTCCCACTTGCACGACTACCGCTGTTCGGACACGACTTCGCTCTGTGCCGGCGGCGCCATCACCTTCTTCTGGCTCACGCCGGTGACTTTTGCGCCCACTCCGTCACGTTCTACGCCCTCCGCAAACATCCATCTCTTCAACTTCACACGCGACATCCCCGAGCGCCCCGAGTTCGCCGAGCGAGTCACCACCGAGTGGATCATCTTAGCATGATTTCCACAACTGTGGAAGTCCTTCTGCCGACACCTAGTTTAAACTCAGTCGAGGCGGATTGACGAACACAGCCGTCAATGACCCGCCACTGCCCCTTTCCCCCACTGCTTTACGAATGAGGTTGTTCACCCTCTTGCTGGCGCACGGTTGGTCTCCCGCCTTCAAACGGAATCTCCTCGATTGATGACTAGAAACAGCCTATCTAGGTCTGCCGTGCAGAGTTCTCTGTAACGATCTCTCTCTCTCTCTCTGTGTGTGCATGCGGGCGTGCATGTGGGCGTGTGTGCTGGCGGGCGTGCGGGTGTACGTGCATGTATAGCATGCGTGTGTGCGTGTGTGTCTGCGTGTGTGCATGCGTGTGTGCGTGCATGCTTGCGTGCATGCATGCGTGCGTGCGCTCTCGGCCGACATTTGCACGTGTCACCGACTTGTGCAGCATGCAGCCGCTGGTCCCGCACACAACGCACCTCATCCACTCATCTCGCACCCACGGCTGCCCCCACACCGACACTCCGACACACACACACACACACACACATACCTCCTCCACTCTGTGCTCCACGCTCGATGAGTACGCGACGAGGCGGCCCGGCGCCGGGGTCACGTGGTGTGATGTGAATGCATCGGCAGCATCGGCATCGGCAGCAGCACCACCAGCAGCAGCAGGACCAGCAGCAGCAGGAGCAGCAGCGCCACTACCGGCAGTACCAGCAGCACCAGCACTACCAGCAGCAGAACCGGCAGCAGCAGCAGGAGCAGCACCAGCACCACCGCCACCAGTGTGTCCGTTGCCATCGCCGCTGGGCGGGCGGAACACGAGGTCACCGCCGCGGAAGCGAGGAGGCCAGTCGGCGGCGGCGTCTGTGCCCGTGCTTGCGTTGGTGCCGGCATTAGCACCGTTGCTTGCCCCTGCGCCTCCTCCCGCGCCTCCTTGCCCTACCCCCACCCAGCGCCCACCCGCCTCGGAAGGTGGTGGGAGGGCGGTGGGAAGGTGGCGGGAAGGTGGCGCGAAGATGCTCGGAAGGTGGCCGATGCCGATCGCGCTGCCTCCAGGCGCGTTGAGGTAGAGCACTGCGGACACGTGGCGCTGAGACAGGTAGTCGCGGTTGTCGTCCGAGTGCCAGCCTAGAAAAGCGCCCGCGCGCCTACGGTGGTGGTGCACCAGTGGCTTCTCAGCTTGGGGCGCGGCCAGGGGGGAAGGATAACTATTGACACGCGCGCACACACACACACACACACACACACACACACAAACACAAGTAACAACAAGTAACAAGTAACACGGGGTTTCCAGCTAAGCAGGCTACTCTTCTACTAGAGACACCCGCCGATACTCCAGCACACTTAAGTACTAGAGTACCGCCGGCTCCCGGCTGATAGACTACCGCTCCCGCCGGCTAGACTACCCCAAACAGCGGTCTCTGAGAGACATGTCTGGCAAGGAGCATATAGGAGAGGACCTTCCTCAGGGTCACAGTAGTGGCCTTGTGGCCAGTCAAGCCGGCAGAGCCGACTGGCGCTGACTGGAACGGTCCCCGCCTGGCAGTGCATGGCTGTCCAGCTCTCGTTTGCATGGGGCTCAGCCGGCGCCCCATGCCTCATGCATGGCCAGGTCCCACCCTCCAGGGGTGCATGGACGACAGAGTTGTCATGGAGGCTGCCTGAAGACCTTCCAACGCCAGTCACCGGCAGACGAGCGACCCCGAGGATGAGCGCGGTGACGAACGCTGCGATTGGTGAAGCGGATTTACTCTGTGTTGCCTCGGCGGTCGCCACCGCTGAAGCCGTGATGGTAGCCCGCCTCCACGGGCAGCCATCTTGACCAATGTCCAGCATGCATTGACGGGCGCCAGCTCCTCCGCTCGTCGATCAACTCGTCGAGATCGGTGCCGCATGGCGTCCTGCATGGGGGGAGGATAAGGGCCGTCTCCCAGCACGGGCCGCGGCAGCGCCGCGGCTACTCGCCAAGCCATGGCAGCGCCGGGCAAGCCGCTCCTGAAGTGTTCCACCGAGGGGCAGTCTAGCAGGAGCCAGGCCAGTCGTATTTTACCCCGCTCGTCAGCGGCACGGAGATCCTCGTCACCAGCAGCGCCGCATGCTGGGTCCAGGGCTCGGCGACGAGAACGCGCCTCCGTTAATCGAGCCCCCCCCCCACACACACACATACATACATACATACATACATACATACATACATACATACATACATACATACATACATACATACCGGCTGGGCATCTTAACGGAGCTTGCGGTGCTACTTCCCAGAAATCGTGTACTTCCCACCGAATGACCCATGCCCAGCCACGCCACCGCTGCGGAGAGCCTCGATGCACAAATCTTGGTACACGTCACCGTGTTTGTGTCTGACGAGCCGCACGAGCTTGCGAGTGATAACTAGGTTCAGAGGGGAAAGAACCCCCCTTCGTCCCAACCTCATCGTTGGCGTTGTGTTTTACTCGGGGTATAGACGCTCCCATTGTGTTAATCGGCTCACAGCCACCGTCCTTGGTGTCGTGATGGACACAGCCCTAGGGGACTGCTATAAACAATCTCTGCTCGCCTCACCACGAGATTAGTGCGGTGAACTCCACGTGGAGTTCACACGTTGCGCCCATAGCCTCCTCCGCCGCGGCCCACACCCGCGCGCGTGCCCGCGCGAGCGGCGGCAGCAGCTGGGGCGCTGACAGGGCAACATCGTGCACGCGCTGCGTGTGTGTGTGCGTGCAGGGTTTGCGGGGATGCAGGGTTGGGTTAGGGGCACGCAGCAGCAGCAGCAGCAGCAGCAGCAGCATGGGCGGCGCGACAGGCAGAGACACGCAGGCGACACACGCACAGTCGCTCGGACATGAGGGCGGTACCCCACGTAGCCCAGGCCTTGGTGGAGCGCGATGAGCTCGGCGCACTCAGCGGGGGACAGCACTCCATCAGCCACGTGCACGCCGCACGGCGTCGGTGGGCCGGGCGCGCTGCTGCATGGCGGTGCATGGGCTGCATGCGCTCGCCCGCCCGCCGCCAGTCTGCGCTCTTCTGCCATTACTGCTGCTGTCGCTACCACTGATGATGCTCACATGTCCTGCTGTTCAAATTAGCTGGTGCAGTTCCTATACTGCTACTGCTCCCGACTGCGCACTCAACCGCAGCCTGCGCTGGCTGTGCTGCTGTTGTGGGGGTGGCTGTACCCTGACCTGGGCTCCCCTATTTGCAGCTTGTATTAGTACATGTCCCAGTGCTGCTGAACGACACATTTGACATATTTTGAGTGAATTCCACACTTGCTCGGTTTCGTACTCCTTTTTGTATCTCCTCTGCTTGGAATGGAGTCCGGTCCATGGTTGCATTGTGTCTTCTACTGATTTACCACTAGACAGAGGCCCTGGGGGAGTGCCCCGTCACAGCGCATCGTTCTCAGCTATGGTGCTGGAGGGTCGTCCCCATGACGCTCTCTACGGTGCGTGACGGCACCTGGTTGAAGTGCACATGCCATGTGCCACAAGTGGTGTCTACGTATTGGCCGCCGCGTGCCCTGTCGCTCGAAGCAAAAGTGCAGGCAACCCAACACCGCTTGATGCGTTCGCCACCCCCCACCCCGCTTGCGTTGCAGATGGTACATACACTGTGTCAGGTGCCAGGGACCATTACCGGGCTCAGGCCGCTGCGGGAGGGTTCATGGTGGAGCGTGCGCCGGTCTTTCCTGCAATGTTTTCTGAATTGCCGCACCACGCGGCGACGTCCTACAGGTACGCACGCAGGCCACTAACAAAGCTTCAGCCCGGCACTAGTGATGCGGTGGCAGCACTTGTGGTGCTCATGCAAATCCTGTTGCATGCAACAAACACTCTCTACCAGCAACCCCGGCGTGACACCACCTGTGCGTACACAGATTCAAGAATGCGGACAAGGTGCCTGGGTTCGTGGACCGCACGTTCCAGCCCAGCCATGCAGGGCCTGGCGAGCTGGCGTCGCGAAGCAGTGCAGCGGCAGTGAGCGGCGCGCACCGCGCCAAGTACGCGCGCCGCCCGCAGCTCGCCTACCCCAACAGCATCATCATCAAGGCGGCGCCGGCGGTGCACCAGGCACTGCTAGCTCCGGCACAGCCGGAGCCCAAGTCTAAGACATGTGGCACTCAGTCCGACTACCGAGAGAACGAGGCGCAGACGACGCCGTGGGAGCCGCCAGCGACCGTGCCCGAGGGCGTGACGTCTGCCAAGCAGGCCAGCCTGTCCTCCAAGCACCACCTGGAGGGCCCCGAGATCGCGACGCTGCGCGAGATGCGCTTTGGCGACGGCCTGCCCCCTGGGCTTCAGGAGGTGCAGCGCATCGAGCGGGCACGCGAAAAGCGCGCGTTTGAGGCGAGCCTGCCATCCATGGATGACCTGGCAGCGCTGCCGCTGCGGCAGAAGATGATCGAGCAGTGGGAGAACGGAGAGTGGGCGGCGCGCGAGGACGAGATCCGCTCGGTGCAGGTGCGAGCGAGCACCGTCGTGTTTGTGCGCGTGTGCGTGCAATGGCCGGCCCGCAAGGGGCACAACAGACGGTTCCTTGTGTGCAGCAAACACGTGCACATGTACATCTTCGTTTGCATCCATGAACCCCCATGCATCTGGGGAAGCACATTCCGACCCTCCGTCTCCCCCCTCCACAGGACGAGCGCCTGGAGCTTCTCCACCAGGCGCTGACCGCGCGCGAGGAGGAGTTTGACCAGACACTGTTGGCGCGCGTGGACCTCCGCAAGACCGGGCTGCTGCTCGACGCGACGTCCACGTTTGCGGGGCTGTCGGCGATGCGCGTGAAGAAGATGCGGCAGCTCGTGGAGGGGCGCAAATACGTGGAGAAGCCGCGCAAGCTGCACAAGCCGAGCGTCGTGGACAAGTGAGCGGCAGCTGCTGTTTCGGGGGCAGTGACCGTTGGGGTGTGGGATCGAGGGGTGTGAGAACATCGAGAAGCCGCGCAAGCTGCACATGAGTGGGTAGAGAGGCAACGGAAGGCACGATGTGGGGCAGGCCAGCGAGCGGGCGGGCGGGCGCATGCAAGCAGTCGGGGGGGGGGGGGGGGGGGGGACCCTGCACACACTCTGCACACACAGCCCGACCCCCTACCCCTTACCCCTACTACCCCATCCCGCCGCCTGCAACCACCAGGTATGCATCGTACGCGTCATCGATGTACGCGCCCCTGCAGCGCGAGGGCCGCTTCCCCGACATGGGCACAAGTGGGCGCGTGATTGAGACCGAGGGCTTTACGCCTGCGACGCTAAAGGTGCGTCAAGCAGGGTCATGCTACCAGTAGCCAGCCATCCCAGTTAGGTGCTCGGGCACTTTGCGCCGAGCACGGTCATATACGCTGTTAGTTGTCAGGTCAGGTCAGGTCAACTGTCCCTGACTGGAACATGTTATCATCATCCTCTTGGGAGTTCTTAGGAGTTGGTTGCATGTCTTGGGGCGCGTGTGCTCGAGGGAGAGATGGCTTCGCAACAGCGATGGTGTGACGGGGGTGGTGACTCGGGCGGCATCTCTCCCCACCCACCACTCACACTCTCTCACCACGCTCGCCTTGAAGCTGCTCGTGACCACTCCGGCTCAAGGACCGACTGACCATCACACCTGCCCCCCCCCCTTCCTTCCCTCCCTCCCCCTGCACCTCCACCTGCACCCCCCTTACAGCTGCTCGTGACTACCGGCTCAAGGACTGACTGACCATCGCATGCCCCCCAACCCCCCCTTTCCCTCCCTCCCCCTGCACCTGCAGGGCCTCGACTATCTGGCCAGCACCCTCCCAGCTCACCTCACGACCGCTCGCATTCAGAAGCCGCAGAAGCCGGAGCGACTGGACTACCAGCAGCGCAATGATGCTGCAGTGCAGAAGGATCTCAAGGTGTGGGGTGGTGCCAGATTTGTGGGGCAGTGTCAGGGGTGTGGGTGGTGTAAGGGGTGTGGGTGTGCAGCTTATTCAAAAAATAAGGTGTTGCCAGGGGTGTGGATGTTGGGCGTGTGCAGCAGTATTGTTATGTGCATGCAGCTGTATTGCTGACATGTGTGCGACATGTGTGCAGCTGTTGCCAGGCACGCAGGGATGTTGGGTGTTTGCAGCAGTCCGTGGGGTGGCGGGGGAGCCTTAAATCATGGCCCGGGGTCCTTCGGGCACGTTCATGTACAACCTGTAGAACCTGACGCAGTCTGCACATGCACAACAGGGTGGGGAGGCATAGTAGGGCCTATGCCGCGCAGGGCCTATGGGCACACAGCACTGCTCTGCACATGCTAAACTTGCCTGCTCTGACGGTGCGCTGAAGCAGGTGCACACACACACACATACACACACACACACACACACACACACACTGCACACACACACACACACACACACACCAAACACACACACATATGTGACCCCCCCATATTTCTCCCCACCCACAGGCCATCAACGATCTGCTTGACACGTCCAAGGCTTCGTCCGGCCGCGGCCTCGGAGAGTGCTGGCCCGCGCCCCTCGACGACCTCGGCTCGCACACCAGCGGCCACGCTGGCATGCGGTCACTGGCATCACCGAAGAGCAGCCGTGGTGGCGCCGTGGCCACGGGAGGGTCGGGCGGGGGCGCTGCCTCGCCGCTCAGGTCTGGTTTGCCCGGCCGCAAGAACCTGCGCGCGCTCGAGCGCCCGGCCACCCCGAGGCTCGAGGCCGCAGACAGCGCAAAGGAGGCGGCGGCGGTGCTGCTGCAGAAGCTGGTTCGGGGGCGCGCGGCGCAGAACGCGATGTTCGACGGAAAGACGCGCAGGTGCGGACGGGCATGCGTGTGTGTGTGCGTGCGCGCGCAGGTGCGTGCATGCGTGCGTGGGTGCGTGCGCGCGTGTATGCGTGGACCCTGCTAGAACAATTGGGCTCGGGACCTGTCCTCCTGCCGCACACTGTTTTCGCTCCTTGACAGTACCAGTACACAGGGTAACAGCCGGAGGGTGCATGCGTGCGTGGACCCTTCTTGAACTGGAAAGGGCTCCCTCCATGTATCATCACATACTTCCACTCGTTGACAGTACAAGTAAACACGGTCGCAGCAGGAGGGAACATGCATCGTCCTGGGTGCCGGTGGTCACCCCAACCACCAAAAACGAACACAACCAACTGTTCACTGGTCGCTTCCGACACCAGCACCAGAAACCAACGCAAGCACCCCCCGCTTTAACAAAAACGCAGGGCCGCGCTCATCGCCGAGCTCTGCATGGAGCCCGGATGCCTCGGCAGCACGTCCGCGCAGCGCACAGTGACCAACACAGCCACCCCCCGCTTTAACAACAACGCAGGGCCGCACTCATCGCCGAGCTCTGCATGGAGCCCGGATGCCTCGGCAGCACGTCCGCGCAGCGCGCGTTGACGGCAACACGCCGGCCCGAGGAGCTGCCTGCGAGCGCCGCCCCGCTCGACGAGCTCGTTGGCCGCGTCATGTCGCTCGTCGCTGCCGCGCTCTCAGAGTCGGACCCCCAGAAGCACGCGCAGCTGCTGGGCATGCTGATGGCAACGCCGACGATGGATCGGCCGCTGACGGCGCCGACCGTGGTGCGGCCGTCGACGATGGAGACTCGCGTGGACCAGCAGGTGTGTCTGTGTGTGTGTGGGGGGGGGGGGGGGGGGGAGGCTGCGAGGGTGGGAGTGGGGGTGGATGCGCTGGCACGGGTAGGCGTGTACATGGGCGGTGCACACACACGCGCGCTCGCACACGTACATGTACACGTTCACACACGCTCACACGCACACACACACCCCACACGTGTCGCGCAGGCAAAGTGCGCGTCTGCGGCGCTCGCACGCGCGGAGGCCGCCGTCGCTGCTCGCCTGGCCGAGGAGGAGGCAGCGGTAGCTATGGCAGCTGCGGCAGCCACGTCACAAGGAGGTGGCACGGAGGAGGAGGAGGTGGTTGTTGCGACAGCCGACGCGGCAGTGGGCGATGAGGAGGCGGTGCCTGCCGCTGGTGCGTGTGCGTCTGTCGACGGTGCTGCTGCGCCAGAGGCAGCTCGTGTGGAGACCGAGGCGCAAACGGAGGTGGCAGCGGCGGTGGTGGTGCCCGGCAGCCGGCCGGAGACCAGCCGCACCGCCGCTGTCAACAGCCTGCTGGAGGACGTCATCGGGGAGCTGGAGGCAGGGGTCGCGGCGGCAGCGGGCGGCAGTGTCGCCCCTGCTTCTGCTGCTGTGGCTGCGCCCATGCAGCCCGCTGCTCCCATGCAGCCCGCTGCGCCCCTGCAGTCCGCTGCTGCTGTCGACCGCCCCGCGACTGCACGCACCGCCGTTGTGGCCGCCGTGCTGGAGGAGTGCATCGGGGGCCTGGAGGCAGAGGTGCTGGGCGGCGACTGGGAGGCAGGGCTGGTGGGCGGCGAAGCTGCCGCTGCTGGCGATGGTGCTGTGGAGGCCATGCCCATGCACGAGCCCGCGCCGCCGGCTGCTGCTGCTCGCGAGGGAGGTGTCTCTTTGCCACGCGTGCGCAGCCGTGCGGGCAGCCGGCCAGGTAGCTCTGTGATGCGGCCAGCCTCTGCAGTGGCAGCTGAGCAGCCGGCCACTGGTCCTGCCGATGGGGAGGAGCCTGCTGCAGCTGCAGCTGCAGCTTCCGAGGAGCCTGGTGCTCCGGACGTGGAGACGCCTGAGGCTGCAGAGGCGCAGCCGGAAGATGAGGCGCCTGCTGCTGTGGCGGCTGAAGCAGAAGACTCCTCCACTGCTGCTGCCGAGGAGTCTGCCGAGCCTGACGACCCAGCAGCTGCGAAGTCGGGTGCTGATGACGAGCTTGCAGAGGAGCCTGCGGACGAGCCTTCTCCCGCGGCAGATGAGCAAGCTGCAGAAGAGGCTGCAGATGAGGAGGCTGCGGACGAGCTCTCCGCAGCGGAAGAGCCTTCTCTCGCGGCAGATGAGCAAGCTGCAGAGGAGGCTGCAGATGAGGAGGCTGCGGACGAGCCCTCCGCTGCTGACGAGCCTTCTCCCGCGGCGGAGGAGCAACCTACAGACCAGGCTGCGGACGAGGAGCCTGCTGGCGAGCCCTCCGCTGCTGACGAGCCTTCTTCCGTGGCGGAGGACCCCGCCACAGGGGAGCCTGCTGCGCCTGGGGGCGCCACCACCTCTGAGCAGCCCGAGGCTGCGTCCGAGGCTGAGGTCGCAGAGGCCAAAGCAGAGGACGAGGCACAGGACGAGTCCACCCCCATGCAAGAGCCCACGCCCAATGAGAGGCCCGCGTCTGCCATCGCCCCTGCCGTCACCGTGGCGTAGACGGGACACGTAGTTAGCATGCGATTCGAATTGCGAATCTTGCACCAAATGCCACGTTGTACACTCCCGAGGGTGTAATACTGCATTTTTGTTGCTGTGGCTCTGCGAGTGCGGTAGTCAGCTAGGGTGTGTGTCAGGGGGGCGGGTGTGGAGGGGTGAGGGGAAGCAGCGCTGCGTCACCAGATGCGGCTCTGCAAGACGGCGGGCGAGCGATGAAATGAGAACCGGAGCTAGAGTTTATAGTCAGGCGAGGCGAGGTAATCCTCCGTGCAAGCAATCAAGTCGCGCGTTCACACACGCACGCACGCGCACACACACACATACAGTTACAGTTACATCGGCTTTCCAGCAAAGACTACCTCTAGTCACACATACACAAACATAAACACACACGCACGCTTCTAACCAACCACCAACTGAAGCAGCACCTGGCGTTGACGCCTGGTCATCCAAGCAGAAAATTGGCCCCTCGTGTGGAAGTCGCTGTCAGATCTCACTGCCGGCGGCACCGCCTCGTGGGCTGGCGGGGTCAGAGGCAGCTGCTGCTGCGCCTGATGCGCCTGCTGTGGCCGCTGAACAAGTGGCTGGTGCAGCGGCGGCGGCGGTGGTGACACCCGAGAGTGGCTGGTGCGGCACCGGAGGCGCTGGTTGCGATGCCGGGTGCGACTTTGCCTGCTGCGACTGCTGCGGCTGCGGTGCCTGAATCGGCTGCTGGTGCGGCGACGGCGGCGGTGGCTGCTGCTGCTGCTGCACCAGAGGCAGTGGCGCCTGCGGCTTGCACGGCCTGGGCACGTGCAGCCGCTGGCCGTCAGGGCCCAGCTTGGGCGGACGGCCGCGCGGCTTAGGCCCCTAAAGGCTTACATGAGCATCACCCCATGTCTTACAACCACGACACTACTCAACCGCCGCGTGTAACCTCGTGCAACGCCTGCCAGATCAACTCGGCGGATTGGGGGAAGGGAAGGGGCCGCATGGCCCAGCTCAGCTCTTGCGTGTTGTATTGCACACAGACTCACAAAACATTCAGCAGGATCGAGCAAGCAGTCGAGAGAGCAACATTTGGGAAGCTGGTATGCTTTGGACGCTCTGGTGAGAATCGACCGCCACTGAGGGCAACGCCCGGTGTCGAGCGACTCTGTGTAAGGAAGGCGAGGCTGCACGCAGGGCCGCCATTGTGCCTACTTCATGTGGAGGGCCGCCATCGCCTGGGCGTATTGCACCTGGTACACGCCCAGTGGAATTCCACCCTTGTCAAACGTGGCTTTCAGCTCGCTCAGGAATGCAACCGCCGCGGTCCTCGTGACGAAGTCCTGTGCAGATCCCACTGCTGTCGAAGCCTCCTGGGCCTGCGCTGCTGGAGGCGGCTGCTGCTGCGCCTGCTGCGGGGGCGCCTGCTGCGGTGGCGGCGCCTGAGGCTGGTGCGGCGGCGGTGGCAACGGTGCCGGAGGCAGCTGCTGCGTCTGCACCTGGAGCACTGGCTGCTGCGGTGGCAGTGGCGGTGGTGGTGCCGCAAACAGCACTTGCTGCTGCATCTGCTGCTGCTGCTGCGGCAGTGGCGGTAGTGCCGCAAACGGCTGCTGCGGCGCGTGCTGCAGAGGCGGCGCCTGAGGCAGTGGCTGGTGCGGCTGTGGTGGCGGTGGTGCCGGAGGCATCTGCTGCTGCTGCTGCTGCTGCTGCTGTGGTGGCAGTGGTCCCGGAGGCAGCTGCTGCTGTGCCTGAAGCACTGGCTGGTGCGGTGGTGTTGGTGCCGCAAGCGCCTGCTGCAGAGGCAGTGCCTGAAGCACTGGCTGGTGCGGCAGAAGTGGAGGTGGAACCGGAGGCAGCTGCTGCTGCGCCTTCTGTGGCAGCGGCAACACAGGCAGTGGCTGCTGCGGCGGCAATGGAGGCGGTGCGGGAGTCAGTTTTTGCGCCAGCTGCTGCTGCTCCTGCTCCTGCTGCTGCTGCGGCTGCTGCTGCTGCGGCGGCTGCCGGGGCGCAGCCGTGCCCTGTTGAACGCCCGGCGACTGGTCGTGCCCGCCAGGCTTGCCACCACCAGATGCCGGACCGCGCCTGCGTGCGGGCGGCCTCGTCGCCAGGGCAGCGGCGCCAGCCCGCGTGCGCACGCATGTGGGGCTACCTGGGCCTGCGCTGCCACTGTCACTCTCGCTGTCGTTGCCACTGCCGCTCCCGCTGTCGCTGTCACTACCGCTGTCAGCTGCGCCCTCTGCCGCGCCCCCTGCACCCGCCACCGCAGCTGCGAGCTTGTTGCGCACGAGCCTGTGCTGGTCGCGGCCCAGCCCCGACAGAGCAGCCTCCACCGGCAGCAGCGCACCGTCCGCACCGAGGTATGCGCCCTTGTCAAAGTTGATGACTGTCTGCGTGTCGACGCCGCACAGGGACAACGCCGCAAAGTCGAACACGCGTGCAGCGTCCTCATCAGTGTCGTACATGCCCAGGTACACCATCCTGGTCAGGGGTTCCAAGGCGTGCAGGTTGGGGAAGAATTCACGCATGCGTGTGAGTGCGTGTGGGGAAATGAAGCGACGCGGTAGAGCATGTGCGTGCATACGTTCCAGTGTCGCACGTTATGGTGCTGGACGGCCGCACGGTGGTGTGTGATACAATGCGCGCACCTGCTGCCAGCCCGGGCGCGCGCCTCCCACCGCCCAGATATTTTGTGAATCACACCTGAAGCCTGCGCGGATGGGAGGAAACGGTGTCAGTGATGCACCCGCCCAGTGGTGCGCATGCCCGGCAGGGTGTGTGCACCCGCAGGCGTGCACCCCAGTGCTGCCTGCATACGAATACACCCACCGTGGTACTTAGACATCGACGAGCGCGACTTGGTCTTTGCCGACGGGTGCTCACTGGGCGCCTTGCGCTTCTGAACACTCTTGGCAGCCCCACTGGGCAGCTGCTGCCCGTGCGCCTGGTTCTTGCCCGTCTTGGCTGTCAGTGCTTCAGCATCGGCAGCATCGGCAGCATCGGCTCCGCAGCGCTTGCGAGTGCGCATGCCTTGCGCCTGAGGGGCGTCGCCAGTGCCACCGCCACCGCCATCATCAGAGGGGCCGGGCGCAGTGTGATCACCGGGGCCAGTCACGCGTGTTGTGCGCTTGTTTGGCGGTGACTGAGTGGCTGGCGGCAGGCGGTGACGGGTGTAGTAGTCGCCCAGCTCCACCGTCATCTCTGGAAGAAGGCCAGCGCCGCCTTGCGCGGGCGCCAACGACCACGACAGTGTGCGGCGGCCCCTCATGAGCGAGAGCATCGGGTCCTTGAGCCACAGAGCAGTGTCGTGACCCTGCAACCTCAAGGATGCCTGCAGAATTCAGGCAAGGCAGCAGCAGTACATTGTGAGAGGTGGCTGCCAACGCATCCGATGGTCAGCACTACCGACCGCACTGCTGCTCACCCTCTGCTCGTACGGCTGCAGCACTCAATCAATGTGGCAGCGCAGCAGCAGGAGCATCGGCAGCTCAACACGCGCGTCCTCAAACAGAGTGGCCAGCTGCTGTGCAGACGCAGGGAAGCCCAGTGACCCAGCTACGCCATGGCCGTCCAGCTCCCCCAGCTCTGCACCATCTCCCACTTGTGCCTCCAGCTGGCCATCACCATCACCAGGGTCGTCAGTCTGCAGCAGGTGCTCGTGCGGCTGATGCTGGGAAGACGCTCCCATCTCGTGCGGTTCGGCCGCAACACCCGTGACGGGCGCACGCCCGCTGGCTGCAGGCACGGACGCTGGCGCCGGTTCAAGTGCAGCTGCAGGCCTCGACACGGCTGACTGCAGTGGTGATGCAGCGGTGCCAGTGGCCTTTGTCACCAGCACCATCGTGAGCACTGGCAGCGCAGCGTTGGCGTCCCTGTCCAGCGTGCACGTGCGCAGCGTGTGGCGCTTGATGAGGGACAGCATCGGCTCCATGATCTTTATCGCCAGCCGGCCGCTGCCGTCCTCGGGGCGTGTCACAACGACCTGCAGGTGCGCATGTGGGAGTGTGTGGGATGGTGATGGGGTCGCACGCGTGGCATCCCCCCTCCCTTGCGCGCATGGGCTCTCCCTCATTGCATGCGGCCGCAAACATCGCAGGCAGTCCCACGCAGCTCACATGATGCCTCCCACAGGTCCCATGCAACCTCACAGGTGGCATGCAGCGTGCACATTTTCAACGCATAATGCCAGATCGCATGCATGCAGCCTCAAAGCGAGCGCATGCAGCCCCACCTCCTGTTCGCCCGACTGCGCCTCCCCGTCGAATTTACACCGCATAAACACCTTGCACGGCATCTCTGCGTCACCAAACAGCTCACCGATGCTGCCTTCGACACGCTTCACGACACCGACCGACCCCCCCTCTTTGGGCGCCGCCTCCACCGACGCCATTTCACCAGCTGTCGCGCGCTTGAATGGGTGTCAGGGCATCTGCGGCGGTTCGTGTTGCGAATTGATTGCGAACCAGTGGCCAAGGGGGGATCAGAAGTGTGGGAGGTGGGCACGCTGGCAGACATGCACCGCTGCGTACCTGGCACCTGGTCAGCAGACCAAGCATGGGATGGAGTGGGCGTGAATGACAGCAGCAACAGCAGCAGCAGGAATTAAGCGGTGAAGGGCAATGATGGCGAACAGATAGCCAGGCCTGCCACCCTCTCAAACTCTCATCATCATCCCACGCCAGCTCCCAGAGGAGCCCAGGCTCCTCTATATTTGATACCTCTCAGCCCACTGAGTTCCCCTCTCGAGCTTACTCCTCAGGCTCACTCAGGCTCAGGCTAACGTCCACACCCGCATGTTGCTGCATGGTTGCATGCGCGCAATTATTAGGCATTTTCGCACGCAGCCACCGCCATGGCGTCTGGTGGGGGACCGTCGTCCCTCCTGGAAGGGAAAAGGTTGATGGCGCAGGCAGCCCAGGCGATGGGTGTGAGTACATGGGGTCCTCGGTGGCAGGCAGCGGCCCAGGGCTTGAAGGCACTCGCGGCTTGGCCCCAGCCATTGGAACCGACCAATGCGCGCCGTCGACGCCAGGGAGGACAACAGAGCCGGCCTGCTGTTCGACCTGGAAATTGGCCAGGGCAGGGCAGGGCAGGGTGCATGGCCAATGTGGCAGCGTGCGGGGGCCACCACCGGCAGAACTTCCGCTACCTCTCGTCCGTCGCCGTCAAGGACGGCAAGGTGTTTGCGCTCTTTGTGCGATGCCCCATGCGCCAGTTCGGGGCGCGGGAGGGCGACTTGCGCCACACGATGATGATGAGTTTACACTCCACTTCTGGTGGTCATGCGTAGAGTTCCAAAGCTCCAGCGGGACTAAGCAACAACAGGCACAAGGCCCACCAACAGGTCAAGCTACAGAAGTCGCCCACGGTAGCGCCTCCGACACTAGGAGGTGGGCGCCAAGCAAACAGCACTGCAGTGGAGGCCCCCCTTCGAATTCTCTGTGGGGGGCCCAGTTAAAAACCACTTATGAACCAGGAAGACCCCCAAACCACCGGAAGCGGGGCTGGTAGCACACACCCGCCGCAGCCCACTACTCAGCGACCACACCACACCCACCACGCACGTGTGACGCCACTTCCCTGAACACACACCCAGGGGGGGGGGGGGCAACTAGCAAACAGGTGCATCAATAATGAGGCATGCGTGGTGGAGCATGATCAACACGCTCCGGAAGTTCACCGCTACGTAGCCACCGGCGCCTCGCCGTGCCCCTGCTCCAGCATCACGCTGCTCCTGCAGGCGCCATACGCGCTGCCTGAGGCTGTAGCCCCTCAGATGCTGCTGCTGCTGCTGCTGCTTCTCCATCGCTGCTGCATGCTCCACCCTGCGCTGATGAGTCCCATGCAGGGGGTCCGCTGGTAGTACTCCCCAGGGCACGCCGTGCGCCCCCCCCCCCTCTCCTGCGCACTACTGCCCACTACTGCACTGGTGCGCACTACTGCCCACCAGTGCGAACGCATAATTCAATGCTGCCTATCGTGAGGTCCGGCGATGCACCCACGTGCTGCCCTCTCTCAAGACACGCCGCTGCGTCTCGGCTGCTCAGCCACTCGTCGCCCTCCAAGGCAGATGCCATTTCACACCGACTCGTGTGCTGGGTGTGTGCTGTGCACATGCAAGGTGGTCGTCTGAAATAGTAGATGTTGGTGTGAGGGCCGGAAGTGTAGGGGGACATCTGTTCAGAGACGCACTGCCCACATCTACTAGTGCACCCTGTGAGGTCACAGTGTCCAGTAATTATGCTCAGATGAAGCGTCAGATGAAGGGCTACTTACTGAGTGCAGCAGATGCAGAGCAACGGGCGGGCAGGGGGGCGATGATGCCGCCAATCGCAATCCTTTGACCCCAATCAGATCGCGTCAGGCACATGTGGGCATGCAGCATTGGGTGGTGGAGGTCCTGCCACTGTGCAGCACAGCATGACCTAGCGCATGGCAAAATAACATGACTCCCAAGGAACGAAGTGAACCGGGATTGCCTGCAGGGGATTTTGCAGAGGCGTCCGTGATTCCGAGATCCGCGTCGCCTTACCCAGCCCCCACCGAATCAGCACCCCCAGCGTTACAACGATGACGCTCAGCACACGCACAACCGTCCTGTGCACCCTGGGGTAAACCCTGCCAGATTAATTCGGTGGAGTGGGGGGAAGAAAGCAGCCGACAGTGGAGGAAGAGAGCAGCCAACATGGGGTGGGGCAGGCCCGTGGGCAGGCCCGTTGGGACAGCCGCCGTTGTATTGCAAAAAAAATGTGGATCTGACAGGCAGTCTAGGGAACAAGATTTGGGAAGCTAGTCTGCTTTGGTTGCTCTGATGGCCTTGAGTTGAGCGACTCTGATGGCAGTGCAGGGTTGCCACTGCAGTGGCTCAGCTGAGCCTACTGCCTGCGCATAGCTGCCATTGCCTGAGCGTGCTTCTCATACACGTCCAGCGGCACGGCACCCTTCTCAAACGCCGCGTTCAGCTCGCACAGGTACGCAACCGCTGCGGACCTCGCATGGAAGTCCTGTGCAGACCCCACTGCTGGCAGAGCCCCCTGAGCCTGTGGTGCTGGAGGCTGCTGCTGCTGCGCCTGCTGCGGTGGCGCCTGCTGTGGTGGCGGTGCCTGAGGCTGGAGCGGAGGCTGTGGCGGCGGTGCCGGAGGCAGCTGCTGAGTTTGCGCCTGGAGCACTGGCTGCTGCGGTGGCGCCTGCTGCGGTGGCGGCGCCTGAGGCTGGTGCGGCAGCGGTGGCGATGGTGCCGGAGGCAGCTGCTGCGTCTGCGCCTGGAGTACTGGCTGCTGCGGTGGCAGTGGCGGTGGTGGTGGTGCCGCAAACAGCACTTGCTGCTGCGTCTGATGCTGCTGCTGTGGCAGTGGCGGTAGTGCCGCAAACGGCTGCTGCGGCGCGTGCTGCAGAGGCGGCGCCTGAGGCAGTGGCTGCTGCGGCGGTGGTGGCGGTGGTGCCGGAGGCATCTGCTGCTGCTGCTGCTGTGGCTGCATCGACTGCTGCTGCTGCTGCTGTGGTGGTGGCAGTGGTCCCGGAGGCAGCTGCTGCTATGCCTGAAGCACAGGCTGGTGCGGTGGCGTTGGTGCCGCAAGCGCATGCTGCAGAGGCGTTGCCTGAAGAACTGGCTGGAGCGGCAGAAGTGGAGGTGATACCAGAGGCAGCTGCTGGTTCGCCTGCTGTGGCGGCGGCAATGGAGGTGGTGCGGGAGTTGGCTGCTGCTGCGGCAGCTGCTGGTGCTGGTGCTGGTGCTGGTGCTGGTGCTGGTGCTGCGGCTGCGGCGGCTGCCGGGGCGCAGCCGTGCCCTGCCGCACGCCAGGCGCCTGGTTTTGCCCACCAGGCTTGCCAAAACCAGATGCCGGACCGCGCCTGCGTGCGGGCAGCCTCGTCGCCAGGGCAGCGGCGCCAGCCCGCGTGCACACGCGTGTGGAGCTAGCTGGGCCTGCGCCGCCCCTGTTGCTCTCGCTCTCGTTGGCACTACCGCCCCCGCTGTCGCCGTCATTGCCGCTGTCAGCCGCGCCCTCTGCCGCGCACCCTGCACCCAACACCGCAGCAGCGAGCTTCTCGCGCAAGTTCTTGTACTGGTCGCGCCCCAGCCCCGGCAGCGCAGCCTCCACCGGCAGCAGTGCACCGTCCGCACCGAGGTACGCGCCTTTGTCAAAGTTGATGGCAGTTAGCGTGTCGACGCCGCGCAGGGGCAGCACTGCAAAGTCGGACACGCGCGCAGCGTCCACGTCGGTGTCATACGTGCCCAAGGGCACCGTCCTGGTCAGGGTTTCCAAGGCGTGCAGGTTAGGGCAGTATTATCATGCATGCGAGTGCACGTGGGGTAACATGGCGTGGTGGCGTGTATGCGTGAATATGTGTCAGTGTTGCTAGTGCTGGACGGCCATGTGCTGTGTGAGATAATGCGCACACCTGCCGCTTGCGTAGATCCACGCCTGCCACCGCCCAGACTTTTTCCGACACACACCTGAGCGTGCGGATGGAGGATATGCCACGGGGTCAGAAGTGTGCCCCCCCAGCGGTGCGCACGCCCGGTGGTGTGTGTGTGCACAGTCCTGCACCGCAGTAGTGCTTCTCGCTGCGCTGCCTGCACACGCATGCACCCACCGTAGTACTTGGCCGGCGGAGCGAGAGGCAGCTGCTGCTGAAGCGTTCGCGGCGGCAGCTGAGGCGCGGGCGAGCCTTGCACACCTCACTCCTGGCCATGCCTGCTGAATGCCCCGCCAACAGATGCTGGCCCGCGCCTGCGCTCAGGCGGTCGCGCGTCCGCAGCAGCAGTGACAGGCTCCTCGCTGCTGACGTCGCTGTCGCTGCTGCTGCCGCTGCCGCTGTCGGCGCTGTCACCTGAACCTTCCTCTGCCGCTCCCGCTGCACCCATCCCCGCAGCCGCAAGCTTGCCGCGCACGAGTCTGTGCTGGTTGCGCCCCAGCCCCGGCAGCGCAGCCTCCGCCGGCAGCAGTGCACCGTCGGCACCGAGGTACGTACCCTTGTCAAAGTTGATGGCAGTTTGCGTGTCGACGCCGTGCAGGGACAGCACCGCAAAGTCGTACACGCACGCGGCGCCCTCACAGGTATCGTATATGCCCAAGCATAACCGCCTGTCGATGGGGGGTATGCGCGCTTCTGGATCGGGTAACCTCGCGGCAGTACGTCTGCGCGTAATAATGGAGTGGGCGCGGGGTGTGCGTGCAGATGTGCCGTGTCGCTAGTGGTGGCGCTAGGCGGCCAAGTCATGTGTGATGCGATGCGCACACCTGCTGCCAGCACGGATGCACGCCTCCCACCGCCCGGACTTGCTATGGTTCTGCCTCACACCTGAAGAGTGCACAGATGGAGGATGACACGGTGTCAGGAGCGTGCCTGTTCAAGTGGTGCGCATGCCTGGCGTACACCTGTGCATGCGCATGCCTGCACCTCAGTACTGCATGCGCAAGCATAAGCACCCACCGTGGTACTTGGACTCGGCCACGACAACGCCTTTCGACGAATTGCTCGTTTTCGGCAGCTTGCGCTCCTGCGCACCCTTGGCAGCCCCACTGGGCAGCTGCTTCCTGTGCGCCTGGCTTTTCTTGGCTGGTGGCGTGCCGGTAGCGGCAGCGTTGGCAGCATCGGCGGCGCAACGCTTACGTGCGCGCATGCCTTGCGCCTGAGGGCCGTCGCCAGTGCCACCGCCTTCAGAGGAGACGGGTGCACCATGGCCGCCGCAGGTAGTCACGCGTGTTGTGCGCTTGCTTGGCGGTGACTCAGAGGCAGGTGGCGGGCGGTGACAGGTGTCGTAGTCGCCCAGCTCCACCGTCATCTCTGGCAGAGGGCCAGCGTTGCCTGGCGCGGGCGCCAACGACCACGACAGCGTGCGGCGGCCCCTCATGAGCGAGAGCATCGGGTCTCTGAGCAACAGTGTCGTGTCGTGGCCACAACCGTGCGACCTCAAGGACGCCTGCGGATGTCAGGGGAGGTAGCAGCATGCGTTGTGAGACGCTGGCTGCCGTGAAGCCAATGCATTGGATACGAGCACACTGACTGACTGCTCACCCTCTGCGCGCACAGCTGCAGAGCTCCGTTGATGTGGCAGCGCAGCAGCAGCAGCATTGGCAGCTCCACGCTCGCGTCCCCAAACAGAGTGGCCAGCTGCTGTGCGGAAGCAGGGAACCCAAGAGAATCTGCTGCGCCCTGCCCGTCCAGCTCCTCCATCAGACCCACACTATCTGTGGTTCGCACACGCGCGATGGCTGGACCAGGCACGAACGCTGGCACCGGTTCAAGTGCAGCCACACGCGTCGACACGGCTGAATGTGGTGGTGATGAAGCAGCGGTGCCAGTGGCCTTCGTCACGAGCAGCATCGTGAGCACTGGCAGCGCAGCGTTGGTGTCCCTGTCTAGCGTGCACGTGCGTAGCGTGTGGTTCTTGATGAGGGACAGCATCGGCTCCATGATCTTGATCGCCAGCCGGTCGCTGCCGTCCTCGGGGCGCAACACGAGGACCTGCAGGTGCGCACGTAAGAGCAAGTGTGAAACAGGGGTTGCGCACACACGTATGGAGTCCTTGGTGCGCACACGTGGAATCGGCGATCACACGCAGCCTTGATGATTGGTCGCATGCACACCCTCACCTGCTGCGTGCCCGGCTGAAGCTGCGCGTCGACACTGCACCGCAGTAGCACCTTGTGCGGCAACTGCACGTCGGAAGCAGCTCAGCAAGGAGCTGAGCTGCTTTTTTTTGCCTTTGACCCGCTTCACTGTCTGGCCCGCCTTGGGAGGCACTGCAGGCGGCACAGAGGCGTCCCCGCGCGCCTCCCCAAGTTCCTGCCGCTGCTGGTCGTGCATGCCCGCATGCCCGCCGTCCTCCTGGCCACTCGCTACCCCTGTCCCTGGTGCAGGAGGAGCAGTTGCACACTCCGCTGTGTTCGCCCACCACAGAATGCGCCGACGCAGGTGGGCGCGCCACAGGTTGCCGACGCCGGCCACAGCGGTGCCCTTGCGGGGGTGCTCGCTGTGGTGCAGGCGCAGGCGCAACAGATTGCGTCCCTGGTGGATGTGGTGAGCCTCCTGGTGAGCCGCGTCCCTGGGGCACCCATGCAGATGCCGCATGCAGAGCCCGCCCGCGCGCGGGCCGGCCATGCGGCCCACAGTGCGGCGCCCCGCGCTGCGCCTGCTGCCGAGGCTGCTCAGCCTGCCCGGCCCGCTGCTGCTGCCGCCCCTGTGGCGTCGGCGGGGGGGGGCCGGCGACGGAGCGGCCTGCGTCGGGCGCCACGCGTGCCGCATCTGCGCGCGGCCCCTCCCGCCGGGGGGGGCTGCCTGCGCGTGTGGGCGACACGTCGCTGCGCCGCAGCTTTGTGCTGTCCATCCCGGTGGCACGCGGCGCCAACTGGTTCCTCGCGGGCGGTGGCAGGAGGATGGATAAAGAGGAGGCGACGGCGGCGGCGGCGGAGCGGATCGCTGCAGCTGCCGAGGAAGGCACCAGCCTGCCCGTCCGCCTGGCTACGGATGTCGTGCGCTTCCTCTACGGCGGCACCGGCCAGCGGGAGCCGGCTGATGGTGGCGTCGTGTCCGCGTCGCTCCTCAACACCAAGCCTGCCGTCGGGGGCATCGGCGTGGAGCCACGCGGGGGCGGTGTGCTGCGTGTGCTCATCACCGTGGCGTCTGACGCCGTGGCCGACACTGTCGTGCGCTGGCCCCACGAGCTGCGCCGCTGCGTGGACTCGACTGCAGTCTTCGACGTCCTCAGTGACCGCGAGGAGGCGCAGCACCAGGCGCTGTGGCCCGCTTTCCTCGCCGCCAAGGTTGCGGGGAAGCGGGCGCAGTTCCACCGCGCGCGCCTCGTCGTTGACGGCGAGCGGGTGCCTGCACCTGCTTGCTAGATGGCATTCCCTCTGGGGGTGTTTTTGAAGGGGAGGTGGCGCCACACGCGTGCGGTGGCGGGTGCGGTGTGGTCGCTGAGTAGAGTGCTGCGGCGGGTGTGCTACTAGCCCCGCTTCCGGTGGTCTGGGGGAGGGCTTTTTGGTCCCTTCATGGTTTTATACCTTGGGTCCGCCCTCTGGCCATTTGAGGGGCTGGGTGTGCAGCCTGCACAGTGGTGCTGCTTGCTTGGCGCCCGCAACCAAGTGTGGATGGCGTTACCGTGGGCTACTTGTAGCTTGACCTTTTGTGGGCCTTGAGCCTTGTTTCTCTAAGTCCCACTGGAGCTTTGGAACCGTACGTGTGACCGCCAGAAGTGGATTGTAAAACTCTCATCATCTCACCACATGCGCCACCCAACGGGCGGACGCGCCATGCGCCACCACGCCCGCAGCCATCGGTGCCTCCCCGCACCCCTGGTCCTGCGCCCCGCTGATCCTGCAGGCTCCCTGCACGCTGTTTGCCGCCCCAGTCCCGCCCTCATGCTCAGCTGCTGCACCGTGCGCTGACGATGCGTCCCATGCAGGGGGTCCCACGCTGGTGGCACTCGCCAGTGCACGCCGTGCGCCCCCCCTCTCCTGCGTTCTTCCCATCAGAGCGAACGAATCCGCCTGGTGCGTGTCGTCAGATCCGATGACGCCCACTGCGCCCACGCGCTGCTCCCTCTCAAGTCCCGTCGCTGGGCCTCCGCTACACAGCCACTCGTCGGCCTCTAGGGCAGATGCCATCGGACGCGCTGAGTGAAGACGGGGCGGCATGCGATTTTAGGGTTTGGTGTGAATTTTAGGGTTTGGGGCATCAGAATCTCACTGTCCACCTCACGGCCCCTGAGACGAACCTCCGGACGGCTGCAGGTCACAAATGTGCAAAAATGATTTGTTTGTAAGCGGGGAGGAAGAACGGAGCGGTGGCACGTGCTGACAGGTTGGTAGGCAACCAGGGGGCAAATCAAGATTTTCAGAGTTGTTCACATCCACTGTCGCGGCGGCCGTGGCGGCCCGGTGGCGGTCGCAATCAGTTCCAAAGCTCCAGAGCAGGCTCCATAGGGACACATGAAAAGCAGCACGAGGCACACAAAAAAAGCTCAAGCTACAACGTTGCCCACAGTAGCGCCATCCACACGAGGTGGCGGGCGCCAAGCAAGCATCTCCGCAATCCAGGCACCACACTCATCCCTGAAGGAGCCAGAGGCAGGCCCCAGGTGAAATCGGCCAGCACTCTACACAGCGACCAAACCGCACCCGCCTCCGCACGCGTGTATCGCCACCCCACCAGAAGGGGGGTGCGTGTGTTGGGGGTGCAGTTACAGTTACAGTTACATGGCATTCCAGCTAAGACAACACTAGTCCTAGTGCCACCGCCCTGTGAAGGACGATAGCCACCAGCCGGTTACCTGCCGTCTAGACTACCGCTCCCGCCGGCTAGTTTAGACCCAAACAAGTCCCTGGGGGACATGTCTGGCAAGGAGCGTATAGGAAAGGACCGTCCTCCTCCTGGCCTTTGAGGCCAACCACGCCGGCTGTGCCGACTGGCGGCGCTGAAGCAGAAAAGTCCCCGCCTGGCATGGTGCATGGTTGTCCAACTCCATGCATGGGGCTCTGCCTGCGCCCCATGCGTCATGCATGGCCAGGTCCCACCCTCCAGGGGGGCCTGGGCAAACAGAGTCGTCATGGCAGGCTGCCTGAAGACCAATGCCGACGCCAGTCACCGGCAGACGAGTGCCCCCGAGGGTGAGCGCGGTGACAAACGCTGCGATGGTGAAGCGGATAAACTCTGTTGTTGCCTCGGCGGTCACCACCGCTGAAGCCCTGATGGTAGCTCGCCCCCACGAGCAGCCATCTTGACCGATGTCCAGCATGCATTGACGGGCGCCAGCTCCTCCGCTCGTCGATCAACTCGTCGAGATCGGTGCCGCATGGCGTCCTGCATGGGAGGAGGATAAGGGCCGTCTCCCAGCACGGGTCGCGGCAGCGCCGCGGCTACTCGCCAAGCCATGGCAGCGCCGGGCAAGCCGCTCCTGTAGTTTCCACCGAGGGACAGTCTAACAGGAGCCAGGCCAGTCGTATTTTATCCCGCTCGTCAGCGGCACGGAGATCCTAGTCACCAGCAGCGCCGCATTGCTGGGTCCAGGGCTCGGCGACGAGAACGCGCCTCCGTTAATCGAGGGGGTGCAACTCGCAAAAATGTTCATGCACCTCGCTCGCCCTAACCACGAGGCGCGAGCGGTTCCACTGCGCGCCCGCTTCCCCGCAGCCTTGGCAAGCGAGGAAAGCAGCGCCCGGCGCTGCGCCTCGTCGCGGTCACTGAGGACGTCAAAGACGGCAGCCGACAGGTTGACCCACGGATGTTCACGTAGCGCAGCTTGCAGCGGCAGCATACGACGGTGTCGGCCACGACGTCAGACGTCACTGTGACGAGCACACCCAGCACGCCGCCCTGAGGACACCCCCTCTCGGATCCGACCTGTGCCAACACGCGTCTCATGCATGCAACTGCGGCGGTGGACGTGCTGCTTCGCACCAAGGGTGCTGCCCTCTTGATGGGAAAAGGGTGTTTGTGGGGCTCAGAACTTGAACACCAGGTCAACGGCC